>JAFEMH010004814.1:0-190666 GCA_022495995.1 Adenophora triphylla var. japonica | reverse complement strand
GATACTTTTCAAGAACAAGTTATGCAAGAAACAAGGATTAATTAATATGTGTTAGTTTTCAAGGGGATTATACGCGGCGCATTTAGTGGATAAGGCGGTTAGACTTCATGGAGAAATCAAAATGTGTAGAAGTCCACGAAGTGTAGAATGCATTAAATGATGAGGTTAATCGCTGGTTTCTTCACACCATCATCTTTTATTAGTACTGAGGAGTCCCTGATGAAGTGCCCCTTCTCTTATTATATACGGAGGCTATCCATCGGCCGTTAGAGGCCACTAAGATTACATGTCTGGAGTCAATGGGCGAGTCATAGAAATTCTCTTCCGTTCATCCGTAAAGAAGATTATAGTGTGAAGGCCTATCATTTAGAAGATCTACTCTTGCCTACTTTCTCAGGAGTTTATTGAAGAACAAGATCAAAGAACACAGTCAAATGGAATCCGAGCCAAGATGCTGCAGCTTCCGTATTATTCTTCTTCTTGCTTCTACCTTCTCTATTTCTTAATCTAGTTGTGAGTCGGTTCATGGCTTCATCAACGCGATGGATCGTCAATGTTCCCAGCATGACAATTGGCTTGAGGCGAGCGCCTGCTCGTATACTAGATTGAGTTTGAAATTTCCTTATTTGATAGAGCCTCTGTCTTTTAGATTTAAGGGTTTCGTAACTATAAGTAATCCTTCGGCCTGTCGATTTCAGAGCAACATTTAGAGAGTTTTGTTCTTGGCAATTCATGATACGTCATCTTGTCTAGAGAACCGGGTATTATATTATTAACTTCATTCTATTGTGATTTTGTTGATTTTACTCAGAAAGGCTTTTGCAATTTCTTAATGTAAGATTATCCCATTTTGAAACATAGCCACCATCCTTGGATGCGTTGTGAGTTTGTTCATATGCATGCCACTTGCATTCCGTTTAAATGTGACTTTTCATGAGTATGCGGATCTACTTAGCTTTGGTTGAATATTGATTCGAGTCGAGATTAAATTCGATCATTACAGTGGGTACCCACGACTGACTTCTCTGGGCCTTCCAAGTAAAATCAAGCGATGGTAAAATCAAGGGTGTACAATGGTTCATTCACAAGATGCGGAGCGCCCAGACACTCGATTGACATACTCGATGTCTGTGACTTCAAATTGTGGGAAGTGAGCCCGGTGCATCGCCTTACACGACTGGCTCCGTGGCGTAGGAAGCTTCAATGTTTATAAAGATTTTTTAAGTACCCTTTTGGTGAATTTGTGAAAATTTGTTAGTAAATTATAGTATGCCGGACACAGATCAGCTTGACGTTGGTTCTTAGAGTTATCAAACTTTAAGAATGGACGGGTAGAGCAAAAGGATACTATATTTTAATGAATACACATTTCACTTGTTTGTTATTTACCACTTTAAATTTTCGGAAATTGCCTTAAAGTCTTAAATGTGCCCCAAAGTTTTTGATTAATTATATGCTTAACAATTTTATTCATTTCTAAACAATATTGTCGCCAAAGTGATTTACGTTGTTTACGAAATTGTAAAGTGATGAATGTTTATATTAATATGTGGTAACATGAATTTCCCAAAGGGGATCTTGTTATTGACTAAATATTTGCATTCATGGGGTAATAATTGAATAAAATGTTTGGTCATTTTGAATACTTTAAACCATCCCAAAGGAAGGTGGGTATTTAAAATGAGTTGTTTATATTCTTTATTGTCGGGTAACAAATACTTTAAATGTTAGGACATTTTTAATACTTGAACGGGCCCAAAGGAAGGCAAGCATTTGAAATGTGTTGTTTAAAGTCATTAATTACCCTAAGATAAATTAAATTATGAGTCAATTCGCAATCCAAAGATTAGTTTTGATGTCATGTTAATTGTCTTTTTTATGGGATTCATTGATATAGTTAATCATTTTATTCATTATGAAGTTTCTTATACATGTTTTGTACTCATTCTTCGTTCTTACCCAACAGATTTGATAAATGCTTCATCTATTACTACTGCTATGAACAATGTTCTGATGCTTAATGGGACTAACTTTAAAACTTAGAAAAATAATATAATGATGATCTCAGGCTGTATGGACATCGATCACGCATTAGGGGAACCAAGTCCCGCTGCTCTCACTAAAGGAAATACCGTTATAGAACGGAAAAATGTTGAGCAATGGGAACGGTCCAACCGCGTGAGTCTAATGATCATGAAAAATGCAGTTTCAAAGACATTTTTGGACAATGTCTCTAAGATCGAAAATGCTGAGTTTTTCTTGAATTCTTGTGGAAACTTGTTTCCATACGGTACAAGGGTAACGAAAATATTCGGGAGTACATTATTGAAGTGTTTCATCTTTCGATCAAACAAAAGGCACTTAAGTTAGAGATTTCAGAAAAATTGCTCGTGCACTTAGTTTTGATCTATCTTCCTCCCCAATTTGGTCCTTTTGAGGTAACCTATAAATGTCAAAAGTACAAGTGGAATATTAATGGATTACTTTCACATATGACACAAGAGGAAGATAGGATGAAATATCTTAAATTAGAAAGTACTCACTTAGCATTTATTTCTTCTTGTGGGATTAAGAGAAGAGGGAAGGAAATTGCGGTTGCAAGTAAGAAGCATAAAGGATCATAAAGTCAAGAAATGTTTCTTTTGCAAGGACTTTACTCGCATGAAGAACGATTACCATAAGTATCGCGAATGGTGAATTCAGAATGATATGTCATTTGGTCTTGTTTGTACTAAAGCAAATTTGGTTTCAATTCCATAATATACATGGTGTTTGTATTTGGTGCAACAACTCACATTAGTCCATGTATGTAGGGTTGCCTGAATTACTGAATCCCCAGTGAAGATGAGAAATACATCTATATGGGAGCTGGAAATCCGGTTGAAGTTATAGACATAGGGACTTTTTAGATTAATGATAAGTACTGGCTATTATTTTGTACTAAATAATACATTCATTGTACCGTCCTTTAGACAAAATTTAATATCTATCACAGTTTTGGACAAGGAAGGTTATTCTTGTTCGTTCGATAATAATAAATGTGATCTTTATTTCAATTTCAAGCTTGACGGTATTAGTACTTTATCATATCTTGATAATCTTTATTTACTTGATACAGTCAAGACAATTAATGAGTTCCACAATAATGAAACCAAACTAGAGACACAAAACGAAAGTTTTCAGTGAAAATTCTTATACCTTATGGCATAGGCGTTTGGGTCATATCTCCAAAAGGAGAATTGACAAGCTTGTGTCAGAAGGAATCTTAAATAAACTTGATATTCCGGATAGAAACTTTTGTATTGAATGTCTTAAAAGAAAATTTACAAACTCTAAAGAAAATTTTGAATCATTGAGAGCTTCAGATGTCTTAGAACTAATTCATACGGATATTTGTGGACCGTTCATTACCCCTTCATGGAATGGTCAACAATATTCCATCACGTTCATAGATGATTACTCTCGTTGTGGATACAATTATTTTCTTCATGTAAAGACTCAATCATTGGACGTATTGGGTGAATAACGTCCGGGTCCTTTACACTCGCTATCTTGAAGAGTGTGGGATCATCCCTCACTACACCATGTCGGGCAAACCTAGCATAGTGTAGTGGAGAGACATAATAGAATCCTTAAGAATATGGTAAGAAGTATGTTTTCTTGTACTTCATTACCTCACTCATTATAGGCGATGCATTAAAGAACCGCTACTTATATTCTCAATAGAGCTGCTTCAAAGGCTACCGCCAAAACTCCATATGAATTATGGACGAATAAAAAACTGTCCCTAATTTTTTTTTTCATGTATAGGATTGTCCAGCAGAAGCTAGGCCTAATAAGCCTAATTAGGGCAAACTGGACGTTAAGACCGTTGGTAGTTACTTTGTAGGGTATGCTAAGAGATCTAAGGGATATAAATTTTATGACCCAAAAACTAGAACATTTTTCGAGACTGACAATGCTAGGTTCTTTGAGGATGTTGAATTTAGTGGGATAAATAGTAATGATTTTGAATTTGAAGAGTTAAGAAGAACCACTCTATATTCCTCAAACTTTAGTTCCTGTTGGAAAGCAACTAATTACACCTGAAATTCAACAAAAACATACAATTCAAAATAATATAGAGACTCCCGTAAATAACGGACAACATGAAAATGTTGGACATGAGAAAATTCAACAACATCAAAATGAGGATGAACCAGTGCCCTTAAGGAAATCTACTAGAGAAAGAAGAAGTGCTATTCCGGATATTTATGATGTGTATCTTGCGGAGAATGATGACACCTTAGGTTTAGTGGGAGATGAACCAATCACCTTCCATGAAGCCATTAATAGTCTTAATTCTCATAAGTGGATCAATGCCATTAACGAGGAGTTAAAATCAATGAAAGACAATGACGTTTGGAATCTTGTCCGATTGCCTGAAGGTGCAAAACCTATTGGTTGTAAATGGATATTTAAAACTAAAAGGGATTCGTAAGGTAATGTGGAAAGATATAAGACACGTCTTGTTTCTAAGGGATTTACTCAAAAGGAAGGCATTGATTATAAAGAAACATTTTCTCCGGTATCTTCTAAAACCTCTTTTAGTATCATTATGGCATTAGTGGCACATTATGATCTTGAGCTTCATCAAATGGATGTTAAGACGGCTTTTCTCAATGGAGACATTGAGGAAACCATCTATATGAGGAAACCAGAAATGGTGACTGATTCAGATCAAACTAATCAATTAGTTTGTAAACTTAAGAAATTCATTTATGGCCTCAAGCAAGCTTCTCGTCAATGGTATTTAAAATTTAATCAAGTTATTATTTCATTTGGTTTTGAAAAGAATCTTGTATACTATAAGTTCAGTGGGAGTAGATTTATAATTTTGGTCTTATATGTGGATGATAGTTTACTTGCTAGTAATGATAAGGACCTTCTAAAGGAAACTAAGAAATTTCTCTTAAACAAATTTGAGATGAAAGATCTTGGTGAGGCATCTTTTGTATTGGGAATCCAAATTCATCGTGATCGTTCACGAGGTATTTTGGGATTATCGCAAAAAAGTTATATAGAGAAGATATTACAAAGGTTTAGCATGAAAAATTGTAAACCACATGACACTCCTGTCTCTAAAGGAGATAAATTCAATTTAAAGTAATGTCCTAAAATAATTTTGAATCCAAGTATATGGAAAATATCCCTTATGCACCGGCAGTAGGAAGCTTAATGTATGCGCAAGTCTGTACTCGTCCAGACCTTGCATTTATTATTGGGATGCTTGGTCGATACCAAAGCAATTCGGAAAAAAGAACATTAAGTCGCATTTAAAAGAATGATGAAGTACCTATAAAACATTAAACTACATGCTTATGTATACAAAATCAGATCATTTTGAGATCATTAGGTATTCCGATTCTGTTTTTAATGGATGCAAGGATGTCGAAAGACATCGTATGATTATGTCTCTTGTTAAAGAGAAATAAGTATAAAATGAACAAATAGATGTACAACTTATAGGAACAAACTCCATGTCATTGGATCCATTTTATAAAATGTTATCTCTTTTGATGTTTCACGAGCATATTGCTCATATGGGTGTAACAACTTTTGATAATGCTTAATATAGTGGGAGTTTGTGTTGTGCTTTATTTTCTATCTGTTTTATTCATATTGATCTCATTTGGTTAATTAGGACTAGTTGATGGAATATATATACATGTTTTAATATATTCATTAAGTTTTCCATGCTACACATCTATACTTAATCTATGTCATTTAGTTGAATATATATATGTGATTAATGTGGGTTTAGTTGCGAATCAATTACAACGACTGCCCCTTTAGTTCCTATACTTGTAAAACTAATGGATGAGATTGTTTAGAATGACAATGAAGCGCACATATGGATTGTCATTTACATTATGAATATGATTTTATGAGGATTTGTTAAAGTATAAACACATGTTTGGGCAATCCAAGTGAGAGATTGTAAGAACATGGATTGCAAAATGTGTATACTTAATAAATATAAGTGACATGTAGACGTACATGTATAAATCATTAAAATAATGTTATTGTAAAGTATAGAATATTAATTAAATGTGTAGAATTCCCGAGGTGGAAATTACCTATTTATGGGCAGAATGGTAATTTCACACCGCTTAATTGAAAGGGTGTAGTCCCTTGATGAGGTGCCATTGTTTCATATATATAGAGGCTTACCATCAGCCTAGAAACAACTACATCATTCTTATATACTCTCTCCATAATTTGAGTTCTAAGAAAGGCATTTATCATCAAGAAGATCTACATCTCCTTCCTTCATTTTTCTTCTTCTTCTCTTCCTTCCTTGAAGAACTTCATCAAGTATTAAGATGGACTCAACAGGTATCACGCTTTCGCCTTCATCTTTCTTCTCTTACTTAATCCGGTC
Source organism: Adenophora triphylla var. japonica (assembly GCA_022495995.1). NCBI lineage: Eukaryota > Viridiplantae > Streptophyta > Magnoliopsida > Asterales > Campanulaceae > Adenophora > Adenophora triphylla. Next base: position 184,242 of record JAFEMH010004814.1, on the reverse strand, counting down.
TTGAGTGCTTTGGGGTTTTTGGGATAACAACATTCCAACAACACGCCCCTTTCCTCCTTAACCCCTCATTTGTAAGTTCATCTTCGTAACCTTTGATCGTCCATCACAGTCGTCCCACGAAGAAAACAAAGGACATCTTGGCACTCTCTCATTTTTGTCGTCATCTCATTCACACCATATTCGGCCCTGTGTCCCTTTAGGCTTGCCATATTCGACTACACATTCTAAGCTCCGCCTGCTCTCTATGGTGACCGCAATAAGTGATGCACTTCCCTCCCTAATTTCCCCTCCTCAATCTTTTAAAAGCACCTTAAACTCTCTACAGTAATTCCTATATTCGAAGGTTTATGGCAGTCTTGCTTCTTTGAATTTGATCTCTCTAATAAAACTCCATGCTATGGAGATAGAGGCCAAATATAATATCAAAACTAGTATTATAAGACGAGATGTGTGTTAGGATTTTGTAACGACCCGAGCCCGTAGCCCGACCCGCTAAGCAGGCACCACACACTGGCCCACTAAGCACCTACTCAATTGGGTTGACCACATCCCATCACAGGCCTCTAAAAGTCCAATCGATGGTTTGATGCTTAGTACTAGTGTATGGGTCTTATATATATCATACTAAATTCCCACATATTTCTGATGTGGGATGGGGGATATCACAGATTTGGTGTCTTTGAATCATAGAAGATTGATCGACAAATAAGTCCAAGAATGAAATGAAGATTGATTTGAGTCCATAGCGGAAAATGAGAATAATTGAAGCTTCTTTGGGATTCCTTATTAAAGTCCTTTAGGGTTAATGAATCGGGATTTAATTATTTCCTTAAGTGGATTTGGTTTTTCTTCAAGGTTTTGGAATCCTTTTGACTTATGATTTTGGGAGTATAAATACTCGCTTTCTCTCGTAGCGTGAATTATTCTTATGTGATAGGCAATCAATAATTCTAGCATCTAAGCTAATGATTTTTTTGGGTTCCACATATTTTCTAGCATCGTTTGGAGCCGTTCAAATTGTTCTCATTTGTTTCTCTATATTAGGGTTGCACAGTTGTGAATTCTTGTGATCAAGAATTCATGCACATAATTAGAGAGTTTGTAATTGGTGATTCTCCATATTAATAATATTTTTCTCCTATATCCGTGGACGTAGCCAAGTTGAAGAATCACATAAATATTTGTATTTGTGTGTGTATGTTGTGATTGTCATATTCTCTACTAATGTTCTAACAAACTTGTCACGATCATAAACCTAGGCATTAATTTGATCCCAATTTGAGCGCGTGTGTGTGGCGTGCGTTGCATCTCATTCCATGAGTTATATGATATTTGTGATTTTTATGTGTTAGTTTAATATTTTAATAATTTATTTGGCATTTTAAGTATGTTAATAAATTAATTTTAATTATTAAATGTCTAATTGAAACAAACAGGAGTTGAGTAGTGAATTAATAATATTGAAAAATTTAAATAAGAACTTATAAAATGTTGAGGTGCTAAAGTGTAAAATTTATAACTTAAGTCATTTAATTTCATCAACTAAGGCTTGGAGGAGCTTAAGAGTAATTTTCTTTAATGTTTATCTCCATTGGTTTAGTATTTGCTAAGGAAGCTTCATGAAAATCATTCACCAGAAAATTTCTATCATTGGTTCCTTGTTCCATCTTAGAACCTCACCTAGGTTTTCATTCCAAAATTCACTATAAATCCATCTCTTGTCCGTTCTTCGATCCGTCAGCGTCTAAATGTTCAGAAAGCCGAGAGGATCACGTCTATCTGATTAAAGTTTTCGCTCTTTCGTTTTATTTTGAAGTAAATTATTATGTTCCTTCTTTTAATTTGGTTCATTTGATGTTATTGTTGAAATGGTTGATATGGAAGTGTTGTATGTGGTTTTTGTACATTTTACTTGGGTTTGGAATGGATTAAAATGGCTTTTGGATGAATGGCATGATGAGAGTAGGGTGGTACTAGCTTAGGGTGAAAGGATTGAAGTATAAATGTTGAATGGCATGTTGGAAACATTTTTCTTTGAGCTAGAAGATTTGGAAATGGTTTTGGTTAAGTTGAAATGATGCTTGGGTATAGTATTGCTGGTTTGAGGTAAAAGGATAGGAGTAAATATGAATTTTCCAAGTTTTGCTGATGTTTCAAAGCTCAGTACTGATTTTCTGCAGAGGGCACGACTCGTGCTCTCTGTCATGAGTTGTTCCCTTCCCCCAGTCGTGGAAATGAGTCGTGCATTAATTTGCACTCATACTGCTTTGAGTGGCACGACTCGTGCTGTAGGGCACGAGTCGTGCCCTGTCCTGTTTTCTCTTTGTTGAACTGACTTTTTAAAGAAACTATTCTTAGCTACCTAAAACATCTTTGAACCCATTTGAAAACTATAATCAAAGTACAATATATGAGCTATCAAATAAGGTCTTAACTTGTCAAAAAGGGTATTAGGAAGATGATTAAATCTTGTCTTGAAAATGGTTGGAAAGCAAGGTGGAACTTAACCAAAGTTGAACAAAACTTGGTAAAATAAATTTATACCTTCTATTGAGGTTAAGCATTGTTGTGTGTGAATATGTAAGGCTTATTTATGATATACTGTGCCAAGACTTGGTTGCATATTCATGGTGTGTTTGTTCAATAGTGTATTGAAATATAAGTTGCACTATTGTGATGATTTGAACATGAGTAATATTACCATGTTGTTGTATTGATATCCCGAGTATGGATTTATTTTCAAGTATCGGTTTATGTGCTTGAATGTGTTTATCAGCTGATGTTTAGGGGTATGATGGAATTCGATCAATTATGAAAAATGTTCTATGAGCTGATCGAATTACATTATACCTGTGACTGTCCCCTTTTGTGGCCACAGTTGGGGTGATAGCTTCTGTACTTAGCCAAAAGCATTTACAGATAGCGAGTAATCTTATATGGTTCTCTGAAAAATGAGTCTTATAAGATGGTGAATATGTATAAACAGTTCACCAAAGAGAGGAGTTAATACTCTCACGTTGTACGACATATTGTTCAGACGGGAAAGGTAAACTGAGGTAACGTAATGTGTTTACCGATTTAAGCAAGGTGTTGTGTGTAACCATGTTATGTGTTGCATATTATATGGCATCTTATTGCATCATAATAGCTTATTGAGATTTATTCTCATCCCTTCTCCCTTTAACTGTTTAGATCGCACTGAGACAGGAGGCCCGAACTAGTGAGGCCAGGAAGGAGTTTGGAAGTCTTACTTTTGGGATTTGTCAGGGTATGTATATAGTTAGGTGGTGGTTGGGAGTATCCTTCGGGCACTACTCTTTTGGGGAAAACTTGTATATAGTTTTGATTTGGTAAACATTTCTGTATGTATTTATGATGTAACTAAAACAGCTTGTTGTTTTTGCAAAGTTTGTTTTATAAACTTATCTCCAAGTGGAGATGTGTTGTTGTTTTGTCTTGGCTTGTGAAAGTTGATTTTTATATTTAAAAGTAACAAAAGATTTTACAATTTAGTGGCTTTTACAAGCTAGGGGACCCTTCCGCTCGGGGCACGAGCTAAGGTTTCGGGTCGGGGTCTCCACAAACTAGCATAAAATATTTTGGTTGAAGAGCGTCTGGGTATTCCGCTATTGAGAGAATGATGGATTAAGACATGGAACCAACGATCAACAAGTTTAATGGGAGGAACAATTTTAGTTTATGTCAAATCAAGATGAAAGCTTTGTTGAGAGATAAGATGTGTGGCCCCTGTGGCTGCAACAATAAGGGATCAAAATGATGATCCAAAGGTAGTAGGTGTTCCCACATCTGAATAAAGTTCAGAGAAGAAAGCGAAGGAAGCAGTAGATATAATCACTTTAGATGAGAAGGCCCATTCACAAATCATCAAGAGACTTGATAATGACATCTTGGCGAATGTTGCTCACTGTAATGATTCAGGTGGGGCTTTATGGTTGTAAGAGAAGATGTTCCCGACGAAGTCTCTAACGAACACGTTATACATGAAGCAAAAGTTGTTCGCTCTCTAAATGTCTGAAGGTACTCCTATTAAGGATCACCTATATCGATTTACTTCTTTATTACTTGAACTGCATAATATTGAGGTTAAAATCGATGATGAATATGTTGCTCTTATTATGTTGGTTTCCTAACCATTGTTATCCCATGGGTATGTGGACTTCTACATTAATGGTAAGGACACTATTATTTTAGAAGAGGTAAAGATTGGCTTTAAGACCAGATATTTGCTCAGAGAAAGAAGTAGTATATGTAAGAATCTCAGTCAGCAGGTTTGATTGCGAAAGACAATATGGGTCAAGGTAGAAGAAACAAATGTTCTTCTAAAAGGGGTACAATAACTAGAGATGTTTGTAATTACTTCAAGGAAAAGAGGTACTGGAAACGTGTTTGTCCTAGGATGAAAAAGAGCGACTAATTCGGGTCAACTGCATCTATGGAAAATGACGACGAGGAGAATACACCTTAGTAACCGAAGAAGACAAAGACACGAAAGATGCATGGATTATTGATTTTGGGGCGCCCTATCAAATGTGTTTGCATAGAGAATGATTTGTAACGTACGAGCAGGTGAAAGGTGTCGATATTTATATGGCTAATGGATCCGTCTGCAAGGTGGTTGACATGGGTTTCATAAGGGTGTAAACTTTTGGTGGTAAGTTTTTTAAGTTGAACGAGGTTAGACATCTTCATGAAGTAGCAACGAATCTGATATCGCTTAGTCAGCTAGACAATATATGATACAATTTCAAAGATAAATTTAGAGCAGTAAATGTCTGTAGGAGTTCGAATATGATTCTAAAAGGCGTAAAATGAGGTGCCTGAATTGTATGTCCTCCAAGGATCTACATTTTTTAGCTCTAGTGTCGAGCGTCGTACTACAGTGGGTATGTTACACACACATTTGGAGGAAGCATGTTGTGAGGCTTTTTGTGGGGTAGTTGAAATACATGTGGAACAACAAGTTACTCAAGGTGGATTTGAACTGAGCAAGCCACAGTTAGTAAGTCGACACACAATTTTGCTTTGTTAAGGGGAAAGGGGGGATGAACCAAGTACCCTGTGCTAGAGCAGCACTATCACATTTGGGAAGTGAAAAGGAGTCAATGAGCAATTAGCTACGACTAGGAATTTTGCGGGTTATGTCACTTCATTTGTTTTGGTTGACAAGATCCAATGTGAATTGGATTTGCCTAATTGCCGGTACGGGCAATTCTTAGTACAACTGCAGTGGCATGTTTGTGACATTTATCACTATTAACAATAATCAGTTTTATCAAATTACTTCAAGAAACCATATTATTTTTATCCTCGTGACCTTTGTCACTATACAATAATATATTTTAACAACTTCTCTCAAGAATCCCTGTTATTTTTTGTCAACGTAACATTAAAAGCATAATATTTTAACACATTTGTGTGTCTGGAAGATACATATTTGGTTGTCTAGATGGCAAGTTTGGTGTTCAGCGTAACACAACTGAGACAAGAGAGGTGGAGAAATTCGGTATGATTATTAGTTTGGGAAATTCAAAGTAAAGGTGAAGATCTATAGGATTCGGTGTCTTTGAATCATAGAAGATTGATCAACAAAGAAGTCCAATAATGAGTCGAAGATTGATTTGAGTCCAAGACGAAAAATGAGAAGAATTGAAGCCTCTTTGTGATTCCTTATTAAATTCCGTTAGATTTAAGGAATCATGTTAGCTAAGGATTTAATTGTTTTTTTAAGTGGTTATGGTTTTTCCTCAAGGTTTTGGGATCCTTTTGGATTAGGATTTTGGCAGTATAAATACTCGTCTTCAATTCCCATGCCGTGAATTTTTCTAGTGTGCTAGTCAATCAATAATTCTAAAATCCGAGCTAATGATTTTTTTTTGGGTTTCACAACTTTTCTAGCATTATTTGGAGCAATTCAATTAGTTCTCATCCGTTTCTCTAGATTAGGATTGCACAATTGTGAATTATTGTGATCAAGAGTTCATGCCCATAATTAGTGAGCTTGTAATTGGTGATTCTCCATATTAATAATATTGGTCTCCCTCTACTCGGGTACGTAGTCAAGTTGGTGAATCACGTAAATATAAATATGTGAATGTGTATGTTGTGATTGTTATATTCTTTACTGCATGTTCTAATAATGTGAAAGATGAAGAACGACGCTGTGGGAGAGACAATTGAAAGCGAGAGATCGACTAGATAAGATGAAGGCGGTGGTCATCGGTGGAGTGAGGGCTTAGGAAGGAAAATGGGAGAGAGAGAGAGAGAGAGAGAGAGAGACCAGAGAAGATGAAGGTGGTGGTCGTCGGTGGAGTGAGGGCGCATGAAGGAGAGAGAGAGAGAATTCGATGTGCATTTTAGGTTTGGTTGGGAAGCTTAAGTTGTAGATTTTATTAAAATACATAAAATTATAATAACTAGTTTTTCTAATGTTTAGAAAAAAATAAGTTTGTAAGCATACTGTGTACTCCCTCCGTCCCACCAAGAGTGTCACCCTTTTAGGGGTGGCACGCAAATTAAGGAAAAAAGAGGGAAGAAAAAATGTTGTGAGTGTAATTTGAAAATAGGAGAGAGAATTAGTGGAGGAAATAGTGAATTTAAAAAGTGTTGTGAGTGTAGAGGAGAGAGAATTAGTGGAGGGAATAGTGGATGGGATAATAGAATATTAATAAAACATTTCCTTTTTAGGAAAGGTGACGCTTCAAACGGGACGCCATTTTGGATAAAAAGTGACACTTGGAGTGGGACGGAGGGAGTATGATTTATAAGAAAAAAATCTGAAATTTACGCAGGCATGTGAACATTAGATAATGTTAATATTTAAATTAAAATTCGCCAGTATTTGTATGGAAAAATTCCTCTGAGGCCCCTTTGTTCAGATTTTTTTCCCCTTAAAAAAAACATTTTGATAAATCTCAAATAAGGAGTTATCCCCAAATTAAAATTTCTCAGACACCCCTAGGCTCCACCTTCTCTCACGTCATTTCCTCTCTTCTTCCCATTTTAATCTATTTACTCTCTCTCTCTCTCTCTCTCTCACACACACACACACATTAAAAATTCTCTCTCTTCCAACCATCTCCGGCTGGCGACCTCCGGCGACGGCATTTCTCTTTTCTTCCCTTCATATTTTCTCTAGATCTTCTCAGTCACCGTACTGCTAGATCTACAATATCTACGGCCAGATCTACATTATTCCGATTAGATCTACATTATTTTCGGTGAGCCCCTTCATATTATTCGGCGAGCCTCTTCATCTTCTACACAGTCAAGCTTCATATTATCCGGCGACCCTCTTCATCTTCTACACAGTCAAACAAGTTTAAGCACTCTGAAGCATGTAATTTACAATTGAATAATAAGAAACTCGCTGAAGCAACAATTTCATGTCCCCGACCACTTGTCATTCTTTTTAATTTTTTTGTTTCAGGACTTACAAATGGCCCAAAAATAGAGAAAATGTAAAAGAGGCCCTGTCAAGCTAGTCAATGGGCTTGATTAATAAAGCCCAAATGTTATGTTGCAATAGTTTTTTCTTTCTTTTGAGGCATTTAATTTTTAGGGGATATGACTTTCGAAGTTATGAAAGTCCAATTATACGAGTGATTATCCAGATCTTACGGAGGATATTTTGGTCTTATAACTAACTTATAAGACTTTTTAAAAAGTTTTATATGTTACTTATAAGACTTATTAAAAAGTCTTATAAGTTACTACTTATAAGACTTTTTTACAACACAATTTTCAATGTTCAAATAGGTCTTATAACTAACTTATAAGACTTTTTAAAAAGTCTTATATGTTACTTATAAGACTTATTATAAGTCTTATACGTTACTACTTATAAGACTTTTTTACAACACAATTTTCAATGTTCAAATAGGTCTTATAACTAACTTATAAGACTTATTATAAGTCTTATAAGTTACTACTTATAAGACTTTTTTCCAACACAATTTTCAATGTTCAAATAGGTCTTATAACTAACTTATAAGACTTTTTAAAAAGTCTTATATGTTACTTATAAGACTTATTAAAAAGTCTTATATGTTACTTATAAGACTTTTTTAAAAAGTCTTATATGTTACTTATAAGACTTTTTAAAAAAGTCTTATAAGTTTATAAGTCAATTATAAGAGTAATTCATTGTTATTATGAGAGTAATTCGTTGTTATTATGAGAGTAATTTGTTGTTATTATTCAAAATTTTGAATTTTTTTTTTGTTGAAAAAATTGTCTTATAAGTCAATTATAAAAGTCAGAGTAGTCTTATAATTATAAGAGTTGTAAATGTATAAATTATGAGAGTAATTCGTTGTTATTATTGAAATTTTTAATTTTTTTGGTTGAAAATTTTGATTTATATAAGTCAATTATAAGAGAACTTATAAGTGTTGTAAATGTGTAAATTATGAGATTAATTCGTTGTTAATATTGATTTTTTTTTTGGTTGAAAAAATTAAATTGAAACTATTTTGAATCTAATGACTGATTTAAAATACTTGAATGTCTAGTGACCAATATTTAATTCTCAAAGTTTCAGTGACTAAAGTATAATTTTTAGTTTTCGAATTGGGTAACCACCCGTCACACACGTGCAAGAAAGTAAGGGTTATTATGTCTTTGTATTACCGAGGGGTGTCTGGTGAATTAAGTAAATGTTGTTTCCTAAATTGGGTTTAAATCTCGTCCAAGGGGCCCTAGAGAAAATCGGCCTATTTGTATCACCAGCTGCCAATTTTTTTTTTTACAATTTTTACCTTAGATTTATTTATAAGATTATCAATTTGTGACTCAAAAAATATGCATGACACTAAATAAAAGATGTACTGACACTCATTAACACATGCACTGAAACTCACAAAACACATACATTATTCATTATTATATGCATTGACACTTCTTATTATATGCTGGCATTAACATGCAAGCAGTGGCCGATACAAAATTTTATATGGGTGTGAGCCAATATTTTAACTCCACGATTCACGATCTTTAATGTACAAAATTATTTTCTTGCTAATAAATTAAGGGCAAATGACAATTCAGGATCCAAACTTTAGGGGGTGTAAGTCAATTGTGGCTTGATGTTCCAATTTTGTCAATTTAAGGACCAAAGTTAGCAACGCTAATCAATTAGGGTTTTTTAGACAGAATTGTTAAAAAATCGTCAAGTCAGTTCCCGCTTGGCACATGACTCCCCCTAAACTTTGGACCTAAATTGACAACACCCCCTGAAATTTGGACCCCAATTTGACAATTTTCCTACAACTTCGTTCAAAAATCATGTCTCTTACTAACGTTGTTAAATTTGGACTTTAAATTGACGAAAATGGAACATCAATCCTTAATTGGCACACAACCTACACTTTGTACTGAGCTAGTCTCCCATGAGAACACTATGATCCGTCTCATCCATGAGACGGGTCGGATCCAGCCCCATGACCCATAACCTCCCCGTCACCTAAAGCAATCTAGAAGCCAAAACCACTCACCCAGCCTTGGCCCAGTTCCTCTTCCTTGGCCCCAACTGGCCGGCCAACCCAACCTTGGCCCTAACTTTGCTCGGCCATGTCCCTTGCTTTGCCCATAATTGGTCGGCCACTCCTGGCCATGCATTAGGCATTTTGGACCAATTTTGGTACTCGTTTCGTCTCGCAAATGTACCGTCGCACTTTGGCCACTATAAAAAATTCTTTTGCACCTTGCTCTTTGAGATTTTATTTTTCACTTTAGCCCATGAATTTTTATAAATTAAATTTGTCCAAAATTTCCATATTTCCAATTTAGTCCCTGAATTTCCAAAATTTCCAATTTGGCCCTTGAATTTGTGTTTATAGTATAATTTTTTATTTTAAAAAAAAATAATAATAGGGACACAAAATGTAATGATTTTATAGGTGATTTTGCTTGTTTTTTTAGTTTTTATATTATTTTTTCGGCTTTTCAGTGATTTAGAAAAAGTAATAGTTACAATCTCTTAATGTAATGACTGTATACATATAAAGTAACATTGTTTATAAGTAAACATAATACCTGTTTTAAAAAAACAAAAGTTCGTTTTCACCCATTTTTTTAAATGTAATACAAACTATATGTATTACATTTGAACTGTAATAACTTATGTATATGAATGCAATAGTTTATACAAGTAAATGTAACATTTTAAGTATTACTTTTGCCAAACGAAGAAAACATAGGGAAAACACACTATTACTTTTCTGTATATATGTATTACTTTAATGTATACAAACTATTACTTTATATGCATACAATCATTACATTATGTTATAATAAGTATTACTTTTGCCAAACGAAGAAAACATAGGGAAAAACACTATTACTTTTCTGTATATATGTATTACTTTAATGTATACAAACAATTACTAGTACTTTATATGCATACAATCATTACATTATGTTATAATAACTATTACTTTTCACAAATCGAAAAAAAGTAATTATTACATTTTAGTTATAATAAGTATTACTTTTGCCAAACGAAGAAAACATAGGGAAAAACACTATTATTTTTCTGTATATATGTATTACTTTAATGTATACAAACTATTACTTTATATGCATACAATCATTACATTATGTTATAATAACTATTACTTTTCACAAATCGAAAAAAATACAAAATATAAAAATTTATTTATTTATTTTTTTTTTTGCATATGAGAGGCTCTCACACACAACACACAACTCATTCTCACACAACCCATTTCTCTCTCTACCCTAGCCCTTCTCTCTCCAAACGCAATTACCATGGCCGCTCCCTAGATCGTCTTCCCCAACCGTTCCTCGCCCAGTTCTTCGGCCAAAACCTTCACTCTCCCTCTAAAATCAACCGGCGATCCTCTCCCCTTCAAAATATAAAATTTAAATTTAAATTTTTTTTCCAATCGTGAGTTGGATCTGTTTCGTTGAGGGATGATACCACCGGTGGAGTTGATGTGTCTGACGTTGTTGAAGGATGATACCACCGGTGGAGTTGATCGGAGTTGGTTGGTGAGGTTGCAACGACGAATGGAGAGGGAATTGGTGTTTGGGTAGCCGGTGATTGGAATGGGAGAAACTGGGTTTGTGGTTCGTGGTTACAAAGGGGGTTGGTCGTCGATTGGTTGAGAGGGAAATTGAGAGGGATTACGTCGGTGAGGAAAGGAATTGAGGTAGAGGGAGGTCGCCGGCCGGGGGAGAAGCTAGGTTGAGGTGAAGGGGATTAGGGAGACGGCCATGGTGAGAAATTGGTCTTCTGCGTATAGAGAGAGAGAGAGGAGAGAGAGAGGTATTCCATTTAGTGAGAGAAAGGGAGAGAGTAGTGAGAGAAGCGTGTGTTGTTCGTGGGTCAGGTTGGGCGGGTCAAAAAACCCGTCTCTACCATGAGACGGGTTTTCCATGTTCTCACCTAAGTTTTTGTCGTACTATAATTTGCCATTTCCCACTAAATTAATAAAGTTTTATTGATAATCACGAATATAGTTAAATACAGGGAAGTAAAAATACAGGAAACCAACAAAATTACCAAAATACCCATTTATATAATTTTTTTATTTTTTTTTTTCACTCATTCATCGAAAAATCTGGGATTGGCAGCGGCAATTGATTCGTCGGGATGGGAAACGACGCCGTGAGGGCTGGAGGCGTCGTGGTCGGCAGCTAGAGATTGTAAACGGCGTTTAATCAAGAACTTATTGAGAACACTGTAAAGCTTAACGCTAATGGATGGCATTTTGGGGAGATAGAGAAGAAGCTGAATTTAGGAAAAGATTGAATTTTGAATTTAGGGTTTAAAGAGGGGATTAAAAATAAAAAAAATTTTGGGACTCAATTCTAATTCTAATTCCCAATGTAATCCCAAAGCAGGATTAGAAATCTTAAGTGTACAATGAATTTGAGACTCAAGTCTCCAGCAAAACTTTTGCCTCAAAAATTTCGTTTGATTTATTTCAATTTTTGGAGAGGCAGTAAATCAATGTTGACGGGAATATATCAGATTTTTCCATGCTACCATTGCTCTCTGTCGTGTGAACTCACACGAGATGTGTCTCGTGTGAGTTCTCACACGAGATATGTATCGTGTATATATACAAGAGACATCACAAAAGTGTACATAAAAATCAGAAAATTGATTACAACAAAAAATTATAAAAAATAAAATAAAAGTAATTGTACTAATTTGAGGATAAAATCATGAAAAATTCATCTCCAAATTGTTCATCACTATAGTCCAAGTAATATACCGTGAACAATAGACATCAATTCGAAAATGAACTACTTTGACGTTTGTGAAGAATTGGTAAAAGAGAGAGAGAGAGAGATAAAGAGCGGGAGTGCAAGCCCGAGCAAACTTAATACTTTTCCCTCTCATTTGAAGCTTCACATTTTGTCAAAATGAGTATCTCATTAAAAGTTTCACCTTTTTTAAAATGACAAAGAATTTTTACTATTTCACTCACTAATTCTCTCTCCTATTTCACTTTTATACTCACAATACTTTTCAAATTTACTATTCTCTCTTCTCATTCTCTCTCCTGTTTTACTTTTATACTCACAACACTCTCTTCTCTTACTTTTTTTTCTTAATTTGCGTGCATGCTTGATGTTGCCAGGAACTTCCTCAATCAGCAACACACCGTTGTAGTCCACCTTTGATATCTCCGGCTCCTTCTTCTCCGATTAGACTGCACACAATCAAATGTTAACTAAGCCGGGGGCGGCTCCGGCGTAAGCCCCTCCGGCGTGAGGATAAGTATTTGCTTGATAAAGGGGAAAACCAATAACAATGATGGTGCCTGTGTGTGTGAAAATGGACGTCCCTCTGAATGAAGCCTTCCTCTCTTATTTATACCCCTAACCCTCGTGCCTTGCATGTGACATCCTCACGTTTCATGTTTCCTGCCACGTGTCACCATTCCATTTGTCCTTTATGAAAGTAAACCCTTAACACGTGATCATCAATCCCAATGCATAACCGTCTCCTGGGTCCCACTTAGTAGATATTTATATGCCGCCTCTGGTGAATAACATCAATTGGGATCCCTCTCTCGCCGGATAAAGTCGCTAACTATCCTGTCTCGCCTCACCACCATATCTCGCAGTTAATCTCTATCACCAGCTTTCTTCATACTGTTTCGCCATTTAATGTCTCCATCTACCCCCTTTTTATTGATTCTGGCGGGATACCTCCCGTCTCGCCTTCTTATGACCCTCCTTGGGCCGCATCTGCTCTTGTCCTCTTCTTGGATCTTATCTCGATTTTGGGCCCACTTGCTATTTCTTCGCCAATAGTCTTGGGCCAAGCCCAATCATTATTATTGGACAGCATCAGAAGCCCCTAAGTTTATGGCGAGATTCATTTATGATCTCGCCAAAAACTTTATGTTTACTGCCTCCTCACTCTGCGACATATACAACCTTTTTCAAGAAGCTACTATCGTGGATCCCCCTTCATACACGTGTCTCTTTCCTGGTAACCTTCAAGATTTTAATGGGCCGTCATTTGGGAATCGTGCCAAATTGTGAGGGAAAATTTAAAATTTTTTCCCAAACGTCACATCAATCATTTCCCTAAAACCCTCTCTCATATAAATACCCAAATCACTACCCTCATTCCTCTTTTACTCTTCTTCAACCTTGCTTGAGCTTTCTCAAACTCCGGCGAACCCCAACCATTATTCCGACTATTCTTCTTCATTTTTCACCGTTCAATCACTGATTTCTTTCTCAATCTTGCTTCTTGACCTTTATTTCGTTCATCTTCGGCTATTTCGAAAGTGATTTGGTGCACCATTCTTCAACTCCTAGGATTCGACCATTGTCTCCGACGCCTGTTCATCTTTCCCGGTGACTCTTCATCTTTTCCGACCACGATTTTATTCTTCGTCAGGTAACTGTTTCAAAAACCCTTTATATTCTTTAACCCTTCACATTTGATCTTCCCCTTTTGTCTGATTATTTGAATTTTATATTTCCTTTTATTCCTTAAAAACAATTTTTTCCTAAACTACCCTTCATGGCGAGATACAAGAACTGTGCCAAGGTAGTTAGATATGGTCGCTGTCAGGTTTCAGGCGGCTTTTATAGGCGCCTGCGAACTACTTGGGCGAGATTGCCCAAGGTTGACATAGTTAGGTTTTTAGTTGAACACTGGGTGGATCCTTCATTGATTGACTCCCTTGAAATCCAAGGCCATTTTTCCCTTCCTCTTTCAGCCCCTATGTCGCACATTTTTACTTCTAGCAATCAATTGGTTCGATTTATCAAAGACCAATATAATCCCACTTTAAGCGACTCATCTGAATCCCACTGTGTCGCTGACCCATTTTCCAAACGTAGAACACATTATAAATCAATCCTTTCTTCTTCTTCTTCCAGTGAATCCTGCGACATGACTGGTCAAGCAACTTCTTCTCCCGCAGCGGCTTCCAACAATCCCCTTCCCACCGGGGTTCAAAATCTCGCTCTTCAAGGAGGTACATCCTTTACTAATCCCGCTCATGCTGAAGCGGGCTCTTCCCTTGCAAATGCATACTGCACTCCCTTACTCCCAACCCCATCACCGACTGGCATAGAACTTACCATATCGATAGTTCGATATATCGCATTTCTGACTACCAGGGATATCTCTCCCTTGCCCATTTAAGAGAGATGAGGGAGGGGATAGTAATCTTTCCTTCTCAACTTAAAGCCGGCCTTAGGATCCCCTTTGATCCTTTTCTTTGTGAAGTCTTGTATAAGGCCCAAGCCATGATAACAGAAGTTCACCCTAATGCCATAAGAATAATAACTTCCTTCATTACCATATGCCGCTCTCTGCGAAAAGAACCCACAGTTACTGCTTTGATTTCTTTATTTCCTGGGTACAAACAAACCAACAAACTTCCCAACGAGATAGTGGAAACCCGCCTTTCTCTCCAATATCATAGAGGTCCCAAAGTCCTCACTCCATTGCCCACAAAAGTTCATGACTGGATGGACGACCCTCTCTTTGTTGTTTCTCGCGTCGGGTGGTCCCATCCCGCTGACCTTCATTCTATCAATCCCCAAATTGAATCCAAAGAAGCTTCCACTATTGGCGACACTGCCCTTTGTGACACCATTCGTGCTTTACTTGTCTTACCTGAGAACTCTCCTACTGATACCCCCCAACCTCTCATTTCTTGGAGAGGTATTCTACGAGATAGGGAATTATTAGATCGAGTCGGTCTTGCGGACAACTTACCTCGAGTCCCGCCCCGAGTCCCAATAAGCCACGTTTACTTCGATGGATGGGAGCGACACTCCGGCAA
This sequence comes from Adenophora triphylla var. japonica, assembly GCA_022495995.1. Classification (NCBI taxonomy): domain Eukaryota; kingdom Viridiplantae; phylum Streptophyta; class Magnoliopsida; order Asterales; family Campanulaceae; genus Adenophora; species Adenophora triphylla. The sequence continues at coordinate 168,931 of JAFEMH010004814.1, read as the reverse complement.
CAAATACGCTCATGAATGCCAATCTTGCAAGGGTTCTCGTAACTGTACCGCCATGAATACTGCTCTTTGTATGTCCAACGCTCGCGATATTGCCCTTGTTTCTCTTCCCGACAATCTTCCTTTGCCTATATCTCGCGACGGCAAGGATACTGAAGAAATAGCCTTGGAAAAAGCTCAAACCACGACCTAAAGGCGTAGCTAGGCCCACTAACCAAGCTTCCGTGCCAAGCGACAAAAAAGAGTTGCTTCAAGAATAACGAATGTCGCTCCAAAGTGTCTCAGGAAAGTATCCCGCCAAACCCTGTCATCATTTCCAATCCTCCATCTACAGAAGCTAATCTCCCCCCAACTTCTATTTTGCCAACTACTGAAAGCAATATTCCACCAACTGTCGTCCCGTCCATCGATGTCGCATCCGCGACTGAAAATATCGAGATTCTTATCTCTGATCCTGTTCCACCTAATTCTCCTTCTCTGGAAGTTAACATTACCGAGCCCCAGCAATCTGAAATTCCTCCTTCTCGCGAGACGGATGTTTGCGATTTAACAATCATTTCTAGCTCTCCTTCAACTCCTCGCGATCCGATTTCGCCGCTCTTCCTCATCCAAGCTGGTTACAAGAAAATTTCTCTAAGCCCCTTGACTTTGTTGGGCTTTTCGAACTTAGCAAAGAGATTGCCAAAGTCCCCCGCATAAAGGTGTTGATTGAAGAAACTAGGAGTGCGGAGGAGTATATGCTGGGTAGCTCGGCTTTGATTAGAGCTAGTGACCAAATGCAAGTTCAACGTGTCGCCCAAATGGATCCCGCTCATGCCGCCTGCCAGGCTGGTTTTTATTATTCATTGGTTAGTCCTTCTTTCCTTCCTTATCTTATCTTATCCTTATTCTCAACTGCCTTTTGACTTATAATTGTTACCTTTTTCCAGTTAGGATCTTCTATTACGGGCATTAGTGAGGCAAATACTCGCTTAGAAAATGAGTCAGCCAAATTGAAACGCGACAAGGATGCCCTGAAGGGTAGGCTTACGAGACGAGATGTTACAATCAAAAACTTGGAAAAGGAGCGCGACAAGTTGAAGACTGATCTGACAACTTCCCAAAATCAGCTCGATCACACTCTCTCTGATCTCAACGCCGCTAATTATAATCTCTCCGCGGCTACCACTGAGCTTGATTCCGCTAAAGAGAATGTCGCCAAGCTGAGAAGCGAGAATGAATCTTTGAAGGAAACTCATGCGGATGACACTCAATCTTTACAAGACGAGATTACTAGGCTGAAAGAAGAAATGAATGGGAAAACCGCCGAAATTACTGCTCTTCATGCTGATGTGGCTCAATTAACCGATGGCATTGCTGATATTGGGAACTAGACTTCCCTTCAAGTTATGCGAGCCGCAACAGCTGATATTAATGACATTCCCGCTATTACGATTGAGAGGCTTGCACATTGGGGATCAGAGCCGATCTTTAGCGAGGCATGTCGCCGTGGCCACCCCTTAGTTCCCTTTACTCCAGAAGAGCTCACCGACCTGGCTGAGGAAGACGCTTTATTGGGTAAGTCGCCATGGCGACCTCCTCCTATCCAAGTTCCCAATGCTGTCGCTTTGTGGGATAATCTTCTTGAGCATAAGCATAAGCAACTAGATGATGCCAAGGCTCTTGCCTTAGCGGCTTCCAGCTCTACTCAAGTCGCTCCATCAAATGAAGCCGATGTCTAACTTGTCTCTTCCTTTTATACTTGGTTTATTTTGGACAATTTTTGTAACTTACCATGGTGGCTAAACACTTTACTTTCTTTTCTTTTGAGGCCTGCGTGCCTTTTAACAATGTAAATTCGCGGCCTTTGTGCCTGCCCCTTTACTTTTATGCTTCACTTATCTCGTCATTCATTGTTTTGATAGTTTATCAAAAATCTCTTTTTGCATGACAGGTACCATACACATATATTCCCATCGAAAAAGTGAAGTCGTCTTTAGGCGACTTTACTTATAATGCACATTGTGCGACTCATATTGTCGCTGACTCTAACTCTTTTTTTTATCTTCTTTTGCTTCATACTTAGAGTAATTTCCTTCTTTTTGCCTCATATCTTTCCTTTGTCATTCCATCGAGATAAAGATCTCTTTCATAGCGACTTATGTTCATGCCCTTAAGGCGAGATACAACTTTTTCTCATTTATAGTCCGGAGACTTTCATTTTAATAGTCCATAGACTCTTACATTTTTCATCATCCATAGATTGACTCGCATCATATTTTACGACTTACATTGACTCGTATTTCATAGTCCGTAGACTTTCTTTGCGACTTACCTTTGACTCACATCTTTTATAGTCCGTAGACTTTCTTTGACTCGCATATTTTATAGTCCGTAGACTTTCTTTGACTCGCATATTTTATAGTCCGTAGACTTTCTTTGACTCACATATTTTATAGTCCGTAGACTTTCTTTGACTCGCATATTTTATAGTCCGTAGACTTTCTTTGACTCGCATATTTTATAGTCCGTAGACTTTCTTTACGACTTTCTTCCATCTACTTGTTTCAACAATTCATCACATATTGTTTTGATAATTCATCAAAAACTTTTTACCTTCTTACCTTTGGCGAAATATCACCATACACATATATTCCCATCGAAGAAGTGAAGTTGTCTTTAGGCAACTTTACTCTAAGCGATTTACTTACTATGTTATTGGCGACTAATCATGCATTACTATAAAATTTAATCCATGTAAGATACATATAAGGAATAAAATTTCATGTTTTCATTGTATTCGAAACATATTTAACATGTATTCAACGTATATATCTTCTATTTAAAATTATAAGACATATGGCTTTCATTCATGATTGAAAGGTTCATAGATTCATCAAAATGAATATGAAAAAGACTTTAATAAGAATAAAATAGGCAAATTACCCTTATCACTTCAATGGTAATACTTCTTTAAATTATCAACACTCCATGCATTTGGGACATCTTTGCCACCTTCTTCCTTCAAATGATATGTCCCTTCCCGCACAATCTTGGCAATCTGGAAGGGACCTTCCCATTTCGGGTCTAGCTTGGCAAATCCTGCTGTCGCTCCTTTAACTTCCCGGCTTCTCAATACCCAATCGCCTACACTGAATGACCTCTTCTTTACTCGTTTGTCGTGTTGCGCCTTCATCCTCTGTTTGTAGTTAATCATCCTCATTCTCGCTCTAAGCCTCTTTTCATCACTCTGATCTAGCTCGAAGCACCTTCTATCGCCATTCATTATCTCGTCATAATAAGTTACTCACATGGGTAGGCAAACCCATCTCGGGAGGAGCCATTGCTTTCCGAGCCGTAAGTTAATGCGAAAGGCTGTCTCGCCAGGTTGAACCCTTTCTTGTTGTTCGGACATACCACAATGCTTTGTAGATAATTCTTCCAACCAGGCCCCTCCTCTTTTTCTAAATTTTTACATAAAATCTCCAAAACTTGCTTGTTAGCGGCCTCTACTTGTCCGTTGCTTGCTGCGGCCTATAAGCCGAGCGCCGATGTTTAATACTCAAATTCTCGCAAAAACCATGAAACTTCTTTCTAAATTGTGGCCCGTGATCGAAATGATTGCCGCGGCATTCCATGGCGACACGGGATTTCCTCCGTTACAAATCGATAATCGGTCTTCGGTGGTAGAAGTTAATGCTCTTGCCTCTGTCCATTTAGTGAAATAATCAACGACTACCACCACCATCTGCGCTCCTCCTTTGGCCTTTGGGAAAGGTCCTATAAGGTCTATCCCCCACATATCAAAAGGCCCGAAGCCGCTATAATTGGAGTACGCTCGGCTGGTTGCTAGGGATGTTTGCATGTCGCTGACACTGATCACATTTCCTCACATACTCTTCCGCGTCTTTCTTCAATGTCGGCCAATAATACCCATGAAACATGATTTTATTAGCTAACGTTCTTGCTCCTGGATGACCTCCACACACGCCCTCATGCACTTCAAACAAAACATTATCAACTTTTCCTGGCTCTACGCATCTCATCAATGGTCGCGAGAAAGATTTGCGATACAAGATACCATCTTGCACCGTAAACCTTGGCGACATTTTCTTGACAATCCTCGCCCGGTCTTCTTCTTGAGGCAGCCCTTCATTCTCTAGATAGTCTTTCATCTCGCTTACCCAATCTTTTTCCCCAACTTCGATCTCCATTATCAGCGGCCTATCAAATGCTGGCTCTTCAATAAATTCCACCACCACCTTCTTGGGCAACTCCTCAATTTTGTCGCAAGCCGCTTTACTCAACATGTCGGCTCGTTCATTTTTTTTCTCTGTCAATCTGCACCAGTTCCCAATAATCAAAACTTTGCAAAATTTGCTTTACCATATCACAATATTTCATCAAAATTGTACTCAATACCCCATATCTACCCTTTACTTGATTGACAATTAATTGAGAGTCAGAATGAGCAACTATCTGCTTTACTCCAATGTCTCGGCATAACTCTAATCCCGCCACCAATGCCTCATATTCAGCCTGGTTGTTTGTCATGTTAAATTTGAACCTCAGTGCCTTCTCGTACATGCAATCCTTTTCTGGCGAGCTTAATGAAATCCCAGCTCCACCTTTGTCCTTGGCTGAGGATCCATCAACAAACAACTCCCAACATCCCGCGGGTCTTTCTTGCTCCTCTTCCACCTCGGGGTCCTGCGACGTGGCCTTCCTCTTCCTGGCCCCTTGAGTCTCAATCTCCTCCCTTTCATACGTGAATGAAGTTTCGAGAATAAAGTCAGCCAACGCCTGAGCCTTAATCGCCTTTCTCGCTTCATAATGAATATCAAACTCCGTTAATTCAATCGACCATTTGAGAAGCCTTCCCATTGAATCAGCCGTTGTAAAATCTTCCTTAAGGGCGCATTGGTCAACACGGTAACAGGATGAGATAAGAAATAGGCCCTCAACTTTCGTGTCGCAATCACCAAAGCATAAGCCAACTTTTCTGCATTAAAATATCTTGCCTCTACTTCACTTAATGCCTTTGAAACATAATAAACTGGCTTTTGCATACCGCCATCCTCCTTTATCAATACCGCTGCTACTGCTAAATCAGAAGCCGCCAAATAGACATATAAACGATCTCCTTCCTCCGGGCTACATAAAATTGGCGGCTTTCCCAAGTACTCCTTTATCTTATGGAATGCTTCTTCACACTTTTCATCCCAAGAAAATTTCTGATCTCCTTTTAATACTTTGAAAAACGGCAAACATTTCTCAGCCGACCGCGACACAAACCGCCCCAGAGCTATCACCCTACCATTTAACCTCTGAATCTCTTGAATGGTCCTGGGCGACTTCATATCAATTAACGCTTGTATCTTCTCCGGATTTGCCTCTATCCCGCGGCGATTTACCAAAAATCCCAAAAACTTTCCTGCCGTTACTCCAAAAGTACATTTACTTGGATTAAGCTTCATGGAGTTCCTCCTCAAATTCTCAAAAGTTTCAGCCAGATCCACCAAATGATCCTCCCCCTTGGTTTTGATTACCATGTCATCAATATAAGCTTCAACATTCCTCCCAATCTGCGATTTAAATATCTTATTGACCATCCTTTGGTATGTCGCCCCAGCGTTCTTCAAACCGAAAGGCATCATTTTATAACAAAAATTTCGAGGGAGTTACGAAAAATTTGTTTTGGCCTTGTCTTCTTCAAGCATCTTGATCTGGTGATACCCTGAATAAGCGTCAATAAAGCTAAACACCTTGTGTCCTGCAATGGAGTCTACCAATTTATCTATCTTCGGCAAAGGATAGCAATCATTTGGGCATGCCGTATTCAAATCTGTGAAATCTATGCACATCCTCCACTTCTTGTTTGCCTTTAGCACCATGACAGGGCAAGCCAACCAGACTGGGTAAGTGATTTCTTCAATGATTCCCGCCTTTAATAACTTCTCGACTTCTCCAGTCACTGCCTTCTCTTTTTCCGCCGACAGATATCTTACCTTTTGCTTGAAAGGCTCAACATTTGGATCGGCATTTAAACAGTGTAGGGCGACTTTCTCATCAACTCCGCACATATCCTCAGGTCTCCAAGCGAATACATCAATGTTATCCCTCAAAAAATCAGCATCTCGCTCATCTTTTTCAACTGTTTCCCAATTTTAACCTTACGCTCACGGGTACTCGCCATTAATAATTACTTCCTCCAACTCTTACGCGCTTGAATATACGGCTCATCCCGCATTTGCAATGTATCTACCTCCATCTCGGTAGCCTTTTTCTTTTCTACACATCTCTTTATTCTCTTGTCATTGCTTTCTCCCTCATCTCTCCGTGAAGCGACACACCCTCAGGTGTTTCCATTACAATCTCTTCATCACATTCTTCACTTTCGGGATCCATTACCTCCTCAATAAGGGGTTCTTTCATCTTAACAAATTCTGCGGTTCTCGACCAGGCCATTTCGGCTTGCATCACCAATAATGTCATCAAATTCCTTTCTGATTTCTCCTGCATCACTTCTGTCTCCACATCTCGCTCCTCACCTCTTCCTTCCACAACTTCATCTTCTGCCTTTTCTTCAATAACAATGATCGCCGACTTGTTTTTCATGCTTTCAGTTTCCTCCCAACTCTCACATCCTCCCAAGTCGGTGATCATATTTATTCTCGCATCCCGCACTGTCAAAGCCGTAGAAAGTGAACTCGTGCGGCCCTAGCCATTTGTTTGCATCTCAATCTTTTTCGAATAACTTCCTTTACCTCGCTTTTCAAACATGCTATTCCCTTTGTCGTGGGAAACTTGACCCGATGAGGATAGACACCACCATCTCAAAACTTTGCATAAAAGGAATGCCCACAATAGCATTGTATGGCGACACTAAATCAATAACCATAAACTCTACAGTGCGAGTTCTCACCTTCTCATCCTCACCTATTTCCACCGCCAAATAAATTGTCCCCTTAACCCGCACAGTGTGGTTTGTAAACCCCTCCAAAAATCCTTTATACGGCACCAAATTAGCCTCTGTATATCGCATCTTTTAAACGCTTCATAATAAAGGATGTTCCGGCTAGCTCTGAATCCACCAATACTCTATGCAAAATACTGTTCCCTGGAGCAATAGAAATCACAACCGGTTGGCATCCATGGCTTGGAGTTAAAGCCAATTCTCGTCTAGAAAACCGATCATCCTTTCCTCATTTTGGGTGGGTAGCGGGAATGTGGCAAGTATGAGAGAGTGACATGATTTGGTTACTTAAACAAGTAATACTTGCTGGCTCGTGAATCACCATAATTTCATTCCGATTGCCATTTCCTCCTTGAGCCGCTACATTCGGTTCCTGCCATACATACTCCTGTAGCTCACCTCTTTCAACCTTCCCCTGAATTACTCTCTTCAAATTATAACAATTGTCAGTATCATGACCCCTGTCCCTATGATAATTACAGTATTGATTCATGTTAATCCTCCCCAAATCATTCATTTCAAAAGGTGGCGGCAAATCAACAGCTCGCAGAATTTCACTTGGTGTAGCAGTCAACCTTGTAAATCTCACTACCCTTCTAACTCCACGACCCCCATTTCGGCCTCCATTGCGACCTCCACCTCTGCCGCTCGCGGGATTCCCTCTACCTCCACCTTGAGCTGCATTTCCTTCCTTTACATACTCAATCCTATCCTTAACACTTTTCTTTTCCAGTATTAGAAGTTCCTTCCTCAATATCCTCCCCACCACAATATGCCTTGACTCGCTCGTGTAACTCGCTTAAAGTCGCAGGTAGCCTCATCCTTAACTCCCTCCTAAAAGATTCAGACAACAAGCCCGACATATACATCATTATGACATATTTGGGATCAATCTCCGAGATTTGATTGGCGATTAATAAAAATCTATTTGTATAAGTGACAAGGCCTTCTCCCGCCTTCTGTTTAATTCCAATCAACTCCTGTAACACTACTGGTTGAGCTCCCACTGATCCAAACCTTGCCAAAAACTTTCTCTTGAAGTCTTGATACCCCAATATAGAATTAACTGGCAGCTGCACAAACCAATCCAAAGCCTGAAGTTCTAAAGTGCTAGCAAAGGTCTTACATAACAAAGCGTCGTCCTTAGTCAATATCGCCATTGTGACCTCAAATCCCGCCACATGAGTTCTGGCGGTAGTTACTCCTGCATACTTGGATAGAGCGGGCAAACGAAAATCTGGAGCCGGCTCGGCTTCCTGGATGTATCTAGCAAACGGAGCGACAAAGGAGTCCTTCTCATTGTCAATTATACCACCCCTTTCCAACTCTGCCAATCTCCTTGCCATCTCGGCCATCTGCTTCTTGAACCCGTCCTCTTCTCCAAAGCGACTAACTCCTACACCTTTTCCCCTTTCTACCGCCTTAGGTTTCTCGCTATCTTTGAAACTTCTCATCTCTCTCTCGCCATCTTCTGCTTCATTCGACGCGGTATCACCATCTTCTTCTTCACAATAAAGGGATGACACTTGAGAAGTGTGTGGCCAATGATAAACTTTAATCTTTCGTCCATTTTCCATGTACTCTCCGGCCTTTCTCTTTTGCGACCCTTCAATTCTCGCTTCTGTTTCCTTTGGCTTCTCAGGCTCTGCTTCCTTATCTCGCTCATCATTTACCACAATTACCTCCTTGCTTGTTCCCTTATTTCCTTACGTATTTACCGTTAGCAAACCCCGCGGGATGGGGTAGGCTTCTTCTTCATTGCCCTTAGCCTCTTGTTATTCTCAATTAATTGTAATATTAAATTATTATGGATCCTCAGACTTTCTTCCTCATTCTCTGCTTCCTCCTCTTGGGGTGGCGGCACTATATTTCTCTCTCTTTCATCCCCAGTATCTCGCTCCATCTCCTCTGGAATCATTTGCTGCGAGGAAGAAGTATCTCTCGCCCCGCCCATTCCTATACTCCCGTACCCCGACATTGGTGTAATGAGATTCCTTCCAGCTACAGTTTTTTGACCCACTATACTCTTCTCAGGTGTTGCCATTCCTTTCTCCTACGTAATCAAGCTAACGAACTTTAAATATGAAATCTGCAAATCTTATGAAGATTTGAAGATCTTGCCCAGAAACCCAGAAACAACAAATAAAAACCCAGCAAACCCTTTCAATACCCCCCAACAACTTTCTAAAAAACTTTCAACAATTGCTTCAACTACACACTACCACAAAAACTCCAAAAACCCAGCTACTCGAAATCAAAACAAATTTACAAAATCAAGCTCAAATCTCACAATCAACCCAGATTTGAACAAATCTTAACAAACAAATTTGAATCCACCACAGCTCATACAAATACTTTAGAAAACAGGAATTTACGCCAACCCAGTTAAACAATATCACAATCTCCAACTACCTCAACCCACAAATCTTACAAAACACCACTTGATTCCAACAACAGTAAGAACAAGAAGTTTCAACTTACAAATTGCAAATAAAACCAACTTAACCGGTAAAATCAATACACCCACTGAATCGTCTTCAACACAAACCCTCCTTCTGGATCTCCGAACAGAATTCCCCCGGTATCAAGCTACCGCCGACGAAACTCCAATCCTTGAAGAGAAAACGTCCCGGCAACGGAACCAATTGATGTTGCCAGGAACTTCCTCAATCAGCAACACACCGTTGTAGTCCACCTTTGATATCTCCGGCTCCTTCTTCTCCGATTAGACTGCACACAATCAAACGTTAACTAAGCCGGGGGCGGCTCCGGCGTAAGCCCCTCCGACGTGAGGATAAGTATTTGCTTGATAAAGGGGAAAACCAATAACAATGATGGTGCATGTGTGTGTGAAAATGGACGTCCCTCTGAATGAAGCCTTCCTCTCTTATTTATACCCCTAACCCTCGTGCCTTGCATGTGACATCCTCACGTTTCATGCCTCCTGCCACGTGTCACCATTCCATTTGTCCTTTATGAAAGTAAACCCTTAACACGTGATCATCAATCCCAATGCATAACCGTCTCCTGGGTCCCACTTAGTAGATATTTATATGCCGCCTCTGGTGAATAACATCAATTGGGATCCCTCTCTCGCCGGATAAAGTCGCTAACTATCCTGTCTCGCCTCACCACCATATCTCGCAGTTAATCTCTATCACCAGCTTTCTTCATACTGTTTCGCCATTTAATGTCTCCATCTACCCCCTTTTTATTGATTCTGGCGGGATACCTCCCGTCTCGCCTTCTTATGACCCTCCTTGGGCCGCATCTGCTCTTGTCCTCTTCTTGGATCTTATCTCGATTTTGGGCCCACTTGCTATTTCTTTGCCAATAGTCTTGGGCCAAGCCCAACCATTATTATTGGACAACATCAATGCTCAAAAGGGCTCAAAAGGGGGTGAAATATGAAATGGGATGGAGGGAGTATAATTATTTATTTTAAAAATTTGACCGTTGACGTATGACAAACACAAGTGTGACTTGATTCTTTCCAGATACCATTAAACAAATATTTGGTCCTTTGGCCGCACGAGTAGCCACACTGCCACTTTCGTTGATTATCCCACCTCATTTTGAATCTTGTTCTCTTGTCAATTTAGATTTACCAATATTATTTTATTATATCTATCTGAAAAATATTTTATTTCATTTTTTTAATTAAATAAAATTTGGTAAAATACAAATATATATTTAATAATATTGGACTAAAATTCTTGGTACCTATCTTGATACGTTCAAAATAGGATAATACTAAGTTCTTATTGAACAAGAATGGTCCGGTACAATCCTAGTGAGATTGTGAGACTAGACCAAGTCAACTATATAAAGGGTCTTTACCCTCATAATTGAATGTGCAGTTTATATCTCTCTCTCCCATATATTATCTCGGCTGGTTTGCGATTCTCTAAACTACCATCGATAGCTTAGGATTTGAGTGTGAAATATATAATCAATATCCATCTTGTGATATTGATTGGACGAGCAAAGAGGGTGGTTGCAGAAACGATCAAGACAATCAAGGGTTCGTAACACAAGTATAATTCTTTCACAACAATGAGCGTCAGATTTAATCCAACAAGGTAATCCTAGAACTCGTTATGTGATGTATATGTGTATCCATCAAATAACTATAAATTTTATGAATAATTATTAATGAATATTATTTCTTTCATCCCTAATTCAATGTCTAAATTTCATTTTAAAAATGTATAGCAAAATATTTTAAATATTTAATTTCTTAAAGTCTAAGGTTTCACCTTAAAATCAGTTGGTGATAAGGGGAGTGTCTCATGATATTTAATGAGACATTTACAAAAAACTCATTTTGAAAGATGAAAATTACAAAAAAATACACACAAGATAAAAATTACAAAAAACTACTATACAAATTACAAAAAACTACTTTTGTAAATTGAAAACACTATTTTCTTAAAAAAAAAAAAAGAAAAAGAAAAAAAACATAAATAAACATAAAATGTAAAACAATTATTCTTCAGTTCGAGAAATATTCTGCATGATCACATACTACTTCAACAAAGCTTTAATTCGAAAGGCTTAATCTTCATCACTAACAACTTAAATTTTACTGATCCAAGGTGCATGCATTACGAATTGACTCTCCAATTCCATCCAATTCTCACATTTCAATGACCAAACTGAATCAAATTAAAACCCCTAACGAGAGAAATTCAGATCTACTAACCTTCATTCTGATAAACAACTGATAAAACAACTGATAAACAACTGATAAAATAACTGATAAACAACTGATAAACAACTGATAAATAACTGATAAACAACTGATAACAACTGATTAAAAACTGATAAACCTGATAAACAACTGATAACAACTTATAAACAAATGATAAATAATCGATAAACCTGATAAAACAACTGATAAACAACTGATAAAAAATTGATAAACAACTGATAAAAAACAGATACAAATGATAAACAACTGATTAAAAACTGATAAACAACTGATAAACAACTAATAACAACTGATAAACAACTGATAAACCTGATAAAAAATTTGATAAACAACTGATAAACAACTGATAAAAACTGATAAACAACTGATAAATAACTGATAAAAAACTGATAAACAACTGATAAACAACTGATAAAAAACTAATACAAATGATAAACAACTGATAAAAACCGATAAACAACTGATACAAATGATAAACAACTGATAAACATCAAAATTCCGAAAACCTCCATCATTTTCACCATTAAACTCTTCTCAATTCATCACATAAATTTTCAAAAACCAATCATTACCAACAACAACAACCTCAGTCCAGCTCAAAATTTCATAAACCTAAACTCCCAACGGTGAACTAATTGATGAAAATGATAGGTTGAGGAGAGAGAATTTCCAGCTCAATAAAGAGCTTAGCCAAATGAAGTATCTATGCAGTTATTGATTGCTTCCTAGTATTGGCTTTGCACAATCTTTTTGGTCAATTTGGTGTCTGAGAATGAATCTTAATAGGCTTGTTAAAAATCATTAAGTTTCTATTTGTACTCAGGGGCGGAGCCAGGAATTGCCCGAGGGGGGGGCAAGATTACACGGGGGTTCGGGGGCAGCACCCCCGGAAAAAAAAAAATTCGGGTCGGACAAGTAAAAAATGGGTCGGATCCATGAAATACAATGTATTTTAGTTAAAAGTGTAAAGAAATAAGAAACTTAACAAAAATGATAAAAGTAAGTAATTCAAAGAACGATTGAAATAATGTTGAAGTATTTAACGCAAACAATTTATTAAAATATATTACTCGTACAAAAAAGAAATTCAAATTTGCTAATTAAACTTGAAATAATAGAAAGAAAGAACAAAAACAAAAAAAAAAAAATGGGAAAAGCCAAACTAATTAATTAAGATTGAAAAAATGTGAGGAAATTAGGAGAAAGAGAAAAACAAAACTGTTAAGAGAAAGAAATGGAGAGAAAGAGAGAATAGCAAAGATGGAGGACAAATAAAATTAATTGAAAATGTAGGTAGCAGGGCTTGAACATGGATTTGAAAGAAAACACCAAAGGCTTTAATTTCAGCCCTTCTACCACTGAACCGCTCCACTCACTAGTGTTAATCTTAAAGTTAATTATAGTATATAACAAAAAAATATGAGGGGGGGGGGGACAAAAGAAAAAAAAAATCCACTGCACTTCCGCCACCGCCCCCTGGCTCCGCCCCTGTTTGTACTCGGTTGCAAATTCTCGTTTTGAAATTTCTGTTTTTTTTTTTGTTTTGTTGTTGCAGGGATTGAATGTCTACAGCATTCTGCTGCATGACACTTTAGTGATGTCCAGAGATGCCGTAAAAATGATAGTGGAGAGGATGCACACTCCAATCAATCGCTGAAGCAGTCTGCACAAGGAATTTTACTCCATAATCACTGATTTCATGTTTTCTGGCAGAAGAAGAAAACTAGAGAAAGAAAAAAACAAAAGGGAAGAAGAAATTTTAAGTCATACTCTCATGCAGTTTTAGTTCCCGTCTTTAATACACTTTTTGATTTTGATTTGTACAATCTCTTTAGATATATTGTAGCTTGAAATTGGTGATGTACTTTGATAATAACCATTTGAACTTCAGTTTTGCTCATTCATAGTAACTATCGTTAGCTTTCTATCTTCAACTGGAGTGTGTGTTGTGTGCATTTTTTTGTAATATTCACATATATGTAAGAGTGCGTCTGCTGAAAAACGCGTTTCTCCATAACTATGGAGAAACGTGTTTTTCATAGCCAGAAGCTTTACATTTGATAACCAGAAAAAAAAAACCCAAGGTCAAGACCAAAAGCTTCTGGATATCCAGAAACTTTGCATTTGATAGCCAGAAGCTTTGCAGTTGATATCAGGAAGCTTTGTATTTGATAGCCAGGAAAGGATGTGAAATGTATATCAGAAAAAAAAACCCAAGGCCAAGACCAAAAGCTTACGGATATCCGGAAGCTTTGCATTGATGATAGGAAGCTTTGCGGTTGATATCCGTGAAGCTTTGTATTTGATAGCCAGAAGGATGTGAAATGTATATCGAGAAGCTGTTAGGTGCATATCCAGGAAAAGCTGTTAGGTGCATATCCGAGAAATGTGTTAGGGCATATCCGAAATTGCTATTGAAGGTTTACGGATATCAGAAACCTTGAATGTATATCCGAAACATTTTGAAGGTTTCTGGATATTCATTTGAAGGTTTCTGGATATCACTTTCATAGGTTTCTGGCTATCTAGCTCATTGTCGCGCGACATGTCGGGACCCGTTTCTCCATAACTTATGGAGAAACGCGTTTCTCCCTAGATTTTGTGTATATGTAAATTGTTTTTTGTAATATCATAACTTACATGTTTTTTTTTTTTGTAAATGCCATCTTTTTGAGTGAGTTTTTTGTAATAAGCCCTATATATTATTGGCAAGGTTCGTAAATTCTCGGTGTTGGATAATATATCTAACACTCCCACTCACGTGTAGCGGGCTTTGTCAAAGCTCACAACGTGGACTTATTAATCGGATGACGCGTAGTAACATATTGAGCTGTTGGGCCTTCACGTGTAATGAACTTGCTCTGATACCATCTTAAAGTATGAGGTTACACATTAAAATCAATTGATACTAAGGAGAGTGACACATGATCTTTATATATTACATGCAAGGTTCATCAATTCTCGATTTGATATAATATCTCTAACATATTTCTTATACATTTTAATGTCAAGACCCATAAATATTCTTTTTATTCATATTTTAAATATTTATTTTTACAACGATAAAATGAATAACAAAAAAATTCGATAAAAAATGTTAAGGGACAAACTTTTTTGTAAATAATACATTTATTTTAATATATAAATAAATAAACGTATTTATTGAAAATGTTGACAAGTTAAGGGTGGAATTTGTTCAATTTGAGTAGTGAGATCAATAATATTAGTGAAATTACAAGGGGCTTAGTTAAAAACATTTAGAATAGCAGTGCCTTATATGCTAAACAGATAAAACTACAAGGGGGTAATATGTAATTGACGCTTGTGTATTTTAAATTCACAGCCGTCGCGCTGTTTGACTCAAAGTAAAATGGTACACGGTCCAAGTTCAATGAACCTTGTTCCCACCACAATCCAATTTTACTTTTGCATCTGCCTTACAAGCACACGCGCATGTGTCACGCGCTTACACATTATATATATTTTTTTTAATAAATAATACTACTATTGTCACAAAATAGTAACAAAAACTTGATTATAAAATCATATATTTTAATTAAATTGTAACAGTTCCACTGTCGATATAACCAATAAAATATCGACAACTCATTTTCTAATCAAGATTTTGTAACTTTCCTTTGCGCTCCTTACATTACTTTTTTTTCCCTATTATACAATCTTCGTTCCATAAGTAAAATCAAAATTAAATTAAAAAATAAAAAATATTTTACTTATATTTATGAACTTTTGTCGATATTTGATAAAAAGATAACTTTTGGGGTCTCAATAGATATGCATATCTAGCTTGTATTAGAGGATTTTATCTAGAAAACAACAAATAAAAGAAGCCGTCAATGACGTCAGCCCTAAATGAGATGTTTGCCTTTTGACCTATTACACGTGTTCGCGCCTGTTTGGCTCGTAGAATAAAGTAAGGATTAATGTAAATGGATGTATTTGATTGAACAAGGACATAAAAAGCAGGTGACAGTTGGTGCGACACCATATGCGCATAATAAGCGCCTGATTCACCATTTAATGTGATGGATATAGGTCTGTCCTTAATGTCAAAGTAGGTACGTACTCTTGTCCTACTAGCCTTAACTTTAATCGGGAGTATATTGAGAAAATCGGGAGTCTGATATCAGACCGCGGTCAACATAGTAAACACGGTATTAGATAATCACGATCATAGCTGGAGCGGTCATCTTGTTTACCGTCTTTGTGATCGCGATCTTGATGCTCGCGGTTATGATGCCCACAGTCTATGATTATGCCAAGTCATATTTGACATTTGTAACAGATCGAGATTAGGCCCGATTTGAAAGATTCGGGCTCATCAATATTCCTCTCAAAACGAAGATTACTATCAACTCAACTATTTACAAATCCTCACTCCGTCTTACGTTAGCGTAGTTTTTTTTTTTTTTACTTCATGTCAGTGTAGATTATTCATTTTTATACCCACACCCTCTTCACTCATTCTCTTTTCTATTTTCATTTTCATACTCACTACACATTCTCTACTCATCCTCTTTTCTCTTATTATACTATTATTTTTTAGCTATTGTATCCAAAATTTTAGTTAACAGTCACGTGGGACGGATGAATTTTTAAATTTCTCTACCATTTTAAAGTACACTTACTCATCACATGAGCGGAGACAAAAAAAATAGGGCATAAGAATTAAGGGAAAGTGTAAAGAGAATTAGTGAGAGCAGATGTTTGCAACTATGAAAAATAAAATAGGAGAGAAAACGATTGGAAGAAATAGTAAGTTGATTATTGTTGCGAGTATAAAAGAAAAGTATTTGAGATAATAAGTGAAAAGAAAATTGTAAAATTTTTGTCATTTTTGACAGTTTACACTCACGTGAGATAGACGAAAAAATAATTAATCTTCACTGACATGAGACGGAGGGAGTATTTCTATTTTATTTTTTCTTATTAACATTAAATGTTTATTTTAGGATTATTTGAACTGATATTTCGTGTTAGGATTAATTATTGTGTCACTTTAAACATCATTGCATATGTCATTTACGTAAATAATTTTAATTTCAAGCAAAGCGCGTGTACAAACAATGATCTCGTGGCAGGCACGTGAGAGCCACATTTGCTTTCCTCTTTATTCATCACTGCCACTCGATTACAAAAATCATATCACCCCCTCCCCCTCCCCTTTCTCTGTTTCAAATCTTCTTTCTTTTCTTGAACCCTAGATTTCTTCGAAAATTCACTCATAGATTACTGTTTCTATATTTAACCGTCGATTGTTCGTACACACCGCCGGATGACGACGACGATTGGAGCTGGGAACACAGCACTCATTAAGGACTCCAAGCATCAATTCACGAATTTAAATGGCTTACGGAGCTACTCTGCTCATTCGCTACTTCTGTATAAGCGCATGCATATACTTCCTGTTTCCAAGTGCTCCAACTCAACTTCTTTTACTGTTCGTGCTGTTTCCACGGTACTCACTTTTCGAATTCGCATTTCCAGATTTTTGATTTAATTCTATGTTTTTGATATAATATTTATCGATTTCGTTTCTGTTTTCTTCTTTGAAACGTTGTGAGATGTGTGCATTTCTTTGGTTGGATTTTGTGAAATCTATCAAGCTGGCTTTAAAATCCAAAATCTGACTCTTTTGGGAGTATTTATGATAAATGAATTATCGTGTTAATTGCTTTGCATTTTGTAAATTTTTTCAAGTTGGTTGGATTTTGGGCCAAAATGCATTTTGGGAGTATTTAAAAAAATGATCAAATGACCAATTTAGTACTTAATATTTTAAGGAATTACCAGTATTTTTGGGGAAGAGTTCAACGAGGTTGGCATACCAACAAGCCTTTTCCTTATCTTACTCGTGTACTATGCAGCTACTCCGATTGCACCAAGTAGTAGGATACCAGTATACGCCAATATTAGTATCAACTCCAGTATTAACGGTTCCATTGCTTAATGGTTCATACAAATGTGAGTTCAAATGCCTGACAATGGTGGAACTTGAAGTTGAGTTGGTGAGAGTGTCGGGAAACCTGAATTAAAGGAGTTGATGCAAGGTTCAGGGACGGTTAAGAATCTGGAGATACTGGTGGGGGGAAGGGTAAGAGTAGAAGGTGGGGTGGTGAATTAGTGGGTGGGTCTGATTTTGTGATGGAGGCGGCGAAGGATAAATTAGGGCACTTGGAGGTGGCATTAGCTTTTTGGTGGGGCTACTCGTAACTGGTGGTGGGGCATCCTTTTTTAGGAGGAGAATTAGAATAGGGATGATGAGATGAATAGTTCTAGGCTTAATAAAAAGACATTTGTATCCCTGAATTTTGAACACATTATATATTCCGTTAAATTTTAAATGATACATTAGGTTTAGAACTCTATTTGGGACAAAGTATTAGTTGTGGACTTTAGGTGGGACATTCTATAGTTGAGGACTCTAAATGGGATTGTAATGAAAGTTTAGGGCACCGAAATGCATTTTGGTCTTGGATTCTGTGAAATCTATCAAGTGGCTATAAGCCGCTTCAGCATTTTGTAAAAAAAAATTCAAAGTTGGTTGGATTTTGTAAAATCTATCAAGATGGCTTTAAGCTGCTTCAGCATTTTGGGAAGGGTTGGTTAACATGTGTCCTGTGAAGAACAATCTAGACATCCAAATAGAGCAATCTTTAAATTGTTAGACTCCCTTAACCCCATAAAAAATCACCTTTGGAGCTCCCAATATTTTAGTTTCTTATAATTACCATGATGCTCGGACTCTTTAATATACCTCGGCGGACACGTGTCATTGCACATGTCATTTTTGAACCAATCTTCATTTGTGTCAACACTACTCGTCTCAATACTACTTTCATTATTGTATCTTTTTTTTTAATATTTTTTTTTGTACCAAAAATTAAAATAAAATAGTACTATGCTGCTGCAATCCTATCATTTCATTCTGAAACTCTTAATAAGCAGTCTCTGCTGAAGGAAAAATGACGTATTGACTTCAGGAAACTTATCGAGGTGCATAAGGTTATGAGTATTTGGTGTTGTGATTTAATTTCTCACCAATGGACGTAACGTGAGATACAATACTTACCTTTGAAAATGGAGAAATAATTAGGGGTATTTTATGAAAAGAGCATCAAATACAATTGCATTTAGTGATTTTTTTTTTTATAATTATAGGGCCACCAAAATATGATACTATAAACAAGGCTGGAGGGAGTAACACTATTTTTTTTTTCACTTGACTAACTATCAAACATTTAAGAAAGGAGGTAATCATTGAGAAGGTATTTGTTTTGATATCTTGTTATTGTTATGATTCTTATAAATATTATTCAATCAATTAAGAGAATTTTCTACAGATCCCGCTGCTCTGGTATCTTATCTAAGTAGCTTAATATTGTGAGGTTGTAACCATATCTAGCTTCTAAACTCCACCTTACCCTTCCATAATGGCCGTGTCCTTGCAGTTTGTTTTAATAAGCATCATTAAGGACCATATTGTATGTATCGGCTAAGTTCACGAGTTGGAGATAAGTGGCAGGCAATTATACAGTTTCTTTTTTTTTTTGGTACAGTTGTCTTCCCACTTGATCATTTGATGCTGGCTATCAATTTATTGTGTTACCTCAATGCAGTTGGTTTCTATTAATTTTTGTTTAATGTTTGCAGCCAGTGAAGACAGACATTTCTGCTGAGCCTAAACGTAGTAAGGTTGAGATTTTTAAGGAACAAAGTAACTTCATAAGGTATCCTCTTAATGAGGAGTTATTGACTGATGCACCAAATATAAACGAGGCAGCTACACAGCTTATCAAGTTCCATGGAAGCTATCAACAGTACGACAGAGATGAGCGAGGTGGCAGATCTTACTCATTTATGCTTCGTACAAAAAACCCTTGTGGAAAGGTTTCAAACCAGCTGTACTTGGCCATGGATGATCTTGCTGATCAATTTGGAATTGGCACACTGCGTCTGACTACCAGGCAAACATTTCAGCTCCATGGAGTTTTGAAGAAGGACCTTAAGACAGTGATGAGTACCATAATTAAGTCCATGGGTTCAACCCTTGGCGCTTGTGGTGATCTGAACAGAAATGTTCTTGCTCCTCCTGCCCCCCTTGTGAGAAAAGATTACCTTTTCGCGCAACAAACTGCAGATAACATTGCCGCCCTCTTAACTCCTCAGTCCGGATTTTATTATGATATGTGGGTGGATGGTGAGCAAATTATGACCGCCGAACCTCCTGAAGTTGTGAAGGCTCGCAATGATAATTCTCATGGAACAAATTTTCCTGATTCGGCTGAGCCTATTTATGGAACCCAATTCTTGCCAAGAAAGTTCAAGATTGCAGTTACAGTTCCAACAGATAACTCGGTGGATCTTTTCACAAATGATATTGGTGTTGTTCTAGTTTCTGATGAAGATGGGGAGCCTTTGGGTTTCAACATTTATGTAAGACTCTTTTTGTTGTGCGTGTCTTATTTCTTTTATTTGTCCATAGGGTAGAACTTAAACACTATATTGCATGGTTGCAGGTTGGTGGTGGGATGGGAAGAGCACATAGGAACGAGAGCACTTTCCCTCGATTGGCTGAGCCCTTGGGCTATGTCCCAAAAGAGGATATATTGTATGCAGTGAAAGCTATTGTTGTAACACAACGAGAAAATGGCAGAAGGGATGACCGCAAATATAGTAGAATGAAGTACTTAATAAACTCATGGGGGATTGAGAAGTTTAGAAGCGTCGTTCAGGAATACTATGGAAAGAAATTTGAACCTTGTCGCGAGTTACCTGAATGGGAATTTAAAAGCCATTTGGGCTGGAATGAGCAGGTTAGTTCCATTTACTTGGATCTGTATTTACTATTTAACATGTGATTTGACTTCTGCCTTTTAAACTTTTTGCATGATTCACTTCTAGTGAGTCCATCTGTCAGTCTAACAGTCAGGATCTTAGCTTGGATTTTATAAATTATTAAAATTTTATTAGTTTCATTATTTATAGTTCGCTGTGTATTTTTTTTTTTGGCAGGGTGATGGTGGTTTATATTGTGGCCTCCATGTTGATAGCGGTCGTATAAAGGGGGTGATGAAAAAAACACTCAGGGAAGTAATTGAGAAATATAACTTAAATGTGCGGATCACGGCGAACCAGAATATTATTTTATGTGATATTCGCCCGTCATGGAGGCGCCCAATAACCACAGTTCTAGCACAGAGTGGCTTGTTGGTAAGGCATCTCTTTTGTGTGCTAAAGCATTCATATCTATGTTGTTGTTTCAAGGCTAATTATACTTTCTAATCAATTGGGGATCTTTAAATATGGTGTTTGAACTCCATGTTGATGTTTATTTATGTTTGAAAGATATTATTATAATGTGAACACTTATTTTTGCGATGGCAAGTTCCATGAGTTACAAATTTTCCTATTAGCGTTTGCCAATCAAATTCTAGCCTGCACTATTCTTAAGTCCATTTCAGTAAAATAGTTCAGAAATTTTTTCTTTATTCAGCTCTTCCCAACTACTAGGGTCGACTACATAAGTCTTTGACCTCATTCCTTATGGAGCTCTTTTCCAACAAGATTTCTGTTGAGCTTAGCAAGTTAGATGCTTCTATTTATCAGTTCATGTTAGTTTGGTTGTCCATGTTGCATGTGCTTGAACCGGCGACAAGATTTTACCTTAATTCATTTTTTTTGAGGCTACATTACAGACTTCGAATGCAATTAATTTGAACTTCATATTATCTAGCTTTACCACCCTTCTGGATTTGCATCCTGACCTCTTCAAGACTTATTATTTTAGCATACACGTACTCTACCAATACATTTGGAAAAGTAAACGTCATATTCTGTTGTTGTCTACTTTTATGATAGTTCGTTTTCCCTTTCTCTGAGAATCGACAATAACCTGCTTCTGGATGTAAGAGTTTATCTCTTTGCAAGTTTATTCATTACTTTGCTTGTTAGGCCTTATAGTTAAACACCGATGCCCTTGCAAAACATGTTAGTGTACATGTATATCTGTGTGTATTGGTGTACTGCCTGTTTGTATAGGTGTTGTCACGTTGCTTTTATTTTATTTTTCTTCACTTTTTTATTTTCTTTATTGATTTAGGCTCTTATCAGTTGGAGCTAAATACTCCCTGGCCCTAAGCATTTTTCTTTCTATTCTTTATTATATGCGAAAACAAGACTGCATTTCGTTGGAGTACCTTTTTTTTTTAAATCTAATTCTTACGGCTTAGTTTCCCAACAGCTTGGTCAAGAAGAACTTATGCATAACTTCTTTGAAATATTGTTACTTTCTGCAGCCTCCTCAATACGTTGATCCCCTTAACATAACCGCAATGGCATGCCCAGCGCTGCCACTTTGCCCGCTGGCGATAGCTGAAGCTGAACGAGGGATACCTGACCTCCTAAAGCGTGTTAGAGCTGTATTTGACAAGGTAAATCAAATTGACATGATTTTCAAGAAAACCAATAAATAACTTAAAAAAAAATAACATGCCAATATGTTTTGATTGGATTGTAATATTCCTTTATGGACATGGAATTCGTGATTTCAGGTTGGTCTCAAGTATAAGGAATCCATAGTAGTTAGGGTAACCGGATGCCCGAACGGATGTGCCCGACCCTACATGGCTGAACTTGGATTAGTTGGTGATGGTCCAAATAGCTATCAGGTAAGTTAAAATGTCTTCTTAAGTACTCCCTCCGGTCCAAAGTAAGTGTTGTTTTTTGATCAAAATTTTGGTCCAAAATAATTGTCCTTTATGAGTTGAAAGCTTTCAAATTCCTATCTTACCCTTGCATTGGAACTTGGATCATTGTATTAATTGTTGGATTTAGTGTAATAGTGTAGGAGTGAGAAACAATTAATGAGGGTAAAATTGGTACTTTGTTCATTACTCCCTCTGTTTTATTTGTCGTTTTAGCATTTGAAAAACTTTCCAAAATATTTGTCGCTTTGTACTTTTTTTACCTCAGTTGGACCAAATTACCCCTCTTCAAGACATGGAGCAAACAAACCTTCAATAATAATAAAAATTCAGATCATAAATCAAAGATGTAATCCAGCAACAATATACCCCTTGTTCAAGATAAAGCTACTGTTCTTATCAACAGATGTTAACTTATTTTATCACCCTTGACCAACAATAAACTCTATGATTTCTCGTTCAGTGCGGTCGCTGCCCCATCCCTTCTATGTTGTTGTCCTCACATCACCGTCGCCATAAAAAAACGATTCTTCTCCAGCCGCAGATTCAATCGACAACCACTTCTCACCATCGCCCTAGTAATTCTCTCTCCGGACCCTTCCTTGCCAACCGAAATACTTCAAACTCAGATCACTTGAATCTCAAAAACCCAAATACCTTGAAGCTCAAACAAATTGAAATGCTCCAAACCCAGATCAATATTTTAATTATAATAATAATTTACGAGACTTAAAACGCCAAACATTATCCATTAAATTCAAAATCCCAAATCAATGAATTGATAAAAGAAAATAAAAATCATTGGGAAAGCATGGAACCAAACCAGATTTTTCATGGGGAGAGAAAAAGTAGAGGAGAAGATAAGGTGGCGTTTAATTTTTTTAATTGTTAAGTGCTGAAATCTGATTTCCGGTTTGAATTTGGCTGAACTGATAAGAGGTAGTGTTTGAAGACTGATTTCTGAATTACTCAAACTGTTTGAATATTTATCTG
Source organism: Adenophora triphylla var. japonica (assembly GCA_022495995.1). NCBI lineage: Eukaryota > Viridiplantae > Streptophyta > Magnoliopsida > Asterales > Campanulaceae > Adenophora > Adenophora triphylla. The sequence continues at coordinate 145,548 of JAFEMH010004814.1, read as the reverse complement.
AATTCACATATGAAATTAGGGTTACGACATTTAATGGAGTATAGAGAGGAGATGAATGGTTGTTGATCTTGTGTTTGGGTTGGATATTTTTGAAATCACGAGTTTATGGAAGAGATATATATGAAAAAATCCAATTAAGAGGCAAATAAGCGATAGTTTTACATCTAAAAATTAAGTGGAAAATAAAATGCATTCAGATCTGAATGGAGAAAAAAAAGTCTGAATTTTGTTATGTCTAATGCACCCACCCATTCAGATCCGGTTAAGAGCTGAAAATGAAAAACAAACGAGGCCCAAGTAAGGTGAGGTGACCCCCGGGTAACTTTCTGTGAGCCTTTTGGAATTATAGGGAAGAAGAGAGAATGAAAGTTAAAGAAGAGAGAGAGAGGAAGGACAATTATGTAAATTGAACATGTAATAAAGTCATTCCTTGGTATGTGTGATTTGAGTTAAAACGATAAATAAAGTGAAACGGAGGGAGTAAGTTGTAGTAATAATAATTGCTTTTCTTAAAACTTTTGAAAAGTAAATAAATGACACTTATTTGGGACATGAGGGAGTACGATAAGACATATCATTGTCATGTTATCTCATTGCTCCCAAAAGAGTAGAATCTAAACTGCACATTTGCCTCATGTTGTCTTTGTTGGTCAGATCTGGCTTGGAGGAACACCTAATCAGACCTCGTTAGCAAGAACATTCATGAACAAAGTTAAAATTCATGACCTGGAGAAAGTTTTGGAGCCATTGTTTTTTAACTGGAAGCAAAAGAGGCAATCCAAAGAATCATTCGGCGACTTCACTAACCGCAATGTGAGTAAAAAAAAAGTGAAATTTATGTTAATCACATCTTAAAATTTCATTCAATCGTGTGACAACTTGATAATATTTCTTTATTTCAACACAGGGATTTGAGAAACTTCAAGAAATGGTTGACCAATGGGAAGGTGTACCGGATAAAAAATCACTATACAATCTGAAGCTTATAGTGGATAAAGAAATTTATGATGCCGTCGATGGACTTGCAAAGGTTCAGAATAAGACTCGTCATAAAGCGGCAATGGATATTCTCCGTAATTTCGTTGCTTCCCAGCAAAATGGCAAAAGTGAGTGAAAATTTTCGAAAGGATTTTCATTCTGAATAACTCTCTCTCTCTCTCTGCCATTTACTGCTCGGTAACAGCTGAAAAATTGAAAGTAATTCAGCTTCGGTAACAGCTGAAAAATGAAGGTATTTCGGGGTCGCATTTGTATCTTCTTTTTGGTGGTGTTTCTGTCTTGTAGTTGGCCTGAATTTTTGGATCTATTTTACCTTGGTGGTTAACTTTTAACTTCATTTTGATTTCCTTTATTGGGAGGTTTATGAACTGTGGGTTCTTGTATTTAGGCCATGTCAAATAACATCCTAGCAGTCTTGCTCATATTAGTTCGTGTTTGCATGCAGTGGTTTTGAGATTACCTTTATAGTTCCAGATTTGCCAATTTGATGGTATATGATCATTTTCGCCCAAAAAAAGATAGCACTCCGTATATGATTACGTTTCTCTGGCATTTCCAAGGCTCCGTTTGTTTAGTGTAAAACATTTTTCGGAAAATGATTTTCTGCAACATATTTTTCGGAAAATGAAAATGTTTTTCTGAAAATAAGATGAACATGTTTTCGACTGTTTGGTAAGGAAAATGTTCGATTGAGTTGACCCCAATCCACTCATCCCCCCCTCCCCCCGCGTCGGGTCAATTTTTTTTTAAAAAATTTAACTACAAACTGTTTTCCAGAAAATGATTAATTTTTTTTTGACCCAACCGGGGGGGGGGTGTGTGTGGGGGGGGTTGGGTGGCAGGGGGTGGTGAGTGGAGTGGGGGAAGAGTTGTTAAAAATAAATTTAAAATGATTAATTTTTTTTTTGATCAACGGGGGGTGGGTGGGACTGGGGAGTGGACTGGGGGAGGAGTTAAAAATAAATTTAAAATGATTTTTTTTTACTCGACCGGGGGTGGGTGGGTGGGTGGGTGGGTGATGGGGATGGGGTAGGGGTGGTTAATGTGGGGTGGGTAACGTGGGTGTGTATTTGAGGGTGTTACCATTTATCGAAAAAAAATTTACTTGGGAAAAATTTGTAAATCATTTTACTTAGAAAAGTGGGAAAAATATTTTTCGAAAAACATTTTTCCCATTTTTTGATGCTAAACAAACACCGAAAAATAGGAAAATTGTTTTCCGAAAAACATTTTTCCCCAAACAAACGGAGCCTTGGTTCAAATAAATGAGCAGTTATTATCCTTTGTATCGGAAGTTGAATGTGACTTGGAGTCTTGGAGATCGATCACAAGCTCGAGCAATGGAGCAACCTCTTGCATTTAAATGCAAGTGGAGGTTGTCCGTCTTTTATTTTTCGTAAAATCTAAGGAGAAATTTCTCCTTACTGTATGGAGAAATGAGTTTTTTAATATCCAGAAATCTTCAAAATGAATATCCAGAAACTATTAAATGAATATCCAGAACTACCAAATTGAATATCCAGAAACACACAATTAACCATGTCCAGAAACTATAAAATGAGTATTCAGAAACCTTCAAATGATATTCAGAAATCATCAAATGAATATCCAGAAACATTCAAAATGAGTATCCAGAAACATTCAAAATGAGTTTCTGGATATTAATTTTGAAGATTTCTGAATATTCATTTTGAAGGTTTCTGGATATTAAAAAACCCGTTTCTCCATACACAGTAAGGAGAAACGCCAGACCAACTCTTTATTTTTACACTCCATCCGCTTACTGAAAGCTTTTGTAGAATCAAATGTCCCCTTTCAAATTAACATTTATCATAAGCATTAATGGGTAACAATTTTAGTAACAATTGCAAAGGATTCAAGTAAATAAATAAGCATTAATGTGAAAAAAAAAATGATTTGTTAACAGCAAGATTCGAATTCTATAATATGCAAAATACAAATACTACTCCTCCGTCCCCCGTAATAATACTATCATTAACAATAATTTTTAGATATTCATTATAATAATTAAATATTTATTGCTCAAAAAGTACCTTCGTAATAACAATGAAAAGTGAAATTATCATTTCGGGCTTGCTTAAAGTACTTTCGTAATAACAACGAAAAAAAGTGAAAATATAATTTTGGGGTAATAACCACAAAAAAAAGTGAAAATATCATTTTAGGGCGAAGTGAGTATTAGTAGGGGTGGTTCGGTTGGTATACCGGCTTCATTTTGCTTGTACTGTGTACCAACCAAGTATGAATTGATACACAAAAATCCGTACCAGTACCAACCAAAAAAGTCGATATACCAAGTTTATCGGTACGGTTGGTACCGGTTGGTACGGTTGGTATTCGACGAATACCAATTGTTATTGAAGACAAAAAAAATTGCAGTAAATGCCTTTTAGCGATCCACTTGAATTGAGTTATAGCACCAGATTTTTAGAAATTTCCAAATGCAAAATATTGAGAATGAAGTCAAACAACAAATGTTGAAATTCCAGGTGAGTTAATTCTGCAAAACTTTAGACTAGCTCTCCAAAAAATTAGCGACTCTCAGGTTTACAGATTCATCAAAAGCAACAGAATGGCAGTACAATAGCTCAACGTGTTTGTAGTTCAGTTCAGTTCAGTGTACATTCCCAACCTTATTTGTAAAAAGATTCTAATATGATACACCATGCAGGTTCAAAGAGCAATGACAGTCACTTGATTTATTACTCGGACAAACTGAACTATGTCACAAAGAATGAGTCCAAATTTGATCAAGAAAAAAATGGACATTCTTATTATTGTACAGAGGCAGTATGTCGTAAACATAAATTCTATTGACTCTGTACCAAAATGAATGACCCATTTTTTTCGAATTTTCTATCAAGAACAAATTGAAATTTTTTTTGGTCATTCATTTTGGGATGGAGGGAGTAGAAATCATCATGAATAAAAAATGCAGACTTTTAATTCCTTTGTCAAAACAATCCAATGAATATTCATCAGGAACAGCAAAAATCAAACCACCCAGAAGGATGATAGAAGCAATTTGGAATATTCCAAATAGGGATAAAATAATCTGAATTGGGAATAACTGACCAAGTCTGATTTGATATATACGTACCAGTTGGGTTTGATTTTGAAGGAGGAGAAGGGGTTTCGCGCCTAAGAGATCTGACAGAAAGGGGGCGGCTCTCTGGACTACGGAGGAGGAACCGCGGCGGGTGATTGGAGCGGACGAAATGGGCGTGGGGGAGAGTTGGGAAATGCGGACGACATTGAAGGAGAATTTGTTGAGGTTTGAATAGACGGCGGCGGCGGTGGTGGTGGATGATGTTCTTGGTGTTGTCTTTGAGGGGAAAGCTATGGAAAATGAGGCTTCAAATTCAAAGGTGGGAGGAGGAGGGGGAGAACGCTGAGACAGAGGGTTAGATTTAGGGTTAGATTTATTTTTTATATTATATATATATATATATATATATATATATTTATAATTTTTAAAAAAAGTCCTGCACGGTATACCAGTCGAAGTCGGAATTGTATGCCGTGTACCCGGCCCAATTAGACACGGTTGGTGCGGTACTACCGTGCGGAGACCTTATTATCTGCAGGCCAATTTACCAAATGTGTACCAATTATAATTGGTACGGTTGGTATGCGGGTTGGTTGGTACGGTCAAGTACCATTTGCCACCCCTAAGTATTAGGCTAGATTTTTAACCACTAGCACAAACGCGTTTGGTGTTGAATTAGGGCACATGCAAGCCTGTTGGGATAAAGGACCAACCGGGCTAGACATCGAAGCAAGGGGGAAAAACTCGTCAGGGGTTGCTGGACACAAGAGCGGCCACGCTAGTGGCGTGCGCGACCGCGCTCGGCGTAGGCCGATCTTTGGATCGACGACGTGTTGAGGGCGACCGCGCTCGAAATAAGGGCGACCGTGCTGGAGCATTATTTGAAGGCATTGAAGTTTCTGGAGGGTTGCGCGACCGCGCTCGGCCCGTTTTTCCAGCAGTCCTAGTTTCCTTGTTTGTTTAGGTTTTGGTTTATTCCTAGGTCATATATAATCAATGTTCCGCCCCCAACTCAGTTGTAACAAAAATTCTACATACATAGTGCAAGATCCTGGCTTGGTAGTGCCCCCAGACGTAGCCAATCAAATTGGTGAACTGGGTTAACAATTTCTTGTGTTCTTTTCTGTTTCTTTGATTTCCTGTGCTTGTTTTGTGTCGATTATTATTCTTGTAGGTTTGCTTGGGTGTGGAGGGCCATATTCACAACAACTGGTATCAGAGCTTTTGGTTTCAAGATCAAGGGAGTTGTTCCAAGCAATCAAGAATGGGCAAGGACAAACAGGCGGTTGAGAAATTCGATGGGTCTGACTACGGATATTGGAGGATGCAGATTGAGGATCTTTTGTACAACAAAGACCTCTATAAGCCTCTGAAGGGTGTCAAACCGGAAGATGAAGATCAGGAAGAATGGGAACTCATGGATCGGAAAGCCCTAGGGGTGGTTAGATCTACTTTGTCAAAGTGGATTGCGAAGACTACCAGGAAGGCGACAACCACCAAGGAGCTATTGGATTATCTTACTGAGAGATTTGAAACTCCGTCTGCTGCAAATAAGGTTGATTTGATACGTAAGATGGGTAGTCTCAAGATGCAAGAGGGAGGATCCTTGGCTAAGCACATCGATGAGTTTATGGATGTCATAGATTCATGGACAATGGTGGAGATCAAGTTCGATGATGAGGTTTATGCGTGTTTGTTGCTAGCTTCTTTCTGCGAAGCGAGATTGGAGCGAAAGCAGTGACAAGAATCAACGCTCAGCGAGTAAGAAGAAATTGAAGTATGATGATGTTAAGGACTTTCTTTTGGCCGAGGAAAATCGTATGAAGAAGTTGGGGACATCGAGTGCTTCGGGATCGACTTTGGCTACTACGAGCGGGAAGCCGGGTACTAGCAAACAAGGGAGAACCGAATCTAGGGAGAACGCGGTGAGTGGAAAGGGCAAAAGCGATGAGACCAAGGACAAACCGAAGGTTGCGAAGGGATACATTCGGTGCTATTATTGTAAGGAATTGGGACACTTCAAGAGGGATTGTCCAAATCGTAAGGGCAATCGTGTGAATGCGGCGGTCGAAGGTGATGATATCTCTTGGTTACGAGTGTTAGTAGTGCACTAGAATCACGGGTGGCCGGATTCGGGGGCATCATTCCACTCTTTGCGGGCATAAGGAAGAGATGGAGAACTACACTTCCGGTGATTTCGGGAAGGTCTATGCCGATGGCGAGCCTTTGGAAATCAAGGGAAGGGGGATGTCGAGAATAGGAGCATCGAGACGGGAAGGTCTTACATACGAATCGGGGTCGACACATTCCGGTTTGAAAAAGAACCTACTTTCGGTTGGGCGGTTGGACGACGAAGGTTACAAGGTGACATTCGCAGAACCGGGTCATTACCAAGGAGGATTGTGAGATCGCTCGGGGTAATAAGGAGGGGAATTTGTATTTGGCGAATAACACCAAGGACGGTATCGCGGTGGCGGCAGCCAAGGGTGATACGGATTTGTGGCCTTGTCGATTGGGTCACATGAGCGAGACGAGAGATGAAGGTGCTTTGTTCAAAAGGACTACTACGGGTTTGAAGACGATCAACGTGGGGATCTGCGAGGATTGTATGTTTGGCAAACAAGGGAGAAATAATTTCTCGAGGACAGGTAGGGGTTTGAGGGAAGCAAAGTTGGAATTGGTTCACACGGACTTGTGGGGGCCATCTCAGGTTACATCTGCAGGTGGTGCGTCATATTACATGACTTTCATTGATGATTCTACAAGGAAGGTTTGGGTCTATTTCTTGAAGGGGAAAGATGAGGCTTTCGAGGTGTTCAAGAAATGGAGTGGCCTTGGTGGAGAATCGAGACGGGACTTAAGCTTAAGTGCTTAAGATCGACAATGGTGGGAGTATGAGCTTGGTGAGTTTAGGGAATATTGTGCCGCAATGGAATTCGTATGGAGAAGACTCCAAAGCGGACACCACAACTTCAACAGGGTAGCAGAGAGGATGAACAGAACATTGAATGAGCGGGCTAGAAGTATGAGATTGAAGTGTGGACTTCCGAAGACGTTCTGGGCATATGCAGTTGACACGGCAGCTTTCTTGATCAATCGGGGACCATCGGTACCATTGGGGAATGGAATTCCAGAGGAAGCGTGGAGTGGCAAGCAGGTAAATCTGTCCTTTCTTCGCATATTTGGCTGCGTTTCTTATGTTCATGTTGATTCTGCTGAGAGAACTAAATTAGATGCTAAATCTGTTAAGTGTACATTTATTGGGTATGGCGGGGATGACTTCGGGTACAAGTTTTGGGATGACCAAAATCATAGAATTATTCGTAGTCGAGATGTGGTATTCAATGAACAGGTTTTGTACAAGGACAGAAAGGGGGCATCTGATGACACTAGTTCGGAACCGGAAATTGTAGAGGTGGATGTTCCTAACTCGGGTGGGAGCAGAACGGTTCATGATGACCATGGTCAGGAGGTCACTGAAGATGAACCACGTACTCCGGAACCGGATATTCCGCTGCGTAGATCCAGCAGGTTGCGTGGATCGCCTGACAGTGCACTTTGTAACAAGTGGAAAGCTGCGATGGATGATGAGATGGACTCATTGAAGGCCAACAAAACTTGGGAGTTGACTGAACTACCTAAGGGGAAGAAGGCACTGCATAACAAGTGGGTTTACAGGATCAAGGAGGAAGCAGACGGTAGCAAGCGTTACAAGGCAAGACTGGTTGTAAAAGGGTTTCAGCAGAAGTACGGTATTGACTACACCGAGGTATTCACTCCGGTTGTGAAGATGACCACTATCAGAATGGTTCTGGGGATAGTAGTGGCAGCCAACTTGTTGCTTGAACAGATGGATGTGAAGACAACCTTTCTTCATGGGGACTTGGAGGAAGAGATTTACATGGTACAGCCAGAGGGTTACTTGTCTAAGGGTAGCGGGGAGCTAGTTTGCAGATTGACTAAGAGCTTGTATGGCCTTAAACAAGCTCCTAGGCAGTGGTACAGGAAATTTGATGGATTCATGCATGACATTGATTTTATCAGATGTGAGGCGGATCATTGTTGCTACTTCAAGAACACGGACAATGGGTATATTATCTTGCTGTTATATGTGGACGACATGTTAATAGCGGGCTCTAGCAGTAGAGAGGTAAACAGGTTGAAGACTCAGTTGTCAGAACGGTTCGAGATGAAGGATTTGGGAGAGGCCAGAAAAATCTTGGGCATGCGGATTGACCGGGATAGGGAGTCGGGCAAGTTGGTTCTTTCACAAGCAGAATATGTTGAGAAGGTCTTAGCAAGGTTTTGTATGGAAGAGGCGAAGCCAACAGGGACGCCATTGGGTTTGCATTTCAAGCTATCCGAGAAGGACTCGCCTAGGGGCAAGGAGGAGCGTGACAAGATGGAGAGAACTCCATATGCTTCAGCAGTGGGGAGTCTCATGTATGCAATGGTGTGTACAAGGCCGGACATTGCACATACGGTGGGAGTAGTCAGCCGATTCATGGGCAATCCAGGAAAGCAACATTGGGAAGCGGTTAAGTGGATCCTACGTTATTTGAAGGGTACTGCTGGTAAGGCTCTGTGTTTCTCGAGCAAGGAAGTGGTGTTAGCGGGTTATGTTGATGCGGACTTGGCATCAAGTGATCTTGATAAGAGGAGAAGTACTACGGGTTATGTGTTTACATTGGGTGGTACTGCAATCTCCTGGGCTTCTAAATTGCAGAAGATCGTGGCGCAGTCGACTGCAGAAGCAGAATATGTGGCAGTGACAGAGGCGAGTAAAGAGATGGTATGGCTGCAGAACTTCTTGGGTGAACTTGGGAAGACGCGAAGTGGTAACGTTCTCTACAGCGACAGTCAGAGTGCAATACATTTGGCAAGAAATCCGGCGTTTCATTCGAGGACGAAGCACATTGAACTGAGGTTTCACTACATCAGACATCTCTTGGAGGAGAAGATCTTGGGGCTAGAGAAGATATTGGGATCAGAAAATCCGGCTGACATGTTGACAAAGGTTGTGAATCTTGATAAATTGAAGCTGTGCAAGGCTTGATTGGGCTCGAAGAATAGAAGAGGAGGATGGCACTACCATGATCGAGGTGAGCACTAGGAGGACACCAAGGGTGAGTTGAAGACGGATACGGGGCTTATATGTGTGGTTGATCTCTAGGTGGGAGATTGTTGGGATAGAGGACCAACCCAAGCTGACATCGAAGCGGGGAAAAACTCGTCAGGGTTCTGGACACAAAGAGCGGCCGCGTAGTGGCGTGCGCGACCGCGCTCTTGGCGAGAGCGATGCTAGATCGACGACGTGTTGAGGGCGACCGCGCTCGAAATAAGGGCGACCGCGCTGGAGCATTATTTGAAGGCATTGAAGTTTACGGAGGTTGCGCGGCCAGCGCTCGGGGTGAGGGCGGCCGCGCTCGGCCCGTTTTTCAGCGATGCCTTAGTTTTCTTGTTTGTTTAGGTTTTGGTTTATTCCTAGGTCATATATAATCAATGTTCCGCCCCCAACTCAGTTGTAACAAAAATTCTACATACATAGTGCAAGATCCTGACTTGGTAGTGCCCCCAGACGTAGCCAATCAAATTGGTGAACTGGGTTAACAATTTCTTGTGTTCTTTTCTGTTTCTTTGATTTCCTGTGCTTGTTTTGTGTGCGATTATTATTCTTGTAGGTTTACTTGGGTGTGAAGGGCCATATTCACAACAAAGCCTTGGTCAAACCTGCATCTGACTTCCTTCGTTCCACTTCACTTTCACTTACTTGTCCGTTCCACTTGATTGATACTATTGTCCATTTTGGTCCGCCTCATTTCATTTTGCATTACTTATAGCTTTCTTGTTCGTAGACAAAGCGGATTCGAAATTGTCTTTCCCGGCAAAGGCGACATGGCCAACCATAACCTCTGATATACACAATTTTCCATCGCTGGGCAGATAATAAGACCACCAATAGATGGAGCTAAAGCCTTGAGCTAAGACGAGCTACGAGCTAGAATCGACTCCTTTCAACGTTAGAGACTTGGTCTATCCAAAAAATTGAAAGTTTTTATACTCACAATACTAATCAAATTACTATTTTCCCGCTTATTCTCTCCTACATTATTTTCCTTTTCCTACTCATAAAGTTCACTAATTTTCTCTTAGATAAAGTTACACGTGGCAACCATTCGGTCGAGCTAGATCACATAGCCACAAAATATTCCCTAGATAAAGTTACACGTGGCAACCACCCATTTGAGATAATATTTTCTTTTAGATAAAGAAATGGATGACATTTGTAAGAATCAATTTTCTCTGTTGCCTTCCCCACACTTTTAACTAACAAAATATTATCATTTCCATTTCCATACCTCTGCACAATCTCAGATAAAAGAAAACATCCCAACCAAATGGCTTCCATGACAATGACATCATCATTCCTCCCCGGCTCCGTCGCCACCACCAAGCAGCCGACAATGACCGCCCGCCGGGTTGTCATCGTTAAGGCTTCAAAGGTTAACAACATCCCTGAGAAGGCTGTGGTCAAGACAGAGAGTAACAATGGGAGGAGGGATCTGATGTTTGCGGCTGCAGCTGCTGCTGCATGGTCCATCACCAACATGGCCATGGCTGTTGAGCCAAAGAATGGGTCCCCTGAAGCTAAGAAGAAGTATGCACCTGTTTGTGTTACAATGCCAACTGCTCGTATTTGTAAAAATTAATTTATTTTAATTATTTGACAATTAATGGCATATATATATGTAAGAGTTCTATGCTATCTTTACTCTCCCTATGCAAATTAATTAAAGGTTGGTTCATATACGCCCTCCGTCTCATAAAAATGTTCTCGTTTGTCATTTTTGTTCGTCTCATAAAGATTTTTTCATTTAACGAAAATGAAAATAGGTCGATGAAATGTTTAAATAGTAAATTAATTTGAATATCAATTAGGAGAGAAAGAGAGAGAGAGAGAGAGAGAACATACACACTCACTCCATGCTCGACAAATTGTCATCCAAGAATGAAGTGGCAATAGCTAACCAAGAAAAAGCCTAGGCGCTCGAGGAATCACAAAGATTCGGAAATAACAAGTGTGTGTACATGTTTCTTGAGAAGAACTCACTCCTCGACACAAATACTTTGTAACTGACTGGAGCTTGAAGAAAATGTCTCGAGGTTGGATGTAGGGTTCAAGAAAAGAGCTATAAAAATTTTGAGCCCTGAGCAATTGGGCTGCTTGCACATGCTTAAAACGGGGCCTGGACAGATACACACTCAATATATCTGCAATCATTATAGATAGTTCATCAAGCAACATCTCGTCAGTAGTCTTCCGACCTTCGTTTCCTTTGTGGTCAAGTAGGATGCTTTGGCTTATTCTGTACATTGAGTTAGCAGCTATAATCTTTAGAAAAGAGCTATCTGCTGGACCAACATTCTTGCTTTTCTGGAGAAACTCTTTTGCTTTATTGCTTAGCCATTGGAGAATCTCCGCAGAAGGACTTCCTCTAAGTGCCTTGTTTTGGAGATCCTCATCCATCCACCTTCGATAATGCTCAACTTGTAACCACACATTGTTAGCTGCTTTTCTGGCCTTCACAAGATTTCCCCCGATGGGATACAAACTTTCCTCAATAAGGCGTACGAATATCATGCCTTCACTTGTGCCACTTAACAAGCAATCATCTATGCCATTTTTTGCCTTTGTAATTGCAATGACAATGCTTGTTACTTAAGATTATTGGGTTGTTTCTTTTCAGCTTCTTTGATCAACTTATGCAAAGCCTTATGCATAATGTTCCGTTTGCAAGTTCTACCTCGCCTTGAAGTTGCAAGACGTAAGGGGTAAGATCCGGTATTGCACAGTCATCCGTTGATGTCTTATGATCTTTCGAACCATCAAGTTTACCTAGTATCTTTCTCATCAACCAGGTGCAGCAGTACCAACAACTGGAGAGGATGATTGCTTGTGATGAGCTGGATTGTTTTGGATATTATTACAACAAAAACCTGAATTCCTATCAAGCAATCGAGAGACACGTTCCTTAACCCGTGTAAAAACTTTTGACATCTTAGGCACCCAAGTTGTAAGGGTATACGGGTTGATTTCCAATCTACCAACATTTGGGTCCAATATAGACATTTAAGTACTTGTTGCTCTGCTTCAAGGACAATGCCCTAAACGATCTAAAAAATGGAGCTGCCCACTGCCACCCCTATGGATTGTATCCACACAATGAGAACAACTGACCACTTGTAATCTGATTCACCCTGAGGCTGAGAATAATAGGCATAAACACTGAAGCTCATTCCAACAAAGGCAACAGTAAATAAGAATGCACCGGATGCAGAGCAAGTTGGAGAACAAGCCACGACAAACTGAGGGTTACTTGTTTCTGCCATGATCCAATATTTACCCACACTCTCAACTGTGTATGGCCTCTCGGGTTCATCAGCCTAGCTATACTATGCCTCCCTGTGTATCATGAAGTTAGACATCATGATACACATGAATGCACAACTACTTAACTTTGCTAGCTGATCAACCATGCGTGGCATGGAGGTGTTGAGTGTAAATAATATGGTGAAAGAATAATTTTATTGATCACTTGAGTAGATATTTATATACAAAGGATATGTAACAGCTAGCCTAGAGATTTATACAAATTTGTTTTACAATGGGAAGATAGATATACACTACATCTATAAACAAGAAACTGAATAACAGAAAGAGAAAACGAAAATCTGCAGATTCTGTCATGCACGGCCGTGCATGTTACTTGACTCGGCCGTGCACCAATTGCTGAATTGCAGCTTAATTTGGACAGGCTTGCACGGGCGTGTGTACAGTTGTCAATGCTCGGCCGTGCTATTGCTGTCGTACAAGAAGTCTCTTCCTTTACATTGAGATCCACAGGGAGCTTCATTGCTACTGCTATCACCGTCAGAGATGCAACATTGAGGGTGAAATATTTGCACGGGAACCAAAGCTTCCTATATCTCAAAGCATAAAAGACATCAGCTGCCATTGCAAGGGTGCATATAAGAGATGCTGCAGCTACATAGACACCAACCCACGGCATTGGCGTGCTGTACGCTTCCTCTTCTTGCCCCATCATTCTTTTTTATTGTCTTTTTCGGGTCATTGCAATCAGATTTCTCTAGCTAGGAAGTCTCTATCATTATTTGAATTGTGCATTTTTGATCCGTTTTCAGCCATACAAATAGTTTAGGAAGTTGCGAGGTACATTCGGGAGCAACTGTTATTGCTTCAACTCAGTCAAGTTCAAAGTAAACACCACATTCCAACAGTTTAATGTTATGAAATTGTCAATGGCTTAAATAAGAAAAACTATACGGGTGTTATCCCAAGTATTGACAGCACTAAAAACAATACTGTTCACAACAATCCAATAAATTAAATAAATTTGAAAAAGTTTAGCTGCGGAAATTTAACACCCAAGAGAGTAGATTTTCTCAAGTTATATAAATATAACTTGAGGATGCCGGAAGGCGAATACTTTTCAATAAATATGTTTTAGATACAAGGCCGAAAAGTTTCCTAATGATTATAAACAAAAGCACAATGAAACGACTACTCTATAACACACTCTTTATAACAATACTCTATCTCACACTCAGAAATACTCAAGAATGAAAGCTAAAAGACTTTAGCTCACTGGTGTTGGATAGGGTGTTGACAACACTCAGGAGAGCACTCTGAGAACATGTTTTGTTTTTTTTTGTGCAGATCTCAACTTTGTATTGTGCAATTTGAAGTTGTAATGATCTTGCATTTATATAGGCCGGATGAACATGCAACCTACTCCATGTAACCAAAATTTCGCCACATACATGTGGGAAGGTGAAACTACTTTCCATTTTGAGCTCCATTCTTCCATGATTGTAGGAAGACTTGGGGACGGGGTTAGATCGCCGTATTAGAAAAGGTAGCCGTATGGAGGCTCCCTTTCCTATACTTTTAAGTTTCCGTAGGGGTTCTTAAAGGGTCTTCACTAGCTACTCCACTTGTACTCCGTGCTTCTTTGACCTTGTACTAATTATCTCTTTAGATCTTCAATATAGATAACTCTCAACAACCTTTGCTTGATCTCCACATTTATAAGTAAATTGTAATTTACATGTAACTTCCTTTATTCATCAATTGTCCACGTTTGTTTAGACCTTTTGACCTATTAAACATACTTCACACTAAAAATGAACTGACAACACGGTGGCAACACCGAAGGCAATACTAGTGCCAACACAAGTGTTGACACTAACATGTTACATAGGACTTAATGATGAATTGGGATACGAGAACATGCGAGGAAGGCACTGTAATATTACCAAAGTTTTATTGTAATTCAATGAAAATATGTCAACAACTGTTAGTATTTCTTCAACATTACTGCTACTTTAGTAAGGGGATTAGAACTACCTTCATGTCATCTGCATTTATTCGAACCTTGGCGAACAGCCTCTTGGCAATTGTCAGGGGAAGGCTCTAGCAAATGGTTTCCTCTCCCAACCCTGCTTGGTGTTTGACCTTGCCCAAAGATAGATATTTTCATATGGTAAATATATAGTGTCTCCTGATTCATAATGCTTCCTGAAGAAATTTATTGAATAAAAAAAAATCTAGATCAAGAATCCTTAGTACCCACATTTTATTCAACACCTCGTACTCGTAGATCCGATTAATTATGAGACAAGAATATCTTATAGTTGCAAGATCTGGTGTGATGGAAGAATGTAACTGTGAAAATAAATTCTCTATCTGCATCAAAGGCTCGACAAGCGTTAAGAGTAGCGAAGACCACCACTTGAATGGGTTGTTTTATGGAAGATATACGAGCTTGCGAATTGAGCAAACCCTCGATAAAAACATAAAATTTTGATTCGCGACCCGAGTTTTTCTTTTTTTTTTTTTACAGTTTTTTCTTCACTTTCGAAAATGTACCAAATAGCACCAAGTTAATATTCTTATTCATTTAAAGAAACCATAAGATGGTTCTGTAGTGAAACAAGAAATACTAAAACTAAACTATAAAATGGTGCTGCTACTGAACTATACTACTAACCATCATATGTTTTGTATGGTTAGTAAACTATACTACTAAACCATGCCTAAGATGGTTCTATAACTACTGCTAGTACTAAACAAAGCAATGGAAATAATCATGCGACGGATATTTCACATCTCTCACTATGTATAATGGCCGAAGCATCAACTCGGATGGCCATCACTCCGTTGTACGTTTGTTGGTGTTGTTCCATAAGCTTGAAGTGCATTTTGATTGTTCGCGGATTGGGGAAAAGGATTATCAGCACCTATCAGGCTCCAATAGGTAGGAGGATATAACAAGAGGACGCTGGAATCTACATAGTCGTTATGAGTCAAATTATTTTCATCTACATTGATGTTTGGATTCAAATTATTGTCACCGGGAGGTAACAAATTAGCATCATCTACAATGCCAAGTTGTGGATCTCCATCGTCCCAAGCTGGCTTTACGACCCGAGCAGTTTTAACAGATCTATCAACCTTCTTGTGTATTTTGCACAGAACCCAATCATCTAGCTGCACAAGTCCAATAATGCAACAACAGCGTTAAAACCTGTAAAAATTGATTGAAAATCGAAAAAAAATATATGCATATAAAAACTACAACAATAAAAACGAATGAAGCTGCGTTAAAACTTGGTAAAAGACAGATTAAAACCCAAATAATAATAAAAATAAACAAAAACGAAAATGATAATTGTAACTACGTACCTTCATGTCATCTGCATTGATCTTGCTTCTTGGAGGCTGATTTACCCTATATTCATGCATGATCCAATTGGTCTTTACACCATTTGGTGGACTTCCAAGATAGAAAACTAAAGCCTTTCGATATCCAACAACGGTCTTTTCTGCTTCATGTTCAATAGCCTTGTCCGCCCCCGTAGCCTTCCAATACCCTTCTTTACCATCTTTACCAACTGCCCGATTTGGTCGAGTTCCATTTGGATACTTTCTACTTCTTGGAGTGAAGACGTACCATGCATTTTCTCTTGCTGCTCCCGCTGCTCATTAAACAGAATAGAATCATATATACAACATTAACAACATTTGAACTTATTATAAACAAACTTAAGATTAACATTACCAGATATTGATCTAATCAACTCTTTGGGATGATAGAGATAAAGATCAACCGACCGAATCTTGTTAGGAGGCAAAGGTTCATTCTCGATCTTTCTCTTCAAGTAAAAAAGAATGAGCTCAACATCACTGGGGTTAAAGCGATACCCGGCAGGAAGAGTTTTTAAATACGCCTCAACTCTCTTTTCTATATCATCGATTAGCTTAACTTCGGTCGGTTTGACATTGTTGTTAACTGTATCATTGCAAACAACAACATTGTTGTTAACTGTATAAACAGTATCATGAGTATATCCCGGCGTACTAGGATTGTAAACAACATTGTTGTTGGTATAACCGAGATCATTAATAAAGTTTTGGGGAGGATTAAGGTTGGGTTGTATATAGGGTGAGTGAGGAATGGCTGGCAGATCTTGCGGCCGGGGTGGCTCATGTTTGGGTCTGAGATCCATAGGGTTTCTTTTTCAGAGCTTGAAGTATGATTTTGTAGAGTTTAAGTTGGAATATACAACTTTGGGTAGGAGAGAAATCTGGGTATGGTTTTTATTTCTAATTTGAAAAAGGAGATATATTTTAATATTTTATCGGATTAGGGTTTTGAGATATTATATTTATCTATTTACCTTGATTATCAACATATTTCTAGTTAGATTTATCATACTATCCGTCTGATAGAAAATTAAAGAATGTATTTTATACTCCCTCCCTCCCAAAATGTTTGTCCCATTTGACTTTTTTTGTTGAACTTTGACCACAAATATATGACAATTTAATTATGTTCATGAAATTCTAAAAATTCCTATTGATTCACCATTAATAATATTATCAACAACAACTTTTAGAATTTCATGAACATGATTAATCTCTCATAAATTTGTGGTCAAAGTTCAACAAAAAAATCAAATAGGACAAACATTTTGGGACGGAGGGAGTAATATATTTGTATCATAAAAAAATTGCATTAAAATATTTATTTATTTAAAATGGTGACACTTATTTTGGAATAAAAGAAAATAAAATTACATTAAAAACATTTATTTATCTAAAATCTCATTAAAGTTTGGCAAATATTTAATTAAGCTGAACAAAAAATTAAATTAAAATATAATAATTGTAAATAATTTATATATGGTACAATGAATGGAACAACGTAATTCATCTTGAGACGTTAAGGGCCTATGGGGATTTTTTTTTTTTTTTTTTTTACAAGATTCATAATTTCGAAATGTGTGTTTGATTTTTATTTTAATTTCGAAAAGGGGATATATTCAAATAATCTATATAAACTTATCAGGGTCTTGAGATATTATAGTTAAAAAATTTTAAAACAGGATGTAGATAAAATTAAAAGGTTGTTAGCGTAGTTATTGATATATACTCCCTCCGTCCCAACATAAGGTGCCCATTTTTTGCTTTGCACGCAAATTAAGAAAATGAGTGGAAAAAAAAAATGTTGTGAGTGTAATTTGAAAATAGGAGAGAGAATGAGTGGAGGAAATAGTAAATTTGAAAAGTATTGTGAGTGTAATAGTGAATTAGGAGAGAGAATGCGTGGAAGAAATAGTAAAGATTCTTTGCCAAAAAAGAAAAGTGAAAGCTTTTAACGGGACACCCAAAATGACAAAATGAGAAGCTTTTACTGAAACGGAGGGAATATATAACATGCTCCATTTGTTGGACTGTCCCATAATAAAGATATTAACAATGTTTCTAATAAAAGGTCTTTTATTTGTTTTATTTGTTTGTACATAATTTTTAGTACTACCAAATAAAGAAAAATATAACACATATTTTATGTACATTAACTAATACTAACCCCCCGTGTGAGGCACGATCAGTTCTCCTAAATTTCAAACCCCCCCCCCCACCCCACCCCCCGCGTCTTCTACCCCCCGTAAATCTTTCCCTTTTTCTGTAACCAATCTCTTTAAATAAATAAAAAGGTGTGGGAGATGGGGAAAGTTAAAAGACAGTTTTGGTAGGAGAAGGTGAGGAGTTATAAAACTGAGAGTAGGAAGGTGAAATATTTGAGTTAATTCATATCATTAGATCAATTTCCAAGAATCGATCTCAACTGCTTTTTATTTCAACAGTTAAAAACGATTAAATTCGATGTGTATTACGTTATATAGATGGTTCACTTTTTCCCCACGCCCCTACCTAATTAAAATATTGGCTTTTTTTATGTTTTCAATAGATAATTAAAGTATATGAATGAAAAATAATATATTAAACAAAATAGTTATTATGTCTTTTATCTAGCAGACAAAATAATGAATACTCCCTCCGTCCCATT
Source organism: Adenophora triphylla var. japonica (assembly GCA_022495995.1). Taxonomy (NCBI): domain Eukaryota; kingdom Viridiplantae; phylum Streptophyta; class Magnoliopsida; order Asterales; family Campanulaceae; genus Adenophora; species Adenophora triphylla. The sequence continues at coordinate 127,044 of JAFEMH010004814.1, read as the reverse complement.
ACAAAATTAGTTTTTAGAAATAAAGAAAGTATAGTTGAGTATTCAAACATCCAAAAACTTCTTCTCCTTGAGGCTCTCAATGGTTTCCTTGATGCTTTTCTCAAGGGGAATGTAATTGATGCCCAAGCTTTTTGCTTTTAAATTTGAGACTTTGTATGTTGGAACAAAAGGCTTGTCATCTGCACACCTGCAAAATAAAAACATTCATTTTCTTCGGACAAAAATTTCTTGAAAATGGACATTAATTTAGGGACGGAGGGAGGGAGTACTAGTTTTAAAGCAACTAAATGAAACTTACTTCTCTGGAAGCTTAAAAGATGGATAAAGCTTGCGTATTATCTCGACGACTTCCGAGAAATGAACAACGCTCTCAACCAAACAATATCTTCCGCTTGCCGAAGGAATCTCGAATGCTAGAATATGTGCATTGGCAACATCCTTAACATTCACCCATCCAAAGCTATCATTTGGATAAGTTGCGCCTGCACTAAGTTGAAAAGAAGTGAACAAACATGCGCATCTTTACAAGTCAAGAAGAAATGCATCACATTATTCCCTATACTCTTATATACCGTTCGTTCTTTTACACTAAATATACGCCTAAAGAGGTGAAACCCGCAAATAAAAGCCATTCATCATTCAGAGGAGTATATGTATATATATACGTATATAATGAGATAATTACGAGGGGGTAAGAGCAAAGGAAGGATGAATTTCCACTATTTTTTTGGTTGAATTTGACCCCTTTTCTAATTATATGTTATATTGTAAAATTATAATTCATTTATCAATTGCGGGGATAGCTCAGTTGGGAGAGCGTCAGACTGAAGATCTGAAGGTCAGGTGTTCGATCCACCTTCACCGCAAAACAATTTTTATTTTATTTTTCAATTTTTTTCACAAGAGTCCTGCATTTTCACACAGAACTTAACTGCAGTATTTTTTATATTTTTTTTCTTCTTTTTCCACAAAACTTAACTGAAGGTCCCGAATGGGGTTGAGGGAAGAGATCAAAGGAGGCTTCAAGGGTGAGTTTTCATCATTTTCAAAATACTTATCCATTGCACGTAAAGCAAATATCAAAGCTGCGAAAAATTTGACCCATAACAAAGGATACTTACCATTAATTATGTTTAATATTGCAGCAGCACTTGTATTCAGTGTAGGCTGTAACAGAGGACCGATAACCATCGCAGGGTTTATCGTAACCAAGTCAATATCCTTATCCTTCACAAACTTCCAGGCAGCATCCTCCGCTAAAGTTTTTGAGAGCCTATACCACATCTGGCACAAGTAACAGAAAAAGAGAAATGAGCAGACTTTAGGAAGAAATAGAAGAAGAGAAAACAGGTAAGCATTATTAGAAATCAATTGGCATAAACAAATATTTATATACAGACCTTATTTTCCTTGCACATCTCGGGATCGGAAAACCAAGTTTCATCTATCACTACTTCAGGAGTCCGAGGCCTGCCATTGTAAGCAACTGCAGCAATCGAGGATGTCAGGACCACTCTTTTAATTGATGGAAATTTCGCACATGATCCAAGATCGTTCAGTGTTCCTTTTAATGCAGGATCAATTAATTCAGCCTGAAACAGTAGCAAAGTGTTCAACATGTTAAGATGCATAATGAGTTATCATGATAAAGCCATTTGTGATAGATTTTGGTTCTTTTGGATTATTTTGTAGTTAGACGGGACAGCAATTGGTTTTTCACGCTTCTCAACCAACTTTCATCTCTAAATGAAAAGTTGGAGCAAAGAGAAAAAATAAACAAGAATAATCGGAGAGAACCTGTGGATCATTGACTGCATTGTAAAATGGAGAAGCGGTGTGAAAAACACCTTCACAACCATCAACTGCAGCATCAAAGGAACCATCTTCCAGCAGATTTGCTTTGACCAAGTGAAGTCTTTCCTTGGCTCCATCAAGTGCAGTCAAATGCTCTGTCTCTTTGGATCATCTGAAGGAAGAATCCGGGGAACTCAAAATTAACGAAAATGCTAAAAGCTTCAGCTACTATGCCTATCCTGCTTAGCTGAGAGCCGGAGTGAAATGCCAAACATAAACCATACTACTCATGAAACAATGCCATTTGAATATTTAAGTTCGACAATTAAAGTAATATTGAAATGGTACATTGGTTTGCCTATAATACTTTCCATGAAATCACCGTATAAAGGCTAGACATAGTCACGCCCAAAAAAAAAAAAAAAAAAAAAAAGCTAGGCAGTGACCAAAACATGATTTTATCAGAATTCAATGTGTTATCCATTGTTTGTCCATGAATTAAAATTAACATGCAAAGCATAGCATAAAAGAAATTCGAGAACAAAAAAGCACAATGAAAAAATGTCACACGCATTTGAGGAAAAAAAAAACAGTTACAACATGCAAAGGGTCACAATACAAACAACAACTCGGGTATTACCAAGCTAAGGAGGCACACTTTTGTTGTCATGAATACCCTTCGGATTGACAAAACATGATACCAAAACAACGGGTCTATACATTATAATAAACAAGCGTTAAACTAAAAAATGAACTAAATTTCTTTATGCCCCTTTTAATTAGTGAAAAGGATCCCCCCCCCATTAAATGTAAATAAACAAGAGAATATTAAAATAAATAATTAAACAAAAAGAACCAAGTTGTGTACAACAGATTAATTATCGAATCCCAGCTTTAAATAAATTTACGTACTCTGAAACAAATACGATATTTTTCCTTTACAAAAAATGGGGGTAAGTTTCAATGAATTGCACTAAAACACTTAAATTCTTAAAATATTTACACTAGTAAAATAATAAATTAATCCAATGGGGGTGATTGTCCCATTTGCTTGTATGTCTTCCAAATCAAGTGTGCCTGTCTAGTTTTTGCGAAAAAAAATGATTTTTTTAGATTTTAGACATTTTAAATAGCGGAAACACGACAACACCAATAGTAATCACACAATAGCATTACAACTGCACAACGAGACATGATAGACAGCAAATAAGGTTACCCAGTATGGAAACAGATAGTAAAACATTTATGTGATCAAATGTTGGCAGCTGAATCAAAACAACAATCAAGTAAGAACTCCCTCCATCCCGGAATAAAAAAGATTCATTGGGTCAAACTTTTGAAGGACGTAACTTTAACTTTAATCCCTTGTAACTTACAAAAAAACTGCACCAAAACTATTACTACCGCCGTCCAAAAACAATAAAATCAAATTTGCTAACATTCATTTTGGGATGGAGGTAGTAATCTATAAAGAAGAAGTGAGACCTTTTTTGTGGAAAAATTGATAAGGAATGGCTTAAACTTTATAATATTTTTTAGACAAATTCTCCTTATGTGCCAGAAGATAGTCTCACTTAAATTTTAATGGACAACTTGATTGAATTTTAATAGTATCAAGAAATAATTTTTGCAATTGAAAGAAGGGTAAATTCGATTTACTTGAAATTAAATGACCTAAATAACTAAGAATTAAATATGAATAAAGAATCAGTACTAGTAAATAAATAGAAATTGAGAGAAGGGGAAAGGGAAAGGGAAGAGGACTGACTGAGATCACGAACAGTGGCCTTGACGGAGTAACCCTTTTGGAGTAAGAGCTTAACGAGCCATGAAGCTATGTATCCTGAAGCTCCTGTCACGCATACCGTCTTCCCTGCCCCGCTCATTTCTCTCACTCACTGCGCTGCCGCTCTGTGTGTGCGCGTTGAAAATGGTGTGGGAATGCGTTTACCATATGCCTTCCCCTCATTGGTTAGCTAAAGATATACTCCCTCGTTATTTTGGTCTCGTTTTAATTTAAGATTTTTAGTTGTTTTATTTATTCAAATGAACAATATAATTCACTTGCTACAGTTATATTAAAAACTCACTTACGGTTATTTATCAATCTTATCTCATTTTCTTTATTTTTCATATTCACAATATTTATTTTTAATATTGTGTACAGTTAAACAAAGAATATTAATCTGAGACGGAAGAAATAATTGAACTTGACCAAAATATAACAAATAATTATCTTTATAAATTTGAATTAAAATATTGTAAGTAATATTTTTGATGATTTATCATTAATAATAAATGAAAAATTATTAATTTCAAGGGAAGGGCCACTATAATAGTATAATGATTAAACACTAAAGTCTTTCATTAACACCTTAAATTATGAAATAATAGTTACATTAATTTATAAAAAATATAGTGGATAAATAATTATTATAGTGGCAATAGCCAGGGACGGATTTATAGTGTTAGGTGGGGTGCAAGTGCACCCGCATAACTTACATAAGATCCTCTTTTTTTTTAAAAAAAATGTTTTATTCTTGAAATTTATCAAACATTTCTGTTCAAAAATAAGTACTATACTGGTTTGTTAATTTTTTTGGTCAATTTAATTGAATTTTGATAATAAATTCGTGAGGATTTAATTATTCTCATACTTTAAAAAAGAATTGATTCACAATTAAAACTACTATCAATAATTATTTTTACAATTTTATAAATATAGTTTAATTTTATTAATTATTGGTGAATATTCAGTCAAATTGATCAAATTATTCAAAATATAACACTTATTTGAATTGGTCTCAGAAAAAATCAGTTTTTTTAGCTTACTATAATAATTTGTATAAAAAAATATAAATGATCGCGCAGAAAAGCGTGTTGGGCTCAGTTCTTGGGTCCAGCGAATGATTGAGCTAGCTTTGTGATCTGCACACCACAAGAAATAACAGTGAAAGCTATGCGCAGGGAGTCTTCCTAAGCCCCTCCGGCGTGAGTAAGATAATGGTCGAGATTATGGAAAAATGGTATGTAGAGTGCAGGGGTACGTAAATATGCAGTAAAGCATTACCTGTGTCCATGATATTATTCTCTCATTTATAGTGGGAGTAGTGATATAAGGGTTTTCACCAGAGCCGTTGGATTGAATGGTTACCAACCGTTGGATCGACTCCATCTCCCAAGCGTACACGTGTCATGCTGGGACTGGTCCGTCTATGTAAGGACTCTGCAACATCTGACACTGATAAGTAGCTTAGCTTATAAGGGAAAGTCAACCTGTACACCTTTTTGGTATTATTACTGGTTAGATGATTGCACGTGTAACAAGGCACTGGGGTTGGCCTGACATTATCCCAAATTAGCTAATTAACCAAGCTTGCTGAAGAAGCTTAACAGAAGAGACGACCTGGAGCTGTACGTCCAAATAGGTCGTCTCCTCGAGAGATGACCCGACGAGCATATGACATTGAGAATTGGTCGTTCAATGACGACGCTCACCGTTGTAAGAGATAAGTTTGGCGCGGCTGGAAGGCTCGTCGTTAGGTGGGTCGTGGCTCATTGGAGACGACCTCCTCCTGACGTGTCGACGGGCTAAGATCCAAACCTTTGTTCAAGGGTACACTGGCTCGTCGTTTGAATGGGCTTGGTCGCTCAGTGGCGACGATCGCCATTCATTGTTGGACGGGCCCTTACCAGGATCTAGAGCTGATTCTTCGCAGTTGGTCTTTTGGTGGACCCGTTGGGCCCCCATGGCTCGTATTGAAGTATTGGGCTCGGCCCATCACAGATTATTCCGTTCAGTGGCCCCCAATTCATGGTCGTCTTGACGGGCCAGGAATTGTCGTTTTCCCTCCAAAGTAATCCGTACGACCGTCAATTTGAATTTTAAATTATGATGACATCAGTATAGATGACGTGGGCGGCTGGGATTTCTCCATTAGTTGACACGTGTCCCTTGAGGGGACATTCTCCTCGGAAGTTGCAGAGGGTATTTAATGCCCCTCATCATTCCGCCGTTTGGGTTCCCAAACACAAACCCTCCATCTTCTTCACATATAAAAGCTTCCTCCCTCCTACATTTCGAACTTTCCACACTTTTGATTAGTGAGAGCAAAGCAGCAGAGGCGATTTCCGGCAACCAACAGAAAGAACTTCGGCGAGAAAGAACCACCGTCTCTGGCGGCCGTAATTGCTCTGGCAACTCCGTTTGTAAGGCACCTGGGAGCTTGGATAAGAGACTTCTTTGATCTTCCACCGAAAAATTCATCGGAAAGCATATCTTCCACCCCTTTACCAGGTAATTTCTTCATTTACTCTTCGTTTTCTGGGTTTTCTTTGGGGTTTTGGAGCTTAGAGTCATGGGGCCCAGAACCATCAGCTTCGAGAGAGGTGTTAAATTCGGTTTTGGACTAAATCAAAGGGTTTACAAATGTGCCAAGGGGGTTTGGAGAGAGATTCCGTTGTCTGAATGTTCCTCGATCTTGATTAAGTTCAATTTTGAAGACGAGCCTTTGGGATTCCCAGAAGGTGAGGTTCTAGGTGATTTTGAGGATGGAGATCCAATGATAACCCCTTTTAGGTCGATGAACGATCTGCCCAACCACATCAAGACCCACTACTATTTGTCCCGTCGTGATTCACTTAGGGATTTGATTTTAGGGGAATCTAGGTCGCCCCTAGGTAGGTCGTCGCCTGTGGGAGTTAGGACTAATTCCCCCTTTCTTTCTCCTTGTTTTGTAGACATGGATCACGACGGGCGCCCTAGCCAACCGGCCCCAGAAGCAAACGAGCCAAGCACAAGTGCTGGGGGCAATCAGGCAGCTAAGGCCTATCATACATTTGTACGAGTTGGATCGATTGACAGTGACTTTGGAGGTGGGGCAGGAGGGAATTGGGCTATACCCAAAATCGAACTCAGGAAGCCGGATGTTGGGAAGCAAATGATCGACGCTCTACGAGGGTCATACAGAGTTCAAGCTTCGACCTATAAGCTGGAGCACCTCAGCCTGGCGGAGTATGAGCCCCGTCGTCAGTCCCTTCTGGCCAGTAAGGAGAAGGTGGCATTTTTCTATAAACAATTTGAATTTGGCTTGAGGTTGCCTCTAGACCCCTTCATCAATGAGTTCTTGGAGGACTCAGCCTGTGTGCCCATGGAGGTTAGCGCCAACACCATCAGAATCTTATCCAGCTTTGCCGTCGTCTGTAGATTTCTTGGCTACGAGCCATGCAATAAAGTGTTCCGTCAATACTACCGGGTGGCCAGGAGTACCTCCAAAGACAAAGGGAAGTCTATAGTGAGTGTGTCTTCGATCAAAAACACAATGAACTTTTTCTTGGATATCCCCAACAAGGTGTACGGTTGGGAGAACCATCTGATTTTGGTGGAGAGCCGAGTGGGATGGCAGTTTCCTTTTCCAGCGGGTAACAAGGTAGTTGCTAGTACATATTCCAAGCTCCGTGGGCCGAGGAGCTAAAGAAAAAGATAGATGATTTGTTGGATCTTGGATGGGTCTCGTACAAGGATATAGAGGCCTCGCAGTGGAGATATATCAGAACCGGCATGATGTCTAAGCCGGCAATGGGGCCTGAACCCTTGGTGAAGATAGGTTTGGATGCCCGCTATCCCGTCTGGGTCGTCCACAATGAGTTTGCTTTTAAGGATAATTGTGTGACTTGCGCGGCGTCACGTGTTAGCCGTCCTGAAGAATGTTGTGAAAACTTAGAGATGACTGGGGGTTGGGCTCCTGACACCTTTTCTCAATTTTTATACTTGTCTCTTGTCTCTTCGTGAGTAAAAACTAACCCTTTTTTACTGTCTTTTTGCAGTTCTTACTCAATCCGACGTGGACAGAATTGAAGCGAGGATAATGGACGGAGCCATCCGAGCTAGCGACAGGGGGACCAAGAAGAAAGACAGGGTTGTCACCCGTGCCAAAGTTGATCGTCAGGAGAAGATGGGGACGAGGAATGATGAACTTCCCAAAGAGCCTGAGGGAGCCATTCCTATGATTGAGAGAGAGCCCGTCGCTGGGGGGCTCAACACTAGAGGTCGTCAAGCCATTGTTGACGCGCCTGAGAGAGCTGTTGGGATTGAGGCTGATGCAAGTGTGGAAGCTTCTGGAGCTCAAATGGTCGCTGCAGACGAGGCCGAGCACATTGCTGTGAAGACAGTGGGGAGCACAGACTCAAACCCTGAAATGGGTGAGGCCGGCGTCCAGGTCTCTAGGAAGAGAAAAGATCATCCCGCCGGCTCTGAGGGGAGAAGGAGCAAGAATAAGAAAAATAATGACGATCCTCCTAGCTCGTCAGATCCCTCTACTCCAAGAGCCGATGCTCCAGGCTCGTCTTCAGCGGTCTTGTCTAAGGCGAAGGCCAAAGAGATGGCGGCCTTGATTGCCAAAGCCTCCCCAATAGCTGGGATCCCCTATCTGTTGAGGAATGGCAATCCACTTTTGTTGGGGACGGCCCTGACTAGGCGCGGCCGGGACGTCGATTTGACTCGTAGAATGAGGGAAGCCAAACTTTCTCCTGAGACTTTCCATGCCCGTCTTGGGCTGATTCAGACTGAGGTATTTCAAATTTAAATTTGTGTTTCTTCCCGTCTTTTTACACTTGGGTTAATAATTTTGTTGTGGCAGCTGTCGTCGATGATGGACGCAATGACGGCGGACTATAGAGATTGTCTTGAAGCCGAGCTACGGGGCAACGAGCAACTGATTAAGGCCGTTGGCGACAAAGGGACGGCGGAGCAGAAATTGAAGGAGGCGGAGACCAATGTTGGAGAGCTTACTACTGCCTGCGAGCTCTTGATGGGTCAGAAAAATGATCTTTTGAAGGAGGTTGAAGCCTTGAAGGAAGGGAAGGCCAAAGCTGAAGCCGACTCGAAGGTGTTTCAGGACGGTCTTCGCGTTTGTGAGAACAAGCTCCAGAAGGCGACGGCCAGCTTTGACTCCGCTCTTGCCCAGATTGAAGGAATGAAAACGACCCATGAAGCTGCCTTGGCCAAAGCTAGACTTGACGCCGTCGATGAATTCAAGAAGAGTGTTGAATGCCTCCGGCTGATAACCAAGCATGCTAGTGGATTTTTTAAGGACGGGGCTAAGCATATGGCCAGGCGGCTCTTGTTGGACCCGACGACGAAAGATCTACTCTCTGTTCGACAGTTGGCTGACCTCTGCACTGAGGGAGCACACGACGACGAAGCCCGTACGGTTCATCCCCTCGTCCCTTACACCGATAATGACCTCCTTATCATAAGGGAAGATGACGCAAAGGTCGGGAAGGAAGAGTGGCCTATTCCTGCCGTCGTCCCAAGGAACTTTGACGCCTATTATGCTCATTTCGTTGAAGACGGCCCCGATCCCGATGAAGTCCCGTCTAATGCCGGTGTTGATCCCCAGTGATTGATTTCTTTGAAATGTTTTGTAATGTCCCAAACAATGTTCCAATTTGATTTGGTTGTCTTAAACAATGTTTAATTTTTTGATGGTGGTTCCAAACATTGTCCTAAAACAATTTTAATTTTTGTAATGCAATTGACCTGTTTCCTCGTCGTTTAGAGGGGGTCGTATGTACAATGTTTACTTGTTTTATGTAAGTGTATCCAATGCTTTTGCTTTCTGTTTGCTAATCTGTTGTTAACATAGATGGCATGTGATAACTTTATTTTGGTGAGTAAGTTTGAGGACAAGTGCGAATGGTCGTCGTGAGTGACAACCAGAACTTAGGTCGTCCTAATGTGGCCGACGCTTATTCGCCCTTGTATTTTCTCAACTTCTCAAAGGCTCGTAGGAATAGTACGAAGGCCCGTAGGTTTTTTCTCGTAGGCAAGACTCCATGGACGAGTCGTCATATTCCGTTATAGCGTTCGACGAAGTCTGGCTTCGTCTAACCTTTATACTTGGCTAAAGTGAGTGTAAGTGCCAAAGTCTTTGCTTTGACTGATCTTTATACTTGATCAAAGTAGTTGTGAGGGTCGAAGTCAGGCCTCAACCGCTCTAAGCTTGAGTTTGTAATGGACGAGTTTCAGAGAAGTGATGGGTTTCCATTGATAATTTGTTCAACGATCGTACATTGACAACTCTGTCACTTTATAAGACTCCTGGGATTTATAGATTATCCCTTACAAACTTTCAAAATTACAAACTTCCAGAGTTTTCACAAAATGACAATAAAAGTTTTTAACTAAGAACCACAGATAGGGTGCCCTGAGGGCGCTGGATGTTGTTGATGACGACGGTCTCAAAAGTAGTATTTCATAAGGTGATTGGCATGCCATGGATGCTTAAGATGTTCACCGTTTGGCTTAGCTAGGCGGTATGTTCCTTCTCTGACCACACTGGTGACGATGTATGGTCCTTCCCAGTTGGGAGAGAGTTTGTTTTGACGGGCTTTGAGTCCCGTCGTTTTAATCTTTCTAAGAACATGATCGCCGACTTTAAAGAACCTTTTCTTCACCTTCTTGTCGTGGTAAGCCTTAGTTTTCTTTTTGTAATTTTCCATCCTTAGCTGGGCATCTAATCTTCGCTCGTCGACGAGGTCCAGATCGACCTGTCGGTTATGGATATTCTTTTCTACATCGTAGAGAGCAACTCGGTCTGTTGGCAGCTGGAGTTCGGCGGGAGCCATGGCCTCTGAGCCGTAGGCCAAAGCAAATGGGGTTTCCCCTGTAGGCCCCCGGGTGGTTGTGCGAACTGCCCAGAGAGCCGAAGGTAGTTCGTCCAACCATCTTGTACTGCGTCCCTCAAGATTTTTACACAAGGCAGATAGGACAAGCTTGTTTGCCACTTCAGCCTGCCCGTTGCCTTGGGGATAGGCAACAGACGACTTAGAGTGTTTGACGCCCATTCTGTTCAATTCTTGCTCAAATTTCCTCGAAAACTGTAGGCCGTTGTCTGAAACAATTACCCTTGGGATTCCAAAGCGACACCATATTGAGTCATGGATGAAGCTTAGGGCATTGTTTTCAGTGATTTTGTTTAAGGCCTTGGCCTCCACCTATTTTGAAAAATAGTCAACCGCCACAATCACATATTTGACTCCCCCCTTGGCCTGTGGAAAAGGCCCAATTAGGTCGACACCCCACATATCAAACGGCCAAGCAGCCATGACAGGGGTTTGCTCAGTCGTCGGGAGTTTGGGGAGGTCGGCGAAACGCTGGCAAGTGTCACATTTTTTCACAAACTGTTTGGCATCTTCACGGAGATGAGGCCAGTAGTACCCCATGGTAATTATCTTGTCAGCCAATGTGCGAGCCCCAGGGTGACCTCCGCACTCTCCTTGATGTACCTCGAAGAGTAGTTGTACGACCTTGTCAGGGTGGACGCATTTTAACAACGGTCTGGTGATAGATCGTCTGTATAGCTCTCCTTCTACGACCGTGAACCTGGTTGCCTTTCTCTTGATCTGCCGCGCCAAGACCTCGTCAGATGGCAATTCATCTTTTTCAATAAACGCCTTAAGCTCGTCGATCCAACACTTCGGGCCGTCTCCTACGCACATGATCTTTACTCGCACGTAAGCTGGTTGGTCGAGATAGGCCAAATGGTGGCCATGTTCGTCTTCTGGGAGTTGATCTGTCGCTAGTTTGGAGAGTAAGTCGGCGTGCTCATTGTTTTCGCGAGCAATTCTCTGAATGGCCCAAAACTCCAATCCCTGAACCAATTCACCGACCAAAGCACGGTATTTCTGTAGGGTTGAGTCGACGACCTGGTAGTCGCCGCGGACCTGGTTCACGATCAATTGAGAGTCACAAAAAGCTGCAATTTTGTTGGCTCCAAAGCACTTGGCATATTCGATGGCTGCTATAAGTGCTTCGTACTCCACTTAATTGTTTGATGCTTGGAACTTGAATCTTAACACTTCCTCAAAGACTGTTCCGCTTTCTGGTTCGACAAGAACGATCCCTGCCCCACTCAGATTTCTAGTCGCCGACCCGTCTGAATAGATTTTCCAACATCCCATAGGCAAAACTAACTCCGCTGGTTGGTCGCTGACTTCCTTTCCCTTGCTCACTTTCTTCTGCGGCCTTTGATCGTCATCAGTGGTGAACGACGTTTCAACTAGGAAGTCTGCCAGGGCCTGTGCTTGCAGAGCCTTTCTTGCCACATAACGAATATCAAATTCCGTTAGCTCAATGCTCCAATTGAGTAGACGACCGGAGCTTTCAGGGCGGTGCAGTATCTTTCGCAGTGGGGCGTCGGTGTAAACAACGATGGGATGAGCAGAGAAGTATGCTCGTAGCTTTCGTGCTGTGATGACGAGAGCATAAGCGATCTTCTCCGCGTTGAAATAGCGGGTTTCCACATCCGACAAAGCTTTACTAACATAGTAAACTGGCCTCTGTGTTCCACCCTCCTCCCTAACCAACACCGCGGCGACGGTCTTGTCGCTTGCTGAGAGATAAGCGTAGAGATCTTCTCCTGCGACGGGGCTTTGGAGGAGGGGTGGGGAGCCAAGATACTCTTTGAGCTGTTTAAATGACTGGGAACACTCTTCCGTCCATTTGAAATCCTTAGCGCCTCGGAGAGCCTTGAAAAAGGGAAGCGACCTTTCGGCAGACTTGGCAATGAAACGACCTAAGGCCGCTACTCGTCCATTCAGGCGTTGAACCTCCTTGATGCTCGTAGGCTCTGCCATGTCAATCAAAGCCTTGATTTTTTTGGGATTGGCTTCGATTCCCCGTAGTGAGAGCATAAACCCAAGAAATTTTCTTGCTGCAACTCCAAAAACGCACTTAGCTGGGTTGAGAACCATATCATTAGCTCGTAGATTGACGAAAGTCTGCTGGAGGTCGTCGACGTGCTTCCTCTTCTTGGATTTGACAACCATGTCGTCAACGTATGCCTCCAGGTTGTCGCCGATCTGATCTTTGAAAACCTTGTTGATCATCCTTTGGTATGTGGCCCCGGCGTTTTTTAGCCCAAAGGGCATCTTTGTGTAACAGTAAGTTCCCCCTGCAGCCTGAAAGGCCGTCTTCAGAATATCCTCTTCGGCCATCTTTATTTGGTGATAGCCAGAGTATGCGTCGAGAAAGCTCAAAGTCGTATGTCCGGCCACAGAGTCGACGAGCTTGTCGATTCTGGGCAAGGGGTAACTATCCTTGGGGCATGCCAGGTTTAGATCGGTGAAATCTACGCAGAGTCTCCACTTCCCATTTGGTTTTTTCACAAGAACCACATTAGCCAACCAAGTCGTGAACCCAAATAAGCTCACAATAATTACAAATTTCTCAAGAACTTCTCAATCTCTTGTTTTATAGCAATCTCTTTTTCAGTTGAAAAAACTCGGCACCTTTGTTCTTTGAACTTCATGGTAGGGTTCACTCCAAGTCTATGAACTGCTACGTCCTCTCTAATTCCCTTCATATCTTCCACTTTCCAAGCAAAAACATCGAGGTTCTGTTTGAGTAGGGAGATTATCTCTTCCCTCTCCTCAGTGCATAACTGAGACCCTAGTTTGATTTTCTGCTCTGGATAGTCAGGGTTAATGACCAGTTCAATTAGCTCGTCGGTTGGTTTCATCTCAGGGGCGTCTTCCCTAAAGTCCATGGATTCAATGACGATCTCTTTAATTTTTCTTCTTGCTTCAAGTGTCAGATCTGGTACCTCGTCGTCGATCAGTCTATCCAGCTCGGCCCCCGATTCTTGGGCGACCAAAAGTTGTGGCTCTGCAGCTTGGTCGTCCATGAATACCTCCACAAAGATCTCGGGGTCGTCTATACACTTGATTGTCGAGATGCCGGCGTACGAGGTCGTCGTTTGTTTGACAGATTTGGAGAGCTTCACAATGTGATCTGGATCGTCGATTTCAATGGTCCGCTTTGCCTTCAGCACGTGCTCTAGGAATTCTGGGGCCGTCCCCAACACACATCCCACTCCGGCACGTGAAGGAAATTTGACTCGTTGGTGGGGAACTGAGGCGACGATCCCCAAAGCGGCTTGACCAGGTTGGCCAAGAATTGCATGGTAGTCACTGACGACGTCAATCACAATAAAAGTCACTGTTTTGATGGTTCTCAAAGGATGTTCTCCGATGTCAACTGGGAGGTCAATCTGGCCCTTTGCGTCGACCCTATGGTTGGTGAATCCCTCCAGACGACCTAAGTAGGGGCTTAGGCGGCTGTCGGGTAGACCCATCCTCTGGTAGACGTTATAAAACAAAATGTCCTTGGCCGCTCCAGTATCAATCAAAATTCTCCTTGATTCACAGTTGTCAATGAAACCGGGAATGACCAGCGTCTGTTGACGAGCTAATGGGTTAGCTGCTAACTCGTAGGGAAAGAAGCTTATCACGTCGTTTGGAACCTCCGACTTCTGGGGGACATGTGGGGCTTTCTTGAGATGGTAGATGGCGCTTTTGATTTGATTCTTGCTCGTCTCTTCAGAAATAACCAAGACCATCCTTGGCTGCCTCTCTGGAGGGCCGTCGTTGGCAACTCGAGTGTTGGGCACGCTGACGATCCTTCCTTATGTACTCCTGGAGACGACCATCGTCGATCCATCTCTGGATGATTTTCTTTAAACTGAAACATTCCTCAGTGTCATGTCCCTTATCTCTGTGGTATTCACAATACTTGTTCATTTTTTTCTTCCCCTTCCCGTTGGGGTTCATCTTCGGCGTCGGACCAAAGTCCACATTGCTCAAAATTTCTGCTCTAGACACGGTCAGTGGAGTGTACGACTCTGGTACCTTTTCGGCCTTTACCTGTTTGTTCTTCCCCTTTTCTCCAGCCTTGTCTTTCTTGGATTTTCTTTGTTTCCACCTCGTCGGCTTGACCTTTCCCTCCCGTTGCAGCTTCCTTTCCTCAGCCTCGGCGACAGCGTATGCTTTGGCATAAAGGTCTTTTCGGGACTTGGCTGGGTGGACTTGTAGCTCGTAGTCCAGAGTAGAGAAAATAACACCGTGTCTGAAACAATTTATAATCTCCCTGTCAGTCAGGTCTTCATCAATATGGTCAACCAATTTCTTAAATCTTTTGAAATAGCTCATAGAGCTTTCACTGGCTCCTTGTGAAATGTTACTGAGATCGTTGACTGTTTTACGACGCTCTCCCGCCGTCGCAAACCTTCCCAAAAACTTTTTTCGCATTTGTTTCCACGACTCGATACTTCCCTTGGGTAGGCTTCTGAACCATCTTAAAGCAGCGTCGATCAGTGTGCTCGTAAGGGCCTTACACATGATGTCGTCGTGGCCTGAAGCTCTTGCCACTACGTACATCTGTGCCTCAAGGTGTTGTGTATGGTCGATGGCGCTGGTAGAGCCGTCGTATTGCTTCAGGTCGGGAAGCTTAAAGCCTGGCTCTGGGGGTCCCGTTTCTAACATCCAGGGCGCCAAGGGATTCATAGTGCCGCCATCATCTTTTGAGTCGTCGCTATCCATCTTATTTCTTTTGTTCGTCAACTCCTCCACCTGACGTTTCAGCCTTAAGAACTCTCTCATATCAACTTCTCCTGCCGGGCCGGCTGGGGGGATCCTATCTTGACGAGGCCCCCGGGCAACGATATTGGATCGTTGCCTTTCTGGGGGAGCGAGTCGTCGTGAGATGGATCTCTCCCTTCCGTAGCTCGTTGACTGAGATGGTCTGTATGATCTGGATGCCTCTCGTTCGTGACGGGGGGGAGTTCGTGTTCTCTCCCTATAGCTCGGCGCCCGTTCGTTTCTCAACGAGGGTGTACGTATACGACCTTGAATCACTTGGTTCTGATTTGCTTCTGGATTTTCAACTGCCACGATTCTACGAGCGTCTATCTCTCCCTCTCGTCGTTGTTGGGAGGGCGCTCCTTCGCTACGGCGTTGATTAATGTGGTCTCTGAGGTCAATTTGGGGTACCACTCGTTCTTCTCCAGTGACGACATCATCTCGACGGCCCTCTCTCCTCCAGTTTCTTCTTCTTCCAGACGAGACAGTATGATGGGATGCCTGTGGGGCTTGTGGCGCCGCCATTTGGATGAGCTCGTCCTGGATTTGCAGGAATTCTTTCAGGGCATTTGATCTCTCAACGAGGAAAGCGGCTCTGTCAAGGTGTGGGTTAGATGGGCCTCCCACACGACGTTCAGCAGCTACCTCAGGTCTCCTCTCCAAGGGAGGTCATCGCTGTCTCTCTGGAGCTTGTCTCTTCTCCCTTCTTCTAGCTGTTTGAAGGCCAGTGTCATCAACCACCCCTTGTGACCTGGTAACCCTTAGATTAGGGTTCCTAGGTGGAGAGGGTGGTCTAGGGTTTTCTTGTTGAGGAGGAGGTATGCCTCATCTCCGGTAGACTTCTTTGGCCGTGTGACCATCCGACACCATTTTTCCGGGCTTCTCTGGCTGTATTTCTTTTGCTGAAGATCACTTACAACTTTCCCGGCAATGGAACCAATCTGATCGCGCAGGAAAGCGTGTTGGGCTCAGTTCTTGGGTCCAGCGAATGATTGAGCTAGCTTTGTGATCTGCACACCACAAGAAATAACAAGTGAAATCGCTACGGGGTCTTCAGGCGAAGCTTCCCTCCTGAGAGTAAGATAATGGACTGAGATTATGGAAAAATGGTATGTAGAGTGCAGGGGTACGTAAATATGCAGTAAAGCATTACCTGTGTCCATGATATTATTCTCTCATTTATAGTGGGAGTAGTGATATAAGGGTTTTCACCAGAGCCGTTGGATTGGATGGTTACCAACCGTTGGATCGACTCCATCTCCCAAGCGTACACGTGTCATGCTGGGACTGGTCCGTCTATGTAAGGACTCTGCAACATCTGACACTGATAAGTAGCTTAGCTTATAAGGGAAAGTCAACCTGTACACCTTTTTGGTATTATTACTGATTAGATGATTGCACGTGTAACAAGGCACTGGGGTTGGCCTGACATTATCCCAAATTAGCTAATTAACCAAGCTTGCTGAAGAAGCTTAACAGAAGAGACGACCTGGAGCTGTACGTCCAAATAGGTCGTCTCCTCGAGAGATGACCCGACGAGCATATGACATTGAGAATTGGTCGTTCAATGACGACGCTCACCGTTGTAAGAGATAAGTTTGGCGCGGCTGGAAGGCTCGTCGTTAGGTGGGTCGTGGCTCATTGGAGACGACCTCCTCCTGACGTGTCGACGGGCTAAGATCCAAACCTTTGTTCAAGGGTACACTGACTCGTCGTTTGAATGGGCTTGGTCGCTCAGTGGCGACGATCGCCATTCATTGTTGGACGGGCCCTTACCCGGATCTAGAGCTGATTCTTCGCAGTTGGTCTTTTGGTGGACCCGTTGGGCCCCCATGGCTCGTATTGAAGTATTGGGCTCGGCCCATCACAGATTATTCCGTTCAATAAATATAAATAAAGAAAGTCTAAAATCGACACACATACACACATCTTTCAAGTGTAACGTAACATATACCCCCTCCGTCCCGTCCGAAGCTTCACCTTTTACCCAAATGGGTGTTTCGGTAGAAGCTACACCTTTCCTAAAATGGAAAAAGTTTATTAATATTCTATTATACCCACTAACTTTTCTCTCTCACACATTTAAATTATAAGTCACACTTGTCATATCCACTCACTTCTTCCCTCTCACAACCCTTCTTTCACTTCCATTATTTTTTGAATATATATATATTGCTTTCTTAATTTGCGTGCTTCACCAAAATGGTGAATCATGGGCCGGAACGGAGGGAGTATTCTCTTTACTTGTAAATTTTCAAGAGTGTTTCATATAGTACTCGATTCAAATGTATCTGATATTAATTTTCACGTAGAGAGTTCGAATTCAGTAAGGACATAAGCTGGCCTATTTATAAGCCAGTTGTTATAGCCTAAGTGGCATTTTTTCAATCATTAATAAATAAAAACCAATTTTTCATAGAAAAACACATCATATGCAATTCAAGTTTAATTCTCAATTCTCTTTTATATTAAATATAAAACTCACTGAAGCCATAAGCAAGAACAAGTCCATTACTTAAACTATCCAGTACAATGACAACCCAAAACCAGAAAGCACACATTCATTTCAAGGTATCAGAATCATTAAGATTAATGAGAATTTTTACGAGACGTATTCGAATGGCGATTTCAAACAGCCAAAAACTTCTTCTCGATCACGCTATCAACGGTTTCCTTGATGCTTTCCTCGAGGGGAATGTAGTCAATGCCCAAGCTTTTTGCTTTTTCCTTCGAGACCTGGTACTTTGGAACAAATGGCTTGTCATCTGCACATCTGCATCAAATGATCAAATAGCAAAAGAAATGTAAGATAATATTACTCCCTCCATCTCAAAAATGAATGTCCAAAAATAATTAAATTCTAATTTGCTCTTGATCAACTCTTATCAACTTTATGTCAAATGTAAGATTCATACAGATTATATAAACATTTGCTTAAAAATTTGGTACTGGCAAAACAACATAATCTATAGTATAAAACACAACTGTCCGTGAACAGTTGTGTGAACAGTTCCAAATGCCAAATTTTCCATTTTGCCCTCATTAAGTTGTCCCTTTCCCATTTTGCCCTTTAAAAAAAAATTAAATTAAAAAAAAAAAAAACACGTGTCCTCGGACACGGGCTTTTACTAGTAGTAAATAAAATAAACTTACTTTTCTGGAAGCTTAAGCGATGGATAAAGCTTGCGAAGTATCTCAACGACTTCTGAGAAATGAGCAACACTCTCAACCAAACAATATCTTCCACTTGCTGAAGGAATCTCGAATGCTAGAATATGTGCATTGGCAACATCCTTAACATTCACCCATCCAAAGGTAGCATTTTGATACGTTGGTGCTGCAGTAAGTTCCACAAAAGTCAACAAACAAACAGCACAAAGGAGAATCTCATCCATAACAGAGTAAATTCCGAAAATAGTTAATAAAAATCTGATACGTAAGTGAATAATCTTACCATTAATTATGTTTGATATTGCAGCAGCACTTGTATTAAGGGTGGGCTGTAACAGAGGACCAATAACCATTGCAGGGTTTATTGTAACCATGTCAATACCTTTCTCTTTTACAAACTTCCAGGCAGCATTGTCAGCCAAAGTTTTTGAAAGCACATACCATAACTGACGAAGGTAACGAAAAAAGGAAGAAAAAAGCATCAGTATTTATAGAAATAGGAGAAAGAGCTAAAAAGAAACAACGAAGCAGGACTTCCTAGAGAAATAACGGGTCAACGGGCATGATATCTGAATAACACTAGTGATGGCTAGCAGATGACTAATCGTTAGTTTTTATTTTGATTTGATCTATAATCCACATGATCAAATATAAAATAAACGCACCTTATTTTCCTTGCAAAACTCTGGATCAGAAAACCAAGTCTCATCAACTACAACTTCAGGAGTCCGAGGTTTACCATTGAAAGCCACTGCAGCAATCGATGATGTCACAACCACTCTTTTAATTGATGGAACTTTTGCACATGAGCCAAGTACATTTAGCGTTCCCTTCACAGCAGGATCAATCAGCTCTACCTAAAACCAGGAGAAATTCACAGCATTGTCAGCCAACCAGCATGGAGTTCAACATTAATTTAGCTGCTCAAGTTCAGTACAATATCATCTTGAAAAAGATTGCTCGAAGTTTTGATCGACAACTACAGCAAACAAGTTTGGGCATTTATAATAAGCTTGCTAATGGAAGCAAACTTCATTGTGTGTGTGTTACTCCCTCTGTCCCGAAATGATCTTCCTACTTTTTTTTGTCGTTAATAAGAAAGTACTTTGAGCACTAAATTTAGGTCCATTTAGTTATCCTAATAAAACAGCACTAGATAAGTTTCTTATCTTCATGCTAGCTTTTACATAATGTCAGGCATGCAGTATGTTGTGCCATCCGTGTGCTCCCCGTTAAATGTAAATAGACAATAGAATATTAAAATAAATAATTAAACAAAAAGAACCAAGTCGTGTACAATAGATTACTTATTGAATCCCAGCTTTAAATAAACTTATGTACTCTGAAACAAAGACGATATTTTAAGAACCTCTGTAACCTAATCTTTTGAAAACTGAAACACGTTCCACTGAGGTTTAGCTTTTTAAGTGACTGAGACATGGATCTCAAGGCACGTTGATGGAGGAGTTGCGCAACATATAGACACTTCACGAACGGAGGGATTCTATTTTTGTTTCTCCATATGTTAATTAGTTGAATGCACGGCAAACATATTAATGGTTAACAAAATAAATCTATCCCCCAACATATATTTCAAGTGCCAATACCGATTGTATCCATATTCAAAAGCGTCCTTCAGACTTGTTAATCTTTCGCTAGCCATTTTAACAATATGTGGAACTTGTTTTGTTAGTACTGAATTCAATGCAGACAAAAAACATAGTTTGAGGAAGCCTGCACAAGTGTTTTGCTTATGCTGATAAGGTTTGTGCCCACAGGAGCCGCTGCGTTTCAGCTACTAAGCATAACATTTCTTTGTCTGGGATCAAAATTATGTCTGTGGGAATATGACACTGACACCGCATCAAAGAGGCAGGCTAACAAAATCAAGTTTGCCTTCCTCAGCTCTAAAATCAATGTTTAAGAAAATATTTTTAAACTGGGCATTTTTTTTTCTTTTTCTTTTTGGAACTTCTGAAGAATGGCAAATTTGGGTGGAGAGAGCGGAAGTGGGGTAGACAAGCAAAAATAATCCGGAAGAAACCTGGGGATCGTTGACGGCATGGTAAAACGGTGATGCAGTGTGAAAAACGCCTTCACAACCATCAACTGCAGCATCAAATGAACCATCTTCCAGTAAATTTGCTGTGACCATATGAAGTCTTTCCTTGGCTCCATCAAGTGCAAGCAAATGTTCAGTTTTCTTAGGATCACCTGAAGAAGAACCAAGGAAACTCAATATTATTATAATGCTAGAAAGCTATTAAAAAGTTAATAAGGGACTAATCAACTTAAATAAGAATCAAAATTATTAAAGATTCTAGAAAGGTATCATAAGTCGACACGGGACTAATTAACTTAAATAAGAATTGCACTCCAACTTATGCATTGGTATTTCGTTCTCCAAGTGATCATCCCATCCAAGACATATAATCCCTCAAACTTACCAATTTTACCTCATAATACAAACAATATTTCATCTAACCATATAATCCCTATCTTAATAAGTACTCCCCTTCTCATTTTACTAAGTTTACCCTCTCATCATTTTACTAAGTCCACCCTCTTTATCAATTTACTTTCTCTCCAACCACCATCACCTTAGGTCACCCCTCCCCATCTTCTCCGGTCAACAACTCCGGCAACCATCAACTCCGGCGACCAACTTCGGCAACTTTTTTTTTTTACTTCGGCGACCAAACAACTGAGAACTTAACTTATCAGTAATTTCTCAGTTGTCAACTAAACTACTAAAAACACAATCAACTCCGGCGACCTCCCAGGCGACCACCAACTCCGCCGACCAAACAACTGAGAATTTAACTTATCAGTAAGTTTTCAGTTGTCTCTACTAAGAACACGATCAACTCCGACGATCACCATCTCCGGCGACCAAACAACTGAGAACTTATCAGTAAGTTCTCAGTTGTCAACTAAACTACTAAAAACATGATCAACTCAGGCGACCAAACAACTGAGAACTTAACTTATCAGTAAGTTCTCATTTGTCAACTAAAGTACCAAGAACACGATTAACTCCGGTGACCAACAACTCCGGCGACCAAACAACTGAGAACTTAACTTATCAGTAAGTTCTCAATTGTCTCTACTAAGAACACGATCAACTCCGACGACCAAACAACTGAGAACTTAACTTATCAGTAAGTTCTTAGTTGTCTACACTATAAACACGATCAACTTCGGCAATCACCAACTCCTGCGATCAAACAACTGAGAACTTACTGATAAGATAACTAAACTTCTAAGAACACGATCAACTCCGACAACCACCAACTCTGGTGACCAAACAACTAAGAACTTAACTTATCAGTAAGTTCTCAGTTGTTAACTAAACTACTAAGAACTCGATCAACTCCGACAATCACCAACTCCGGTGACCGACAATCACCAACTCCGGTGACCAAACAACTAAGAACTTATCTTATCAGTAAGTTCTCAGTTGTCAACTAAACTACTAAAAACACGATCAACTCCGGCGACCAAACAACTAAGAATTTATCAGTAAGTTCTCAGACCCAATCAGATGCGGACACGTGTCATTAGTCAAAAACAAAGATATCCTTAGGGCTGACGTCAGCGGTCAGCTCCTATTCCCTATAAATATCAACCTTTGTCCCCATGGACAAATTAAGTGCAAAATTATATTTGTAAATCACGTTGTCTAAACTCTAAACACACAAACACTCGAGACATTCAAAGTCTTATTCTCTCAGTTAAATACCTCAGAGATCTTACTCTCACACCCGAGAACCTGACCTGGATTAACATCCGACTTTGTCATTTTAATGGTGCTTATTCTCGTTGTTGCGTTCTAGGTACCACCCAAATATCACGCCAGATATCCTACATCAATTCAGACAACCAAAATAGTTGGCGTCGTCATTAGGAGTTTTCAGCACCACCCCCTCTCTCTCTAGATCTCTCCCAGCTAAGTACTTTTTTTCCTTTTAAAGAATGAAATATAATCCGAGGATTAATACTATAATTTTTCCAGATCTGGATCATGGTAGAGATTTGTGATCTGAATTTTAATTACGTAAATGTGGGTAATTTTATATCTAAATCATCAATTGGGGAAGGAGACGGACGCCGGAGTTGGGGAGGGAGATGGTCGCCGGAGTTGGGGAGGGAGATGGTCGAAAAATTACATCCACGGCATGAATTAAAGCTGCGGATAAAACTGACGAATCAGGCAGGCTACTTGGGAAAGATTTACAACTGGAAGTGATGATTGCAGAAGTAATAAAACGAGAATAAGCAATTGAAAGAGAAGAGAGAGTGGGAAGGGGAAGAAAACTGACTGAGATCACGAACAGTGGCCTTGACGGAGTAACCCTTTTGGAGTAAGAGCTTGACGAGCCATGAAGCTATGTATCCCGAAGCTCCTGTCACGCATACCGTCTTCCCTGCCCCGCTCATTTCTCTCACTCACTGAGCTCACTGTTTGATTGTTCGTATTGGAATTGGCCTTGGCTTCCCCTTCTTAAATAAGGATTGAAATTCCAACTTACGTTCTCTCTGCCTCTGGGTCCCTTCTGCAATTCGTCACCTATGACCTAACACATTATGACCATATGTTGCCTATTTTGACTTTAAAGAGTACTCTCTTCCTCCATTCCGGCTAGGCGATTCAAATTCAAAAGAAAATTATTATTCAAGGGCGGAGCGGTGAAATGTGTTGATCCTTTCTTTTTAAAAGAAAAGAAAAAAAAAATTATTATTTTTTTTTAGTTTAATTAAAATATTGATTATTCGAAAGAAAGTCACAAATTTTCTTTTGTCTCTGAACTATCGATTGGAATGGAGTAATACTCACTATTTGCAAGAAAATTTAGGAAAGTGTTAATGAAGTAAATATTGTGAGAATGAAAAATTATGTATAGTAGAAAAAGTGAGGTCAATAATAGTAATTAAATTGTTGTTGTAAGTACGATGATATGTGGGTATCATTAATATAAAAATAATAAAACATTTTCATTTTATCAAATGTGTACTCTTTACGTCTCATTTGAAAAAGACACAAAATGAATCTTGAACGAAAAATAAAGAGTGGGTATAAGAAGTGAGGTACGAGAGAGAATGTGTGGTAAGTAATAGTAAGTAGATGGTTATTGTTAGTATGAAAAGTGATGTAGCAGAAAGAAAATGAGTAGAGAATAGTAGTTGAATTGTTGTTATTAATATTATATGTGGGTCTCATTAATATAAAAACAAAAAATATTCCATTTTAGAAAATGATTAGTTTGTAGTGAGATACTATAAATGGAAAGCGTGTATTTTATAGTGAGACGGATTTTTAAGTATGTTCATATGATGATTATCCAAATTTAAAAAGTTTTTATTTTAAAATAAATGCCTTTTTTATATAAAAAAAATGACCCTAATGCTTTTAAACCAAAATTTTACTGCTACTCATTTTTTTATCGTAAAATTAAATATTTAAAAAATGAATAACAAAAATATTTATACATTTTTGTCATTAAAAAATATATACAAAAACACATTTTCAAAGTATTTCTTAAAATAAAATTTTGACATTCATTTAGAGACAGGAGGAGTAGTATACTACCCTCTATTTCAAATAAGAGTTCATTTTTTTAATGATAAATAAAAAATAAAAAAAAAAGTATAATCTTCACCACTAATTAAATATACATTTATTTTTCTTTTGGGAAATATACACTTTCGGTAGTGGATAATTTACAGATTTTCCTGTTCTAGATGTATTTAAATGACACTCTTGACTCTTTGTAGAATACTCATCCTTGAGACCACAATACATTGTAAAGTAGATGGCAGGCCAATAGAAAAAGCTACCACCTTCATCCCGTCCCAAAATGAATGTCCAAAAATATTTTAAATTTATTTTTGATCAAAAAGCAAAATGGACATCCATTTTGGGACTGGGACGGAGGAAGTACCAAATAATATGATGATTTTTCACTAATGAGGGAGTAAAAAATTGAGTTGATAAAGTTGTTTAGTCACACTAAATAAACACTTAATATAATTTTACAAAACTCGAATTCCAAATGAAAAAGGAGGTAACAACTGAAGAACCACAAAAGAAATATGCCATTGTATTCTAAAATTCACAACCAGAGATGATTTGCAGCTCAAATACATTACAGGTGCAATTTTTTTTTGTAGTTTATCAACAGCGTACGTACGATCTAGCTCAGCTTTCATATCCGATGGTGGCAAACCACCACACGAGAACTTGAAATAACACAACAGATTGACAAGAAGCTTCGTTTGATCATAAACGGGCCACGTAAGAATTTGCTTGAGTGACATATCTAACCCATCTATATGGGTTGTATGTTTTCGACTTCTTAGCTATCTGTAAATATTTTACCTGCATCAAAGCATCAAGAAAGTAGCCCGTTAGTCTAAAGATAGACCCTTTAAATATAAAGGAAGAACTCAAGATCCTACAATAATCCCACATAGCTAGTTTATACTCCCTCCGTCCCATAATGACAACTTAATTGAGCTTTTACCAAGAAGATATTACTCCCTCCTCCCCACTTCAATTGAGCCATGCATCTTTGCACGCTTTTTAAGATTTTTTTTTTTTAAATGAGTAAAGAATTGAAAGTGGGTAGAAGATTAGAGGAGAGAGAATGTAAAAGTTAAAAACATTTAATAGGAGAGAGAATGAGTGGGAGGAATAGTAAGTTAATGATTGGTTTTTTTGTAAATATGTTAAAATTATAAGGGTATAATGAATGGATTTTTTGTAAATATATAAACATTATGAGGGTATAAATGTCCGAAACACTGTTCACTTCTTTCCATTTATGGAATGGCTCATTTGAAGTGGGACGTCCCAAAAAGGAAAGTGGCTCAATTGAAGTGGGACGGAGGGAGTAAAATTTAACTCTCATGAAATTCTAATAATTAATATTGGTAACATTTTTAATGGAGCTTCAATAACAATTTAAATTTTTTGATGAAGATGGTTGAAATTAATAAAATTTTGGTCAAAGTTTAAACAAGTTGACCAATTTCTTGTGGGACGGAGGGAGTATATCGACTGGTGCCTCATAAAATGGGAAGCAAACTACTCATATTTCCTACTATCATGCCCAAGCCATAAGAGAAGCCGTGCAAAAGGTAGGACGATGCATCATTCCCATGTTAGGTAGGCAAAGGGTATTTATAGAATCATGCACCACATAAGTATGTCAATTGACTCGACAAAATAACATAGAGCTTTCGCATGGGTCTTGAAAACAAAGTAGAATTAGGTTTTGCAGTTGTACCATATAACTAGTGAAGTAAGATGTCTTACTTGAAGCCTAGAACAGTTGTACATTGGTATGGTGAAGGTCATGCTGACTGGTCCAGCTTCTTTTGTGATGTTACCTACAATTCATTTTGACCAAAAGTCGAAGGTTGTCCAATTTATCAAAGATGAAAACCAAAGCTTTCGCTAGACATTTATAATTTTGTATAGAAAATTTGCAAAGGATACCATGTGTTTCCTGTGAAAACGTTAACTTGGCACGGAGTGTATGTTCTGATCCACCGACAATCTGTTGTGCAGTGAAATCTATCAGTAACTAAATTCAACATATAAATCATTTTTGTGCTTCAAATACGAGATTATGAGTAAGAGAGATTGCCTTCTTGAAACTCCATTCAAGCTTCTTGTTTGACTCCTTAAAATCAGTCGTTTGTCCAACTGCTCCAGGTTCTAACTCGAAACTCACCCTGGAGATTGTCATGTTAATATCATATTAGTGATGCTAAAGCCCCAAAATTCAAGTACAACAACTCTACAATAATTTTCCAGCTTTATTCGATTATTGAACAAAATTGTGTTGACTTTCTATCTTTTCTCAGATTTCTTTTTTTCTTATTGCTGGTAAAGAAAAGAAAATCAACAAACGGGCATAATTCAATCAGCTTTTTAGACAAAAGGTCTGTAGCCTCATTTCTCTCTTCAGTTCACATACCAGCTTAGGTTGGTCCCTCAAAAATGAAAATAAAATAAAAAATAGATCTGCTGAAAAAATATACGTTCTAAGGTTCTTAACATTAAAATAAAATGTAGAAAGTGTGCTAAAATATTTGGTAGTGCCAATCAAATAGAAAAAAATATACTCCCTCGGTTCCATAATGACGTTCCCATTTGCCAGTTTTGTTAGTCCTAAAAAGATAATTCCGTTTCCATAATTGTTAGGTTAAAATAACTGAACTTCTGAAATTGCCAACCAAGGACGAAGAGGAGGGTGGAGAGGATGAGAGCCAACCAAGAAGAGTGAGTAATGAAGTAATAAGTAAACCTCATCAAGGTTAGTGATGAAAATGAAAATAAGTTGTTAAAATGTTGAATAGTCAAATGGGATTATCATTATGGGACGGAGGATCACTTGCCAAAAACAGTGTACTGACTATTGGATTCCAAGACAATTAGGCGCATATTTACTTTAAAAGCTTACTAAAGAGAATTTCAACTGGAGCTGAGAATTACCTGGTTGTATATTTGGGCAGTGGCATCTGTGCTACAATTGTGTTTGCTGAGATGTTTGCCGGAAACTCAGCACGTATCTTAAGAATCACTTCAGCCTTAAATACAAGAGCATATTCAACTCAATTTAGCAATTATATCCATGATGAATTTGCTAACCAAAACTGTAGACACTATGATACATACATACCTTGAGGGATCCAGCTTCTTCGATGAGGGTGTTAATGCGAAAAGGAGGTTTGAATTCCTGGGTCATACGGTAATTCATAACGGGAAATTCACCATCTGAGGGCACCTAACAACCATTAGCAAGATTGAGAATTCAGTCACACAAAAGGAGTCCATTGGATTAGGAAAAAAAATGAAATCACCAAACCATAAGTTGTCTTGTGGTACTTACCAGACTCAAAGTTCTGTCAACATCAAAACTATCAAGATGAACGGATTCATGGAAATTACAGTCATCTAGAATCACTGCTCCGGATCCTGAGGAACCACTATAATCTGTTGCAAATATCAGATTGTTCTAGGTTATGATTGGCATATATAGACCAATTTTGTGTTGTTATTTATTATTTATTTTGGTTGGCCTGGTGGAGAATTCAGGAACACTAAGAGCAGAAAATATTTGAACCAAAAGGCATAAAACTAGCACGTAGTTATATATCCATGTATGTCGCAAATACTTACAAAAGATTTACAGCATAGCTTTTATTTGTTTAATAACAGAATATCAAATGTTGCCTACCGTAAACTGATCTTCCACCTCTTCCTATGTTCAGCTCATCATTTAGAGCTAACCGGATTTCTGGATTGCCAGTAAGATAACTCTTCATTTGAATGGTGCCATCAATCTCCGATGTTAGGATGTACCCCTATTCACGGAAATTGAGTCATCAATATGAACATAAATAAAGATGTACCTCTTGGAAATGATATGAATAGTTACATCATAAATACCAACATTACAAGTGCCATTGGCTTGTTTAGGCATTCATTATTGTAATACTAAGCTAAGCAATCTTAACTTTTTTCCTTGGACGTGGTTTAAAGTTAACATCTCAAACACTTGCAACAAATAAAGCAATGTACAAAGCGTTTAAGATAAAAGAACTCACACTAGAGCTGAAAGTAACACTTATTTTCTCAATTATGTCCACAAAAATCTCCTCCCTTTTTCTACCCCCAGGTTCATTGGCTACAACAGATTTTGTAACAGCTGTCCCTGGCATTCTTTTGGTCCCTTGCTGCAAGCATAAAGATGAAAGAAATTCTCATACACAAGTCAAATACAGTGACAGTGTCATCTAAACCTATTTATATGATAGTGGAATGCATTAGACAACATAATACCATGAAGATGGATGCAGGGCCAAGGGGTGGCAAACGTGCAGCATCAACCACAATTGGCTCATTAAATACAGAAGCCTTCAAGACTTCAGTAGATGTTGTTTGAACATAACCAAAGTCCTGCCATGAAAAATACAGATTTTAAAGGCAGTTAGTAATCAATTATAGTTAAATCAGGGTGGCTTTGCATGGCCAACTATACATGACAAGACTTAAAGCAGAACATGTGAGACTTGAAAAGCATTCCTGTTTGAGAGATGTTGTATGCTCCCTCCGTCCCACTTGAATTAGGACATTTTGCCATTTTGGATGTCCCACTCGAAATAGGACAACCCCAAAATGGAAATGTTTTATTTAGTGAGACTCACTTACACACTCACAACAAATTTCCACTCATTATTCTCTACGCCACATTTTTCTCTTCTACACCACTTTTCATACTCACAACACCTACTCCACTAACATTTTTCCTTAATCCCCATGCCCAACCCAAAAATCCTATTTCGAGTGGGACGGAGGGAAAAGTATATCCTATGAAAAACCATATGACATTCTACACCAATTTAAAGCTTAGTCACAATAACCCTTGATAAGTTTATAGACAAAAAGACAAGATATAGTGGATAGGATGGTAATATAAATGAGGAGAGAGGAAAGGGCCATCCACAGATTATGCTGTTTATGAAGAATGATAGGAAAACGAGAACCAGAGACTGGACTATTTACACTTTCCATTTATAGAGAAGGAAAACTATCATTCTGAATTTGTTGGTTAAGCATGGGGTGGACCAGTGGAGGCAAAGAAAATAGAGACCCAATATCCATGATTTGGTAAAACAAATGTGTATAGAAAAGAAAATGGTTCAATACGCTATAGTATTTCGCTTGAAAATAATTCTGGACAGTTAATCATGCACCTAAACAAATGGCAATATCAGACACTGAAGCAGTGTTTCAGAATAAGGAATTCGATGTTTATGTTTCCAAAAACATAAATTGCAGCACTGATATTAATTATTTTTAATTTGAATACGTAAGTTAAGAGGAAGCTGAAGACTAAAGATCATATTTTAAGAAAACAAAAGCACCATTTACCATTGAAGAGGTAGATATTCCTTCAGTTTCTCCAATTAAAGAAGTAGAGTTTCTCTCTAGAGATCAATTTTCTTATATAACCTCTTCAATACCTTTGCTTTATGGTTGATAATATCGGTATCATATCAACAAAATCAACCTAAAACTGTGAGCACATAATGATGGGGTAACTTGAGGAAGTTAGTGGCAATTAAACCTTTTCTAATTTGCAAGTCTAACTGTGCTGCTTCAAATGGGACAGAGGGTGTATCCATATCGGCACTGGGGCAGGAAAAAGAAGTAGTGTTTAGACTTTAGAGAAGAGTATATGATGAACGTAGATATCTTGAAGATGATTACCATAAATTTATCATATCACTAAAAATGCCCCAACTGCAAGACCTGCCCAATTT
The DNA here is from genome assembly GCA_022495995.1 of Adenophora triphylla var. japonica. NCBI lineage: Eukaryota > Viridiplantae > Streptophyta > Magnoliopsida > Asterales > Campanulaceae > Adenophora > Adenophora triphylla. Next base: position 97,323 of record JAFEMH010004814.1, on the reverse strand, counting down.
GGTAAGGTAGTTCGGCAGACTCAAGCGGAGAGTCTAACCAATTAATTTACCATACCTCACAATTTTCCACCCATAGTGCATACAAAATAAAAGAAGGTTGTACATCGATCTTATTCTATAATACCTACTTCAATCCTCTTGCTTCTCCATCCAACCATACATATTACAAAGACAAGGATAATAAACCAAAAGTCGATCAACAACTCTCCACTCTCTATGAAAATCTCAAACACCAAGTCACCAACTCCTATGATAGCGACATGGAGCAGAGCACCACAGTACACAAGGTGGCAAATAAAAAACTGGTCCACCAATCTGAGACATGGCAAATATCAGGATAGCCCAATATTACTTTTATCCTCAAGTAACCCACAACAAGTTCCAAGGCAAAAGCAAGAACAAGACTAGTTGATTACTGAGAGCTGAACTAGAGATGCGGATTATAAATTAAAAAAAAATATCCTAGCTTCGATCCAGTTCAGATACCCCACTGAACAGTCATGTTAGTCATTAAGTCGACTATCTAAAAACGAACAAGGCACCCCCTTTTCTCTCTCTTCACCTCCTTCATAAGTTTTATTCCTATTGAACCTCGAATTGCACTGAAAATCATAAGCATTTTAATAAAAACCCAAAAACCCAATATGACTTGAAAACTCGGAAAGGAATAGCAACAGTGATAACTACTCATGTACAAGAAACTCTTTATTGATTTCATAGACCATAATGAGTACATTCGGCAAAAATAAACAAGAGATATCACTTACAATGACTTCATCAAGCAATTCATACACAAGCACGAAATTCTTTCGGAACGAATCTTCGTTGAGAACACCAAGGTAGTCTTTGATGACACGTGCAATCCTCTGTAAAAGCTCCAGGACAAGAGAGGGTGACACATTTGCTCTCGTGGTTGCAACAAACAATAATCCAACCACCTTGACATGGAAGTAGTTCACACCATCTACGTTCTATTCATGAGGAATATATAGAAAATGGTATCAGAAAATAGTTAACTGACTAGAACACTCAGATCATTAAACTAATCTGTAATACCACCAAGTAGAAGCACAAATTTTCTTAACATAGTGGACAGTTCTCAAAATGTAGATAACCTATCTAGTTCCTCTATTGTACGTGACTTACTCGAATGGAGAACCAAGATAGTGTTGTTACATGACATTAACATATACGAAAGACCTCCTATGAAACATGCTGCAAATTGTACCATCCCAAAACAAATAAGTGGTAATCGACTTTTATATACATTTCCAGTGTTTGTCAGATTCTATCAAGATAAAACAAATGCCTAGCACTATAAGAAAGTAATAGTAATGAGATACCTACAAAGACAGGGGGTGCCTCCTCTTCATCATCTTCCTTCCAGAATTTCACTTTCCGGAAAAATATCTCTGCACTTCCTTTAGGCACATCACCACGATCTGCAGCAATTAAGTTTTCTGATTGATAAATGAAATGCAGTACTTGCAGTCAAGGGTAGACATATTATACTCGGCAAAGTAACCATCTTCAGCACTTCAATTAGAGGACTGATTAAAAAAATCTTTAGAGACCGGCAGTTAAGTACATTAGACTCAGTAGCATTTGTGCAAGTTCTGGTACTCAAACTGCACAAAACAACAGCTTATACGATTTTAAATTCGAAAACACAGATGGAAATAACTATGGGACCCAAATATGACTAATAACTTGGGAAAAAAATCTTCTTATTCTTCATAAACAGCAAGAGATTTCTCTTGTAAAAGTCTTCTACTGACAGGAAATAACAAAAATAAAATGACTCATAGTGATTATGTAAGTTTTGACAAGCAAATTCCAGTCTTGCACCCGTAACCCAACAGGGCCAGTGTAGAAGCAATTGAAAGATTCACAATGATGGTCACTAATCACAATCAATACAAACAGTGATTACGATGAAACACAGAAACTCAAATGGACAATGCCATGCTTAATTAAACCTTCCTACCATACTATACATGATTCTCAGCATGCTTAGCTTAAGCACAAATTATCTTCACAACTGGTTATTAGAATCACAAAAAAATGAAGAGAACAAAACTGACTCACGCTATAGGCTTTACTGATGATGAAACGGAGAATATGACATGCATATCAATAAACATATACGCATTGCTTGAAGAAGTATTAGCTGCATCCACAGATGCATGACTAAAGAAAAACTGAAAAAGAATGAGTACTTACAGTCTCGGAAAACGATGTTGTCGCCTCTCTGTGACAGCACAAAAAACTGTGAAATCATGACCACCTAGCTTCCACAATAGAGTTTCTGTGAACGAAAACCAAATTGAATAATAGATAAATTAACAACCACATTTTAACTGTCAACAAACAGCAAACTTAAAATTATCATAAATATGAAAGATCTAAGCAATCACGCAATTCAAACTCAAATATGTTCAAGAAGCGACTGACTCGCAAAAATCCAACAAACATTGACCAAATTGAGCATAAGAAATTAGGGGTTCGTACCAAAAAGGTCAAGAAAATCTCTAAATAAGAAACTACAGAGCTGAATATTAATGGAAGATCGAAATTGTACTGAAATGATTCATACAGAAAATTGATACTTAGAAGTTAGATATAGCAATGCATTCTGTGACAGGATTTCAAAATTATAGAAACGAAAGCGGATTTAAATTCATAATTCGATAGTACCAATTTATTACTATTCAGATCTAGACGGAGAATTCATCGAAATGAGGGAAGATCGGAGCTTTTGAAAGATTACTGACCTGAAAGACGACCGGAGGAACAAATTTTGCAGGAGATTCGTTCTGTGTGCGCTCTGTAGTCAATACAGACTAATTGGGCCGAATAAGCCGAAATATAAAGGTGATATTCCTCTAGGATCCCTGGGCCTAACACTTATTCTCTATGAGAATACACTCTTTTTAAATTCTCTCTAAGATCTTTAGGGGAAAATTAACACCACATTCTAACACCACATTCTCTCATTAAAATCATAGGGACATATTAGTCCCTCTTATTTATATCGATTTTTAAATGTAAAAGGTTGTTGAACATTTTATTTTCATAGTTTATTTTGATAGAGTTGAAATTTCACTTAAAATTAATTTTTCAAAGAACAATTAATTTTTTTAAAACTAAAAACGTATAGTGATAAAAGAGATATGCCCCAAAAAATACAATGAATCAAAGTATTAAGATAAATCACATCACAATAAGAGGGACTAATATGACCCAATGATTTTAATGGCACAAAACTCATAATATTATTTAACTGAATTCACAACAAAAAGGAGGATAATAGAATTAGTACTGTTTTATCAATTTCGATAGGAGTTACATGTAACCAATGAAAACTTAGGGGCCGTTTGGTAGCCCTTATTAGGCTGGATAGGATTATTAATCCAATAAGTTTGGTGTTTGGTACTGATGTTGCTAGGACCTTCCTCAACAGCAACTTCACCGTTGTAGTCCGACTTCGATATCTCCGGCTCCTTCTTCTCCGACTGGTCTGCACACAATCAAACGTCAACTAAGCCGGGGGCGGCTCCGGCGAAAGCCCCTCCGGCGTGAGGATAAGAATTGGCTTGTTAAAGGGGAAAATCAACAAAGTTTGAGAGTGTTTGTAGTTGTGTGTGTATTAATCAACGTACCTTGACAATGAAGCCTGCATATCTTATTTATACCCTTCATCCTCGTGCCTTGCACATGACATCCTCACATTTCATGCCTACTGCCACGTGTCGCCATATCATTGGTCCTTTCATAAAGTAAACCCTAATCACGTGATCATCAATCCCAATGCATAACCGTCTAATGGGTCCCACTTGGTAGATATTTATATGCCGCTCGGGTGAATAACATTAACAAGAATCCTTCTCTCGCGGATAGAGTCACTTCTTGTCCTATCTCGCCTCATCATTATGTCTCGCCTTATCCAGGCTATGTCGCCTTTAACATCGTGTCTCGCCATTATTCTTTATCGCCGCTCTCCTCATAATATGTCGCTATTTGACGTCTTGGTCTTCTCCCCTTCGAATGATATTAGTGGGATACTCTCGTCTCGTCTTCCTTCCTCGGGCCGCACATATCCTTTTCTTCTTCTTGGGTCGAACTCTAATTTGGGCCCACTTTGCCGCTTTCTTGTTAATAAACTTGGGCCAAGCCCAATCTCTATATTCGTCGCATCGTAAGCCCCTAAGTTTATGGCGAGATTCATTTATGGTCTCGTCAAAAACTTTATGTTCACTGATTATTCAATTAGCGACATAGGCAATCTTCTTCATGAAGCTACCACTTTGGAGATCCCCGTCCATACACGTGTCCTTCTCTTGATAACCCTTAACATTTTAATGAGCCGTCATTTGGGAATCGTGCTAGGTTGTGAGGGAAAATTCAAAAACCTTCCCCAAACGTCACATCCATCATTTCCTTAACCCCTCTTTCATATAAATACCAAATCATAACCCCCATTCTTCTTTTCACCACCCTTAAACCCGGCTTGAACATTTTCCTTTTCCGGCGAACATCAACACCGATTCCGACCGTTCTTCTTCATTTTCACCGTCTAAATCCCCGATTTCTTGCCCACATTTGCTTCTTGACCTTGATTCCCTTCTTATTTACGCCTTTTCAAAGTGATTTGGTGTAATATTTCTCAATTCCTTAATCGATCATCATCTCCAGGCGTCTCTGTTCATCTTTCCGGTGACCCTTCATCTTTTCCGACCAAGATCATCCTTTTCCTCAGGTAACTTTTCCTTAAACCCTTCGCATTCTTCATCCTTTACATTTTGGTCTCCCCCTTTTGAACGATTATTTAAAGTTGCATTTCCTTTCATTCCATAAAAATAATTTTTCCCAAACTGCCCTTCATGGCGAGATCTAAATACTGTGCCAAGGTAGTTAGATACGGTCGCTGTCAGGTTTCAGGCGGCTTTTATAGACGCCTGCGAACTACTTGGGCGAGATTGCCCAAGGCCGACCTAATTAGGTTTTTAGTTGAACACTGGGTGGATCCTTCGCTGATTGACTCCCTTGAAATCCAAGGCCATTTTTTCCTTCCACTTTCAGCCCCTATGTCGCACATTTTCCCTTCTAGTAATCAATTGGTTCGATTTATCAAAGATAAGTATAAACTGTCTTTAAGCGACTCCTCTGAATCCCAATGTATCGCTGATCCCTTTTCCAAACGTAGAACACATTATAAATCAATCCTTTCTTCTTCTTCTTCCAGTGATTCCTGCGACATGGCTGGTCAAGCAACATCTTCTGCCGCTGCTGCTTCCAACAATCCCCCTCCTACTGGGGTTCAAAATATCGCCCTTCAAGAAGGTACACTTTTTACCAATCCCGCGCATGCTGAGGCGGGATCTTCCCATGCAACAGATAAAGCCTCCCTAATTCCCAACCTTATAACTGATTGGCATAGGGAATATCACATAGATAGCTCCATCTATTGCATTTCTGAATATCAGGGAGACCTTTCCCTTGCCCACTTGCGAGAAATGCGGGAAGGCATTGTCATTTTCCCTTCTCAACTCAAGGCCGGCCTTAGGATCCCCTTTGATCCTTTCCTTTGTGAATTCTTGTATAAAGCCCAAGCCATGATCACCGAAATTCACCCAAATGCTATTAGAATAATAACTACCTTCATCGCCATTTGTCGCTCTCTGCGAAAGGAACCCACCATTACCGCCATGCTTTCCTTGTTCACTGGGTACAAACAAACCAACCAACTTGCCGACGACATATTGGAAACTCGCCTTTCTCTCCAATACCATAGGGGTCCCAAAGTCCTTACTCCACTGCCCACCAAAATTCACGATTGGATGGACGACCCTCTCTTTGTTGTTTCGCGCTGGATGGTCTCATCCCGCCGACCTTCATCCTATTAATACTCAAATTGAATCCAAAGATGCTTCTTCCATTGGCGACACCGCCTTGTTGACGACATTCGCTCCTTGATCGCCTTACCGAAAATTCTGCCCCGACGCTCCCCACCTCTCATTTCTTGGAGAGGTATTACGCGGAATAGGGAATTGCTAGATCAAGTCGGTTTGGCCGACAACTTACCCCGAGTCCGGCCCGAGTTCCCATAAGCCACGTTTATTTCGACGGATGGGAGCGACATTCCGACAACAAATATGCTTCATGAATGTCGGGCCTTGCAAGGGTTCTCGTCACTGTACTGCCATGAATACCGCTCTTTGTATGTTTCCCCTTTAATCTTATCTTTTCTTTCCTTCAATTATAACTTGAAATACCACAACCCTTAACTTCCTTCTATTTATTTTCAGATCACCGGGCCAAATCCATGGAAAGTCGTCAAGCTGCCAACTCGGAAACTGACAAGAGAAGGAGACAATTGGCCAATGCACGCGGCCTTGCTCTTGCTTCCCTCCCTGAAAATCTTGCTTTGCCAATTTCTCGCGATGGTAAAGATGCTGAGGAGATTGCTTTGGAGAAAACTCAGACCACAGCTAGAAAAAGAGCCGCACCAACCAACCAAGCTGCGCGAGCTAAACGACTGAAAAGAGTCGCTTCTGTAACAACCAGTGTCACTCCCGCTTCTCAGGTAAATGTCCCGCCAAATCCTGTTACTGATTCAACTCCTCCTTCTATTGAAACTAATCTCCCGCCCACTTCTATTTCGCCAAATATTGAGACCACCATTTCCCAAGCTGTTATCCCGCCAATTAATGTCGCACCGGCGACTGAAAATATTGAAATTCTTACCTCCAATCTTGTTCCACCAAATACTTCTTCTTTAGAAGTTAATATTTCGAGCCCCAACAAATTGAAAATCTTCCTCTTCGCGAGACGGAGGTCTGCGACTTAACACTCATTTCCAGCCTCCCCTTCAACTCCTCCGGCCCTAGCACTTCTTCCGCTCTTCCTACTCTGGGCTACAGGAAAACTTTTCCAAGCCCCTTGATTTTGTTGGGCTTTATGAGCTTAGCAAGGAAATTGCGAGTCCCCCGCATAAAGGGGTTGATTGAGGAAACTAAAAGCACGGAAGAATATCTATGGGCGGCTCGGCCTTAATCGAGCTAGTGATCAAGTACAAGTTCATAATGTCTCCCAACCGGATTCTGCTCATGCCGCATGCCAAAGTGGTTATTATTTTTCATTGGTTAGTTCTTCTTTCCTTCCTTATTTTACTTTACCTTAATCTTGTTCTCAACCTTCTCTTAACTTATAATTGTTATCTTTTCCCAGCTTGGATCTTCTATCACCGGCATCAGCGAGGCAAACACTCGACTGGAAAATGAATCTGCTAGATTGAGACGCGACAAAGATACCCTTAAGGGTAGACTTACGAGACGGGATTCTTCCATCAAAAACTTGGAAAAGGAGCGGGACAAATTGAAAACTGATCTAACCACTTCTCACAATCAACTTGACCAGACCCTGACTGATCTCAATGCCGCCAATTCCAATCTCGCCACTGCCACTACTGAACTTGATTCTGCCAAAGAAAATGTCGCTAAACTGAGGAGTGAGAATGAAGCTTTAAAGGAAACTCATGCCGCTGAAACTCAAACTCTCCAAGACGAGATTGCTAGGCTTAAAGAGGAACTAGCTGAGAAGACCGCGGAAGTTGCTGCTCTGAATGCCGATGTGGCTCAATTAACTGACGACATTGCCGACATTGGGAACCAAACTTCCTTCAAGTTATGCGAGCCGCAGCTGCCGAAATCAACGACATTCCTGCTATCACGCTTGAAAAACTCGCCCACTGGGGTTCTGAGCCAATTTTTAGCGAGGTTTGTCGCCGCGGTCATTCCGTAGTTCCTTATACTCCCGAAGAACTCAAAGATCTTGCCGATGAAGATGCTTTCTGGGAAAATCGCCATGGAGAGCTCCTCTGTTCAAGTTCCAAATGCTATAGCTTTGTGGGATACTCTTCTTGAGCACAAGCATAAGCAGCTGGATGATGCCAAAGCTCTTGCCTTAGCGGCTTCAAGCTCCAGCCAAGTCATCCCGCCTACTGAACCCGATGTCTGATCTATCTCCTTCTTAACTTTTACTTTGAACAGCTTTTGTAACTTGCCTTGATGGCTAAACAATTTACTCTCTTTTCTTTTTGGGGCCTGCGTGCCTTTTGAACATTGTACATTTGCGGCCTTTGTGCTTGCCCCTTTACTTTTTGCTTTACTTATTTCTCCACTCATTGTTTTGATAGTTCATCAAAATCTCTTTTGCATGACAGGTATCATACACATATACTCCCATCGAAAAAGTGAAGTCGTCTTTAGGCGACTTTACTCATAACATATTTTGCGACTCATATTGTCGCTAACTCTAATCTTTTCTTGATCTTCTTTTGCTTTATACTTAGAATAATTTCCTTCTTTCTGCCTCATCTTTCCTTTTTTCTTCCAGCGAGAGAGTGATATCTTTCATAGCGACTTATGCTCTTGCCCTTACTGCGAGATAAATCTTTTCTTCATTCATAGGTCCGAAACTTTCATTTTTATAGTCCATAGACTTTTACATCTTTCACCATCCATAGCTTGACTTATATCATAGTTTACAACTTACATTGACTCACATCGATTTATAGTCCGACGACTTACTTTGACTCGCATCGTTTTATAGTCCGACGACTTTCTTTGACTCGCATCGTTTTATAGTCCGACGACTTTCTTTGACTCGCATCGTTTTATAGTCCGACGACTTTCTTTGACTCGCATCGTTTTATAGTCCGACGACTTTCTTTGACTCGCATCGTTTTATAGTCCGACGACTTTCTTTGACTCGCATCGTTTTATAGTCCGACGACTTTCTTTGACTCGCATCGTTTTATAGTCCGACGACTTTCTTTGACTCGCATCGTTTTATAGTCCGACGACTTTCATTGACTCGCATCGTTTTATAGTCCGACGACTTTCTTTGACTCGCATCGTTTTATAGTCCGACGACTTTCTTTGACTCGCATCGTTTTATAGTCCGACGACTTTCTTTGACTCGCATCGTTTTATAGTCCGACGACTTTCTTTGACATCGTTTTATAGTCCGACGACTTTCAACATTTATAGTCCGTCGACTTTCAACATTTATTCATTCCTTTCAATAATTCATCAAAAATTGTTTTGATAATTCATCAAAAACTCTTAACCTTCTTACCTTTAGCGAGATATCACCATACACATATACTCCCATCGAAAAGTGAAGTTGTCTTTAGGCAACTTTACTCTTGAGCAATTTATTTACCGTGTCATTGGCTACACGATCATACATAACTATAAAATTCATTCCATGCAAAGCACATATGAGGAATAAAATTTCATATTTTCATTGTATCATAAACATATTCAACATAAGTTCCATGTACATATTTTCTATTAAAATCATGAAGCATATGACTTTCATTCATCATTGAAAAGTTCATAAATTCATAAAAATGATTATTAAAAAGACTTTTAATAGGAACAAGATAGGTAAATTACCCTTATCACTTCAATGGTAGTATTTCTTTAAGTGATCAACACTCCATGCATTCGGGACCTCTTTGCCGCCTTCTTCTTTCAAGTGATAAGTCCCCTCTCGCACAATTCTAGCAATTTGGAAGGGACCTTCCCATTTCGGATCTAGCTTGGCAAATCCCATTGCCGCGCCTTTAACTTCACGGCTCCTCAACACCCAATCGCCAACATTAAATGACCTCTTCTTTACTCGCTTATCGTGTTGTGCCTTCATCCGCTGCTTGTAATTAATCATCCTCATTCTCGCTCTAAGCCTCTTTTCATCACTCAAATCTAACTCAAGGCACCTTCTGTCGCTATTCATTGTCTCGTCATAACAAGTTACTCTATGGGTAGGCAAACCCATCTCAGCAGGAGCCATTGCTTCTGAGCCGTAAGTTAATGCGAAGGCTGTCTCGCCAGCCGACCCCTTTACCGTTGTTCTAACATACCATAAAGCCGCGGGACGCTCCTCCAACCAAGCCCCGCCTCTCTTCTCTAAGTTTTTACACAAAATCTCGAGAACTTGCTTGTTAGCGGCCTCTACTTGTCCGTTGCATTGCGGCCTATACACCGCAGCATCGCCAATGTTTGATGCTCAAATTCTCGCAAAATCCGTGAAACTTCTTTCTAAATTGCGCCCATGATCGTAGATGATTGCCCGCGGCATTCCACGGCGACATAGGATTTCCTCCGTTACAAATCCGATGATCTCGGTCTTCGCAGTAGAAGTTAAAGCTCTTGCCTCACCCACTTAGTAAAATAATCAACGCCTACCACCACCATCTCGCGCTCCTTCCTGGCCTTGGGGAAAGGTCCTATAAGGTCTATTCCCCACATATCAAAAGGCCAAGCCGCTACAATTGGGGTCGCTGCCGCTGGCCGCCTAGGAATGTTAGCATGTCGCCGGCACCGGTCACATCTCCTTACATACTCCTCCGCATCTTTCTTCAATGACGGCCAATAATACCCATGAAACATGATTTTATTAGCCAAGTTCTTGCTCCCGGATGACCTCCACAAACGCCTACGCACCTCAAACAAAACGTTATCAACCTTCCCGGTTCCACGCATCTCATCAAAGGCCGCGAGAAAGACTTCCGATATAAGATCCCATCCCGTACAAGAAACCTCGTGACATCTTCCTAACAATCTTCGCCTTATCTTCGTCTTTGGGGCAGCCTCTTCTTTCTCCAAATAGTCTTTCATTTCATTTACCCAATCTTTTTCACCAACTTCAATTTCCATTATCGTGGGCCCGTCAAAAGCCGGCTCTTCCACAAATTCAACTACCACTTTCTTAGGCAACTCCTCTATTTTATCGCAAGCGGCTTTGCTCAACATGTCGGCTCGCTCATTTTTCTCTCTATCAATCTCGCACCAGCCTCCCAATAATCAAAGCTTTGCAAAATCTCGCCTTACCATTTCACAATACTTTGTCAAAATTGCACTCACTACTCCATATCTTCCTTTTACTTGATTAACAATTAACCGAGAGTCGAGCGGGCGACTATCTCGTTTACTCCGATATCTCGGCATAACTCCAAACCCGCCACCAACGCCTCGTATTCTGCTTGGTTGTTTGTCATGTTAAACTTAAACCTCAAGGCCTTCTCATATGTGCAATCTTTTCCTGGCGAGCTTAATGAAATCCCGGCTCCGCCTTTGTCCTTGGCTGAGGACCCATCAACAAACAATTCCCAACATCCCGCAGGTCTTTCTTTCTCTTCTTCCGCTTCGTGGTCTTGCGACTTGGCCTTCCTCTTCCTTGCCTCTTGAGTCTCAATCTCCTCTCTTTCATATGTGAATGAAGTTTCGAGAATAAAGTCCGCCAAAGCTCGAGCCTTAATCGCCTTTCTCGCCTCATATTGAATATCAAATTCGTTAATTCAATCGACCATTTAAGAAGCCTTCCACTGAATCAGCCGTTGTAAAATCTTTCTTAAGGGTGCATTGGTCAACACAAGAATAGGTGAGATAGGAAATAGGCCCTCAACTTCCTTGTCGCTATTACCAAAGCATAAGCCAATTTTTCTCGCATTAAAATATCTCGCTTCTACCTCACTCAACGCCTTTGAAACATAATACACCGGTTTTTGCATGCCACCATCCTCCTTTATTAATACCGCCGCCACCGCTAAATTCGATGCCGCTAAGTAGACATATAAATGGTCTCCTTCCTTCTGGGCTACATAAGATGGGCGGCTTTCCCAAATACTCCTTTATCTTCGAAAAGCTTCTTCACACTTGTCATCCCAAGCAAACTTCGATCTCCTTTCGCATTTTTGAAGAACGGCAAACATTTCTCACCGACCGCGACACAAATCGTCCCAAAGCTATCACCCTACCATTTAACCTTTCAATCTCTTGAATGGTCTTGGGCGACTTCATATCAATTAACGCCCGGATCTTCTCAGGATTTGCCTCTATCCCGCGGCGATTTACAAGAAATCCCAAAACTTTCCCGCCGTTACTCTAAAGGTGCACTTACTTGGATTAAGCTTCATGGAATTCTTCCTCAAGTTCTCAAAAGTTTCAGCCAGATCCGCCAAATCATCCTTCCCCTTGGTCTTGATCACCATATCATCAATATAAGCTTCAACATTCCTCCCAATCTGCGATTTAAATATCTTGTTAACCATCCTTTGGTATGTCGCCCAGCCGTTCTTCAAACCAAAAGGCATCATTTTATAGCAAAAATTTCCAAGGGGAGTCCCGAAAGTCGTTTTGGCTTTATCCTCCTCAAGCATCTTGATCTCGGTGATACCCCGAGTAAGCATCAATAAAGCTAAACACCTTGTGTCCCGCAATAGAATCCACCGCCTATCAATCTTTCGCAAAGGATAACAATCCTTGGGACATGCCATATTCAAATCTAGTAAAAATCTATGCACATTCTCCACTTCTTGTTCGCCTTCAACACCATCACTGGGCAAGCTAGCCAGACCGGTAAGTGATCTCTTCAATGATTCCCGCCTTTAACAACTTCTCTACTTCCCCGATCACCGCTTTCTCCTTTTCCGCGTATAAGTATCTCACCTTCTCGCTTAAAAGGCTCTACATTTGATCGCATTTAGACAATGGTAAGGCGACATTTTCATCAACTCCGCACATATCCTCTCGGTCTGTGCAAATACATCAATGTTATCTCGCAAAAAATTAATTAGCATATCCCGCTCTTCCTTCTTCAATCAAGTTGCCCAATCTTGATTTTCTCGTCGGGATATTCATCATTCACAATCACTTCTTCCAATTCTTCGCCGCCCGAATATCGCTCATCCCGCATTTGCGGTGTGTCTACTTCAATTTCACCGCCTTTTTCCGATCGACATTTCTCTTCATCCCAATACCGCTATTCTCCCCTTTTTCTCTCTCGCCACGCGACATACTCCCTGAGTATCCACCACGATTTCTTCATCGCATTCCTCACTCTCCGAATCCACTATCTCTTCAATGTAGGGCTCTTTCATCTTGACAAATTCGGTGGATCTAGACCAAGCCATCTCCGCAGATCACCATCAAGGCCATCAAATTCTTTTCTGACTTTTCCTGCATCATTTCTATCTCCACATCTCGCTCCTCACTTCTTTCCTTCATAACTTCATCCTCAGCCTTTTCCTCAATAATTATGATTGCCGACTTATTCTTCATACTTTCTGTCTCCTCCCAACTCTCACATCCCCCTAAGTCGGTAATCATGTTTATTCTCGCATCCCGCACAGCCAAAGCAAAGAGAAAGTGAACTTGTGCTTGCTCCGCCGCCGTTTGCATTTCAATCTTCTTTTGAATAACTTCCTTCACCTCACTTTTCAAACACGCTATCCCCTTGCCGTAGGAAACTTGACTCGCCGATGCGGGATAGATACCACCATTTCAAAGCTTTGCATAAAGGGAATGCCCACAATAGCATTATAAGGCGACACCAAATCAATAACCATAAACTCAACAAGATTTCGAGTTCTCACCTTCTCATCCTCTCCTATCTCTACCGCCAACGAAATCGTTCCTTTAACCCGCACAAAGGTGGTTAGTAAACCCTTCCAAGAATCCTTTATACGGCACCAAATTGGCCTCTCGTATATCGCATCTTTTTAAAAGCATCATAATAGAGAATGTTTCGGCTTGCTCCGTAGTCTACTAAAACCCGATGCAAAATATCAAGCTTTCCTGGGGCGATTGTGATTACAATCGGTTGGCATCCATGGCTTGGCATTAAAGCCAACTCTCGTCTTGAAAAACTAATCATCCTTTCTTCACTGGGCGGGTAGGCGGGAATGTGACAAGTATGGGATAGCGACATAATCTGATTATTTAGGCAAGTAATGCTTGTAGGCTCGTGAATCACCAAAATTTCATTTCTATTTCCATTTCCTCCTTGATCCGCCCCATTTGGCTCCCGCCATACATACTCTTGCAACGCACCCTATCAATTTGGTTTTGAATTACTCTTTTCAAATTATAACAATTGTCGGGCCTCATGACCCCGTTCCCGATGATAATTACAGCACTGATTCATGTTAACTCTCCCCGCATCATTCATTTCAAAAGGTGTCGGCAAATCAACACTCGCAGAATTTCACTTGGTGTAGCAGCCAACCTTGTAAACCTTATCATTCTTCTAACTCCACGGCCTCCATTTGGGCCTCCATTGCGACCTCCATTGCGACCTCCACCTCCGCGCGCCGGGATTCCTCGACCTCCTTGCTGAGCGGCATTCCCTTCCTTCACATACTCAATCCGATCCTTAACACTTTTCTTTCCATTGTTTGAAGCTCCTTCATCAACATCTTCGCCACCACAGTACGCTTTGACCCTCTCATGCAACTCACTCAAAGTTGCAGGTAATCTCATTCTTAACTCCCTCCTGAATGATTCGGATAATGTACCCGACATATACATCATGATGACGTACTTAGGGATCAATCTCAAAGAATTTGATTGGCAATTAACGTAAATCTATTGGTGTAAGTAACAAGACCTTTCTCCCGTCTTTTGCTTAATGCCAATCAACTCCCGCAAAGACTCACCGTTGAGCTCCCATTGATCCAAATCTCGCCAAAAATTTCCTCTTAAAGTCTTGGTACCCCAATATAGAGTTAGCAGCCGTCGTACAAACCAATCCAAGGCCTCGAAGCTCCAAGGTACTAGCAAAAGTCTTGCATAACAACGCATCATCCTTGGTCGAATCGCCATTGTCACCTCAAATCCCGCTACGCGAGTCCCGGCAGCTGTTACTCCCGCATATTTAGATAGAACAGTAAGCGAAAATCTGAGCCGTCTCACCTTCAATATATCTAGCAAAAGGGGCTACAAAAGAGTCCTTTTCATTATCAACCGCACCACCCTTCTCCAATTCCGCTAACCTCCTTGCCATCTCGGCCATTTCGTTTCTTGAAAACGTCTTCTTCTCCAAAACGACTAACCCCACACCCTTTCCTTTTTCTATCGCCTCGGGCTTCTCCATATCATTGAAACTTCTCAACTCTTTCTCGCCATCCTCCGCCTCATTCGACGCAAGATCGCTTCTTCTTCTTCACAATAGAGGGACGACACTGGGAAGTATGTGGCCAATGATAAACTTTGATCTTTCTTCCATTTTCCATATACTCTCCCGCTTTTCTTTTTGTGTTCCTTCCATTCGCTTTTGCGACCCATCCATTCTCGCTTCTACTTCTTTTGGCTTCTCAGTGCTCTACTTCCTTTTCTCGCTCCTCATTTATCACAATTACCTCCTTATTTGCTCCCTCGTCTCCCTCTATTGTCGCCGTTAAAATCCCCGCGGATTGGAGTAGGTTTCTTTTTCATCGCCCTCGCCGCTTGTTGTTCTCAATCACCGCATGATCGTAGCGTGTGAATCCTCAAACTTTCTTCCTCATTCTCTATTTCCTCCTCGTGGTGGCGGCATCACATTCCTCTCTCTCTCTCTCCAAGATCTCGCTCCGCCTCTTCCGGATTACTTGCTGCGAGGAAGAAGTATCTCTCGCTCCACCCATACCGATATTCCCAAACCCCGAAATTGGAGTGACAATGTTCCTTCCCGCTACGCCTTTTTTGGCCCACTACCATAGTCTTCTCTCGGTGTTGACATTCTTTCCTCTTACGCAATCAAACTTATGAACTTCACCCACGAAAATCCGCAAATCTTATGAAGATTTGAAGATCCGGCTCAAAACCCGTAAACAATCAACAAAAAACCCAAAGAATAACAACCCTTCTTCAACACCAAAACTCTCCAAAAATCTTATACCAAGATTTCAATTACACCTTACCACCAAAAACACCCAAATCACAGCTAAAACAAACTCACAAAATCCAACTTCAAAACTCCATAACCAAACCCTGATTAAAACAATTCTTAACGAACAACTTTGAATCACAACTCATACAAATACTTGAGAAAAACAGAATCTACTCCAACCCAATTAAACAATATCACAATATTCAACTATTCCAACCCACAAATTTTACCAAACATCAATCGACTCCAACAATAATAAGAACAACAAATTTCAAATTTTACAAATTGCTAATCAAGCCAACTCAACCAATAAACTCCACACCCTCGAATCGTCCACAACCCGCCTTCACGATCTCGTAACGTAGCTTCCCAATCTCGAGCCACCGCCGATAACACTTCGATCCTCAAGAGAAAACGGTCCGGCAACGGAACTAGCTTGATGTTGCTAGGACCTTCCTCAACAAAGAATCTCACCGTTGTAGTCCGACTTTGATATCTCCGGCTCCTTCTTCTCCGACTGGTCTGCACACAATCAAACGTCAACTAAGCCGGGGGCGGCTCCGGCGAAAGCCCCTCCGGCGTGAGGATAAGAATTGGCTTGTGAAAGGGGAAAATCAACAATATTTGAGAGTGTTTGTGGTTGTGTGTGTATGAATTAACGTACCTTGACAATGAAGCCTGCATATCTTATTTATACTCCTCATCCTCGTGCCTTGCACATGACCTCCTCACATTCCATGCCTACTGCCACGTGTCGCTATACCATTGGTCCTTTCATAAAGTAAACCCTAATCACGTGATCATCAATCCCAATGCATAACCGTCTAATGGGTCCCACTTAGAAGATATTTATATGCCGCCTCTGGTGAATAACTTTAACAAGAATCCTTCTCTCGCCGGATAGAGTCACTTCTTGTCCTATCTCGCCTCATCATTATGTCTCGCCTTATCGTACTGTGTCGCCCTTAACGTCATGTCTCGCCATTATTCTTTATCGCCGGCTCTCCTCATAATGTGTCGCTGTTTGACGTCTTGGTCTTCTCCCCTTCTGAATGATATTAGCGGGATACTCCTGTCTCGTCTTTCTTCCTTGGGCCGCCTATATCCTTTTCTTCTTCTTGGGTCGCACTCTAATTTGGGCCCACTTTGCCGCTTTCTTGTTAATAAACTTGGGCTAAGCCCAATCTCTATATTTGATCAGCATCAATCATCAAGATCAAGAAGAGGAGATGATGAATAACAACAAGAAAGAGATACGAAAAGGCTGTTTAGCAATTAAAGTGGGTTATGAAGATGAAGAGCAACAAAGGTTCGTAATCCCTCTGGTTTATATAAATCACCCACTTTTTATGCAGCTCTTGAAGGAAGCCGAGGAGGAATATGGTTTTGTTTATCCTGAGGGACCCATCAATATCCATTGCCATGTCGACGAGTTTCGGAATGTTCAAGGTATGATTGATCGGGAAAACAGCCGCCGCCGCCACGAACAACACCATGTTTGGTGTTGCTAAGGCTTGATTACAATAATCAGTTGTTTGTAGGATGCTATAGTTAATAACTAATAATTAGACATATTGTTTGGATTGTAAATAAATAAAATATTTTGGTAATTTATTCATAATCAAAGAAAAGGGAAACTAAACTTGTACACGGAGTATATTGGGTGTCTTTTTTCTTGACTAATTTAATTCTTCTCTTTTTCTTTATTTGATTTTTACTCTATTAAACTCTGTATAGTAAAGCAATTAAATATGGATGTTGAAGGGGACTCAAAAGGAAAATATTCATTCATTATTCTCGAAGCCTTTGCCAATTCCAATTGGGTATGTGGGTTGTGTAAAGGAAGAAGCTTTAATGAGATAAGCATTTAGACCAAGTTCAATAATAAAACTATTCAAAAACATTCAACTATCCTAATATCACGATACCTCATCTTCTATCTCCATCTACTTAATCATTCAACTACTTTCTCAACTACACCCCCCACAATAAGCTAGTTTAGTTTGAAATTCAACTCCTCCCAACTCATCATTCTATACTCCACCACTTTTTATTTTATTTACAATATTTAATTTTATAATTAAAAAAATAATAAAAATAATAATAATTTATTATTAAAAAATAAATTATTAATATTTTTATTTATAAATTCGATATTTTTTTTAATTTTTTTTAATTCACACTTAATTAATTTTTTTAACACCTACAATGGTTTCAACACCCTATTTTTTTCAACAACCTTCCAACTCATCATCCTATACCCCACAATTTTTATTTTATTTTATTTTATTTTATATTCTTTATTTTTCAATATAATTAATTTATATTGAAAAAATAGTGTTTTTTTTTCTGTGTCCAAATCAAATGAAACAAGACTCTATTTGTAGATAAAAAAAAAATTAAGAATTTTGGTGTAAAATTTTTTTTTTTTATATAAGATAATTGTCTTTGAAAAATTCGGAGGATTTAAACCAAAAAAAAAAAATCAGTGTCCAATCAGAGCGTGACAAGTGGCGCCCTAGGAAAAAAAGAAAAAAAAAACCAAACCTTGCAGCCTACTCGCACCTCTTTCGCGCGTGTGTTACACGCTCTTTCTCCGGCCCAATAAGCTCGCAACACGTGGCATAGATGAACCCCACATTTTTTTCTTCAACGAGGTTGGAAAGCTTCAACTACACCCCTTCGACTATCCCCCTCTCAACCCCTTATTATCCCCTTTCAACTAGTTTAATCCTCCTTCAACCCCCCATTTAACTAGTTATTGCCCATGGTCTTAGAAAACATGTTGATGCCCTTGAAGTCAACTAGATATACTCTCTCGCCCCAAATAAAATGATCTTCTGAACCTTTTTTTTTTTTTTTTTTTTTTTGTTGCATGAAGAAATTTTGAGTAATAATAAATCAATAAAATTTAAACATAATTTTATAATTTATAAAATAAAAAATATGGCAAAGAAGTAAAGAATAATGGAACAAGAAGATAAACAAGTAATGAGCGATGGATTGATATGGCTGCGAGAGACAGGATAGTAAATCCTTAATTAACTAAGAGATGTATTGATGTGACTGTGGTCTCAAAAATAAACTTAGAGATGGATTGATGTGACTGTGAGACAGGATAGTAAATCATTAACTAAGCACAATTGGTGTCAAATAATAAACCGATGATGACGAAGATGAAGAACAGTGAAATTAGGCTCAGTTGTTTCGAGGCTCGACGTAAAACGTTTTTTGAAAAATTTATTTCCGTTAAATAATTCATTTTTTGGTGTTAGGTTACTTTTTGAAAAATGTTTTTTTCATTTTTTAACGTTCGGTTGTTTTTCGAAAAATGGAGAAAATATTTTTTGGAAAACATTTTACGTCATTTCTAAGTAAAATGATTTACGGATTTTTTTAAGTAAAACATTTTCCGAAAAATGGTGTACTTCATGTACAACTCATATTTCACAAGGTACAGCATTCTACTTCCTCATTTTAAATTTATTTTTAACAATTCCCCCCACCCCCATTGGGTAGGGATGGCCAAATCGGTTCCGAGCCCGATTCCGGTTCGAAAATCGCCGGTTCCGGTTTGGCAAAAGGGTGACCCTTAACCGGCCCGACCTAATCACGGTTCCGGTTACTTCGGTTCCGGTTTTCTCCCCGATTTGCTCCGATTTCAGGCTTTTTCGGTCCGGTTCCTTGAAAAACAAGAAATTTTCGTTCGGTTCACGGTTCACCATTTATGTGACCCTTAATCGGCCCTTATCCAAACCGGTTCCGATTACCCCGATTCCGGTTTTCATGGCGGTTCCGAGCTTTTCCGGTCCGGTTCCGGTCCGATTTTCCGATTCCGATCCGGTTCCGGTCCGGTTTGGCCATCCCTACCATTGGGTAAAAAAAAAAATGGTATCATTTTAAATTTATTTTTAACAACTTCCCCCACCACGTACACCCCCACCCCGCGTTAGGTTAAAAAAAAAATTAATCATTTTAAATTTATTTTTAACAACTCCCCACCCCAATAGGCCACCACCCCATGCCCCCCCCCCCTCCGTTGGGTAAAAAAAAATTTAATCATTTTAAATTTATTTTTAACTTCCCACTCTATCTCTTTCAACTTATCTCAAATTGTGTTTCTATCAAAAATATTTTTCTTACCAAACAGTCGAAAATATGTTTATCTCATTTTCTGGAAAACATCTTCATTTTTCGAAAAACATTTCATTTTTCGGAAAAAAACATCTTCATTTTCCGAAAAACATTTTACAGAAAATCATTTTTCGAAAAACATTTTATACGGAGCCAAAAGTTAATAGCGGCGTTTTATAACTGTTAGTGCAGCTTAAGCCGATTTTCGAACACTGACTAACAAAAATCCCCCAGTATAACATAAACTAACAATAACCACCCAGTTAAGCAAGAGCTCTAGAAAAAAAAATTTTTTTTTTTTTTTTTAGTTTTCTATAAGAATGTCGCGTAAATTCAACATCTGCTTCTGTATAAATAATCAAGTTTTACAAGGAAAATCTACCAACATCATGTCAGAATACATTCAGATAGTCAAATTTCAGACAGTTTTATGCTTCAGATATCTCAATACCACAACACCTGTCTATATGTTCATCCCTGCACATTTTACCGAATAAAAAATAAAAATTAACAAATTAAGCGAAACCTATAATCAATCTTCCTTTATCTCCCATATCTTTCGCATATGTCACAATTAAATTGCCCCAACCAAGCAAGCCATCAATGTCTTGTATTAGAACTTCGAACCGTAAGTCCATGCAAGAACTTGGTATAACCAAGAAAACTGAGCTTTCCATCCGAAGTTCGAATCCAGTCCTTCAGTATCGAGTGAGCTGACGGGCCCACATTCATTTCCTACAAAAGAAAAAATTACTTGTTTTTTCATTATATTCTGTAAACTGAAAAAAAATTTAATCACGGGCAGTCTTATAAGCAAGTGATGTATTTACCTGTGCTAAACCTTCTATTGAAATGACGCGATTCCCTTCTTGTTCAAAATGTTCAAAAGCTGTATTTGCTATACTCTCCCATCCTTCTACAGCCTCGAGCTGATATGTGCTAATTGCAGCAGCACAAAATTCATCAAACCCCATTTTGTTATAAGAGAGAGGTTCCATCTGCAACATAATTGCCAAATTGTTATTCAAGTGGTAAGGCACAAAACGAAATACACACACACACACGAAAAGCGAGCCTCACAATGGTTAAAATATCATAGACCCTTGATTCCTTCATGGCATCAGTCATGTTTTTCTTCAGAGCCTGCATATTTATTTAGAATGAATTATTTGTCAAATTGCTTAAGACTACTTACTTATTCAAGACTACTTACTTATTCAAAAATGCGACATTTATTTTGGGATGTACCAAAAAGGAAAGTGTAACATTTATCATAGGACGGATTAAAGGGGACGGATGGAGTATTAAATAAATAAACATCGAATTCAATGACTTCTAAAAGTCCTCGATGCAAAGTTCTTCATGTATATACCATTATGAATATAAAGATGAAATGAAGTACCAACTGACCGTTCTAAAATTTTCAAGGGTAATGGACCCATCTTTCGGTTCCAAGAGGTTGAACTGAGCCCTTAGGTAAATGAGCTCATCCTCCGTCAAAGCTTTTGAGAGAGCCTGTAGTTCCAGGAGGAGGGTATGTTAGCCGAGCCAACCCCACACACACACAAAAAAAAAAAAAAAAAAACACTCAAGGAAATTAAATTGTAAAATGGACTAGATACCTTTAGTGCTGCACGCTTTAATGGTGTGGTTCTAATATATGACTTGACTAATTTGTAGACGAGAATATCTAAAGGCAATGTGCGGTTTTGATCTCTCAACCATGGGTGATCTGCAAAAGGATAAAGGCACTTGTCAAGTTCCAAACAGGTTAGATTAATACTCCACCTTTAGAGGTATGGCTCTGTGAAAGAAACTTGTTTCATGGATAAGGATTTTCCGAAACAGTTTCCAAATTTTCAGGTTTCAAATAATTTTGGGAAAATAGGTCCCAAAAAATTAAAAACGAGTTAACAGAAGATCACACCTTGCTTTCACAACAACAACAAAAAAAAAACACAGAAGATTCTCCCAAGGAAAAGTGACTCACCCCCCCCCCCTCCTTCAGTTTATCTCTCTAAAAGCGAAAATGACTTGTGCAAAATATTTTTGACACATTTCAGTGTATTGTTAAAATACTATGTAAAAGAGAATATTTTTACATGGGAAATGATCTTGGAGAGATTAATTTCCAGAATCATTCTCTGTGAGTAGTTTTAGCGAAAAAATGGAGCTGTCAAAGGACCTATTCATGTACATTTTCAACATTTCTTATGCAAGTAAAATCTTAGTTGAAGCAAATGGAGAAGAATAGCTATCAATAGAACTATATGCTGTTTTCCACAGCCGAATGGTTGATTTTTCAGTGGACTTTTAGAATATTCAGTAGATTACTTCTCCTAAACCAATAGTCAGCACCAGAAAATTTGAAAACACAGTGGTTTCCAAGAAATCATTACGGAGCCTAAAGAATGAAAAATAAGCATAACTAGGATAAATCCGAAAGTATCTTACTCAAAGCTTGGGCAGCACTCATTCTTTTTCTGTGGTCCTTGTTAAGCATCCTTTTAACAAAATCTTTTGCTTCGGGAGATACAGCTGGCCAAGGTGAATCGTCAAAATTAGGATCAGCCCTCAGCACAGAACGGAAGATTCCAGATTCAGTTCGTGCCCAGAAGGGTCTGCTTCCACATAACAATATATATGTGATAACGCCAATGCTCCAAATATCAGCTTCGAGACTGTATGATCTGTGGAGTACTTCAGGTGCTACATAGTAAGCACTCCCAACAATATCGTTGAGACGTTGATCTGTGTATGTACAAGAACTGAGTGTTTTGCAGGTGAACAGAAAAATGTCAAACATACGGGAAGAGAGAGAGAGAGAGAGCATGCAGAAAACAATTTGTATGCCCAAGACCCTCATCAAGCAATGAAATTCTTATTTAAAAAAATGGGTTTTTTATTAATGAATAATCTATTACAGGAGTGACCTGACCTCTGGTACGGAAAGGGACATCGGATGCCGCTTGAGACAGAGCTCTTTGGCAGCAATGAAATTATTAAGATCAGGCAGACACGTAGATAATAAAATGTTCAGTCGCTGTGGTTATATCTTAAATCAACAAGTTTCTGAGGATTGAAGCTTAAAACTCCACCGTCCCATAAGATGTTCTCCGTTTCCATTTTTTGTTTGTCCCAAAAAGTAAGTCCCATTTCTATATTTGATTGGTTAAAATAAGTAAACTTCCAAAATTTGAGTGAAATGGATGTGGATAATAGGCTAAAATTAGTGGTCATTTGTGTGATTCTTATGTTCATTAGGGGATAGTAAAGGAAAAATAAATGGGTGACGTTAGGGGCACAAAAGAAGTTTACAAAAAGATGGATACAAAATGAGGTGGCATGCGGAAAAATATATGGGTGATGATAGGGGCACAAAAGAAGTTTACAAATGGGCGATATTTTATTGGTTGCATCAATTGTGGACCCGTCA
This sequence comes from Adenophora triphylla var. japonica, assembly GCA_022495995.1. Lineage (NCBI taxonomy): Eukaryota > Viridiplantae > Streptophyta > Magnoliopsida > Asterales > Campanulaceae > Adenophora > Adenophora triphylla. The sequence continues at coordinate 74,036 of JAFEMH010004814.1, read as the reverse complement.
TACTCTAATTAAAAGCACCAACACAATTATGACACATCATTTTGACTTTTTTGTAACTTTAGTATTACCCGAAATACTCCCTCCGTCCCACGTAAGTGTGGATTTATTTCCATTTTGGTCCGTCCCACATCAGTGTGAACTGCCAAAAATGGAAACAAATATTCACTATTCCACCCACTCATTCTCTCTCCTACTTCACTTTTACACTCGCAACATTCTCTCTCCTAACTATTCCTCCCACTCATTTTCTCTCCTATTTAATTTTTCATACTCACAAACACCTCCTCCACCTATTTCTCTCTCCTACTTTTCCTTAATTCCCACACCCAAAATGTAAGTCCACAGTTACGTGGGACGGAGGGAGTATATCACTAAATTTTTTAAAGTCAAATGGGAACATCTTTATGTGATGGAGTAATTTTTTATTCCCATCAAAACAAAGTTGATCCGTGAAAAACCACCAAAAGATGCCAAAGCCATATGATACGGTTAAAATTGCTTATCCATATCAAGAGTAATCACATAAAGAAACAAGGTTGACACATGATATTTTATCTAACATAGAGAAAAGAAGATGTCAAGAACCACCAAAACCAAGAAGTAGCAAGCGTTACTTTTATGAAAAAGAAAATCAATATAACTAAACGGATGTGTATGAGGAAACTCTTAATCAAGGACGAGGTTGAGCATTTCCAGAAATCAAAGGCCAATGTATAACATCAAACCATTAAAGCTAATAACTAAACTGTAAGGAAACAGAAATTATTGAGGGATAAAGTAAATATATTACCTGGCTTAATAAAATCAGATAAACCAAAATCTATAACCTTCATTGTTGAATCCTCATCTCTTGTGCTAAAAAGAAAGTTCTGTGAAAAAAACATATGATCAGAGTTTATTCTGAAATGAGAGATGGAAAGCATATGGGGTTCTTCTAGACAATCATCTTCATTCAGGATAATAATTAGTTCCTATCAGAAAACCAAGCCAATAGGGTGAAACAAATCATTACTAGTCAATACCTCTGGTTTTAAATCACGGTGCACGACACCCTGAAGATGACAAAAGGCCGTTACACTTAAAATCTGTATGACAATAGCTTTAGCATCATCCTCAGAATACCTTCCACCTCTGCAACAAAACGAGTTCCAAAATATATATTTTTATCATAAAGCAAAACCTAATGAAGCCGGCACTAAAGGAGACAGCACAACAGATATCAATTATGTCCTATTAACCTCACCTGGATAAAATCCGGTCAAGTAGTTCTCCACCTTCACACAGTCTGTTCACAAGACAAATTTTTCAATGTTTAAGAGAAATATTGTAATATTCTGAATAAAACAATATCTATTAAAATCTTATCATCTCAGCAAGTCATCTGAAAAAAAAAATGTGAAAATAAGCTCTCTGCCATCAAAAGGAAAGCATCTTTAGAGGTCCAGCAAAGACTTCAACCATGACTTTTACAAAGTAAGTGCACTGAGAATAAGACCAAGAGAAATGAAATACATACTCCATAACTACATAGACATTATGAACATCCTCAAAGGCATCATAAAATTTGATAAGGTTTGGATGTCCAGTTAAGCCTTTCAATATCTTCACCTCTCTACGAACATCTTCAATTGATATTGCTGAAGTCATCTGTGAAACAGAATTAAAGGCAAAGTTATAGTCAGACAGACCAGTAGTAGTACGGAGTAATTGATAATGGAACTTTGTGAAAGTAAAAACTGGTCATTATATTTCAAAGACAAAATAAGAGGGCCTATTTCTATGGTTGAGTACAGGAGCATTTTTATCTTACAGTACAGAATATTAGACTCCGGAAAAGAACTACTGCAGTGATGCTCCTCGAGGGCCTAATTCTTGTCTTCTATATGGAAAATTCAAATTTTGATCTCCAAGTGAATAACCTCAAATTAGATAATGAACAGAACGTGTATTGAATTTTTTTAGTTCTAGTAGGTAATCCACTTGCTCACAGTCATGGAAACAGAGAATACCAGGGGTGGATGTACAACTTTGTATATGGGGGAAATTTGCCCCCATTTAATTTTAAAAAGCATAAACTTAGTAGTTCAAATTTTGCAAAATATTATAAGATTTTAGGGGTTTTGATGCAAAATGCCACCATTTATGTCAAGAAACAAATATAATATAATAATTTTCCCCCTTTAGATGGTGACTTTTTGTGAAAATAATCTTGCCCCTAATTCAAAATAAAAAAATCATGGCTCCGCCATGGGAGAGAATACTCCCCATCAAATGTTCACTAAGGTTGCCAAAGCGAGTAAAAGATTTTGCAGCTGATGTACATAGTCACTACTCAATGCATAAAAATATTGAGGGTTGACACAGAAAAGAATTACTCTGTACCATCTTATCTTTTAATGACTCTTGGGAAGCAATAAGTTTTACTTTCATGTTGCAGCTTAATAACTGTGATAAATGCATGTAAACAGCTCATCAGCTTAATAATGTGTGGGAATTTTCTGAACACAATTCCCTAACACATTAGAATGTTCCACTACATTCTTAGGCAGACAAGGGCCAGGCTCTTGAAAAGCAAACCTATCCTATGTAACCCAGACCGCTTATAAAAGTACTCGGAAACAATCCCCCTCCCTATATGAACTAGAAGGTGAACTTCAAATTAACTGTGTTTTTCACGTGATAGCTTAAGGGACTTGTAAAGCCCTAAAACGGTTTTGGCATTTTATACGAATTAGAAACTACAAAACTTGACATTGTTAGATCACTTCATTTCATCAACCGTTTACGATAAAACGTCTTTGACATGTTCTCGGTATAATCCGTTGGCTAATTTTTCATGTTAACTAGGAAAAGTCAAATCATACATGTCCACATTCAGACAAACTTGACAAAATTGTTAAATATCACTGAACCTAAAATCCCCAAATGTACATGATGGACCAATAATATGTGAGTTTTCTGCCAGATTAAATTCTAAAACCATTGAAAAGATTGAATCTTTATTGAGATGAAAAACTCATACCACACACCTTAGCTTTAGAAATGATCTTGACTGCAACCTGCTGGTTCTTAAGATCTCCCTTCTTGCCCTTTGCCCAGCAAGTATGACCAAAATGCCCTCGCCCCACCTCTTTCCCCAATTCAAACTTGGCCGTGAAATTCTTCGGGTACCCAAAGCTCTTATCCAACGGCCTCTCTCCTTCTCCCCCTTCGTCTTCCGGTATTGTCCCCGTCTTAGGCTTCCCACCCCCTTGCCGCTTCATAATCGCCGACATGATCGGCTTGGCCGGCGACGGCGGAGGGAAAGGCCACTTGAAAATCCTCTTTGGCGTCCTCGCCGGAGACGGCGACGGAGCCACTCCTGGAGGGTACGGGCTCTGCCATGGACTGGCCGTGAACGAGTGAACTGGAGTGTTGTTACCTGAAGTGCCAGTACCATTACGCGAAGGTGTCGCCGCCGCCGACCCAGGTCGTGATTTTGGACGGTGGTTGCTGGACGCGGTGGATCCGGTGGGAACGACGATGTTGTTAGCGGTGGGGTCGTCTTTGACTACAGATGGTGAAACTCCCTTGGCACAACATTGTCCCATGGAATCCGATCAAATCAACCGGTCAAACCCGTCAACGCCGACCAAAAAGAGCTTGAATTAGTATACAAAACAGACCGGAATAATTCCAACACCGGAGGAAAAAAATTTAAGAAAGATTTAGAGAGAGAGACTACAAAAGGAGGAGAAATTTCAAGAATCTCTCTTTATTTACATGTGGACTAGACGAAAGTCCACAGCTTTGAACAGGAAAATTCAACTGTTACAGTTGGGAAAAACTCATTTCAAGAAAATCCCTTTCACGCCGTTGGATTAGAATAAATCAAGCCGTAATTTGGCGCTAATTAATGAATACTACACGGTTTCAGATATTATTTATTCAACTTATTTTATAATTTCAGCACACACAGTTGTATGAGAAGATTTGGAAGAATATGCTAAATATCTGATATTAGGTTTATATAAACGAAACCCAAATCTTATTTACCATTTTTTTGTATCACATTGTGTATTGTAGATGATTTCAATGGATACGAGGTATTAGATAATACATTATCCCTTTAATATAACATTTAATATAACAGGAGTCATCCATTTATCAGATCTTATGAGATTTTTAATTTCAGTTGCTGAGCTATTCAGTTGAATCAAATAAAATTAAAATTTTCTAAAAAAAATATTTAATTACATAAATTTGGTAAATGATAAAAAAAAAAAAGAAAGACAAATAATTTGGTATTGAGATTAGTGACACTTGTGTTTCGTAATGGAGTCATGTCTCTTTGATTGCATCGTAGATTATAGTTGTCTATTTTGTCTCCAAATTGTTTGTAGGTTGCATTGGTTTGTTTGTTTTGTTTGTTTGACCATTAAATATCTTTCACTCGGTTTCTAATTGAGTAACATGTTTTTGGTGTCAAGAGTCTCAAAAGATGTTCTATAATTTTAAAATAATGCATTCCCTATCTCCTAAATAATTGGTAATTCTTAATGCTTTCAATTTTGCCAAAAACTTATAAAAAACGCGTTTTTTTTAACCTTAACAAAAAACGTGTTTTTCACCCGTCGCGCTCGGACTCTCTCTCTACTCTCTCTCTAAACGCAAACAGAGTTCCTCACCATCACGGCTCCTCAATCGTCTTCTTCATTGTTTTCTCTAATCTGGACACCAAAATCAGATCAAATCTGAACATAAAAATCCAATTAATCTCACTTAATTTAGGGTTTTTGATTTGGGGATAGTAGTGTATGAAATTGTAATTGAGCAAGAAGTTTCCATGGCGGAGAGAGAGAGATTTGCAGAGCTCCGACGTATTGACGGTGACTTCTTGGGTTTTGGGAACTAATCAAGGCAGTAAAAAGTTTGATTTTTGTTAATTATTCCACTAATGCTATTATCAAGATCTTTGGGTTCGTACTTAATGGTCGCCGCAGGCAATGAATGGCTCAGTACAGTCTGCGGGGTTCGTACATATAAAATGTACCAGATTATATATTGTTGAATACCAGTTTATAAGTATTTGAGTACCAATTTGAGAATTTGATACATTGATGGACTGGGTAATTAGATGTCAGTGTATGTGTTTTGGAGTGCCAGTCCATGTATTTTTGAGTGCCAGTTAGTGTATAATAGAGTGCCAGTAAGTGTGTAGCTGAGTGTCAATGTATTTTTTGAATGCCAGTCCATGTGTTTTCAAATGCCAGTCCATGTGTTTTTGAATGCCAGTGCTTGTGTTTTTGAGAGCCAACAAAAATAATTACCAGTGTTTTTGAGTGTCAGTGTATGTGTTTTTGAGTGCCAGTGTTTGTGTTTTCAAATGCCAGTCCATGTGTTTTTGAATGCCAGTGTAAAAAAGTGCTAGTGCATGTATATTAAGTGACTTTATAAACTAACACTGGCACTTGGTTACACTAACACTGGCACTTTGTTACACTAACACTGGCACTTTGTTAAACTAACACTGGCACTTGTTTTACACTAACACCAAAGACTTTGATACACTAACACCGGCACTTTATTACACTAACACTCGGCACTTTTACACTGGCACTGGCACTTTGTTACACATGCACTGGCACTAAGTTTACGGACAAAGAGAGCTTTTAACTTCAAAGAAATTAAACCCTTTATCCACACCATTGAAGGACATTCTGTTTATCCAACGAAAAAACGAAGAGCTATGGAATCAAATCACACAGATATCTCCAATTAATTATGTACCAATCAATAAAGTACCAATCAATTATGTAACGAAGCATAATTGACAATGGACATTAATGGCGAAACTAGGGCATGAATTGTAGGTTACAAAATACTCAAACTGAGTGAACGCCGGAGAACGATCGGAGCTTGGGATGGCCAGAGAAGATGATCGGAGCTTGGGATGGCACGAATTTGTAATATTAACACCGGCATTTATCATGGTTGCCAGTAATTACAAAAATGCCATCGTTTGTTTTGAAAACACGTTTTTTCTTATCTTAAGAAAAAACTAGTTTTTTATAAGACCAACTCTTCAATTTTTTGTTGTTAAAGCGAATAAATTTTGAGAAATAATTTTAAATTAATTTATATATTTTGATGAAAATTTAAAAAAAATTAAATTATAAATATTATAAATAGCAATCTTTTTAATTTCAACTAGTTGTTGCCGTAAGCATTTATTATTCAAATCATTTAATAAACGATTGAGATTGAGATTGAGATTGAGATTGAGATTGAGATTGAGGTAAATTATACAGTTTTTCTTACAATGACCGCTTTCAAAATGGGGAAAATTACAGTAAAACCCTATTATAATCTTTCATGTCCAAATAATTCAATATATATATTTCTTGAACATGAAGATATTGATGCTATAAAGTCCAAACAATCAACATCTTTTTAACTTTGGGTATATTATATTTATTAATTTTACGTCACGAATTATCCCGCCCTAGTGTTTATTTCTCTATTTTAACCGAATTTCACTTATTATGTGCTTCGTTTCATTTTTTTAGCAAGTTACATCTAAATGTTAACTTCTTTTCACGCCACAAATTTTGTTTTAAATGTTAACTTATGCTTAGCACGTGACAAATTTTTGAAGGGAGGGGCTATTGCCACTACAACAATTGCTTATTCACTACAATTTTTATAAATTGACATAAATATCCTTCAATAATTTTAGGAGTTGGTTAATGAATTATTTTAGTACTATTTATACTACAAATTTTACTTATCCACTACATCTGCTACATATAAATTTAATTAATTATTTAACATTATTTAACAAGTAATGAATTTTCTAGAGAAAACTATGGTTTTCAATAAAAATAATTATATATTTTCTTTGTCAAAACTAAAATGATCAAATCATATAAAAACCGTCATCGTTCATTATTTTTTATACGAGAGAAGAAATTCATAAATATTTAATGCATATTAAAATAACTTATAGTAGTTAGAAATTTGCCAATATTTTATTTTATATTTTTAATCTATTATAAGGAAACTATTTTCTTAACAAATTCACCATTTTGTTCAATAGTAATAAATCCTATTAAATGATTTTATATTTCTAACATATTAAAATTTAATGTTACAATAAAATAAAATTTATTCATTAATAAATTCACGAGACAAGTTTTATACCCTAATTGCTAGTAAAGAGTGAGATTTGAGAAATATTAGGGAATCTTTTTAAATAAAAAAATTATTTTCCAATAAATTTTGATTTTTATTTTTACAAAAAAAAATAGAAATTTATTTTGTGTAGAGGAACTAATAAATATTATAAAACCAAAACATAATAGTATTTTTATTAATATACGGTAAATCTGTTAATTAATAAATTTACTTCTAAATTTTAATAATTTAATATTCATTGTCTAAAAATCGATAACTATATCACTACTTTGTTAGATTTTTCTTTTCTATACGATAAATTTGTAATAATATTTTACTTATCGTAACATAATTAAAATAAATTATTTTGGAGAGTAAGTCAAATTAACATTAAAATATACTCCCTTCGTCCCATAAGTCTTAGGAATTTTTGAAATGACACGGGAATTAAGGAATATTATTATAGTATTAGGAGAGAGAATGAGTGGAAGAAGTGTTGTGAGTGTGAAAAATTAAATAGGAGAGAGAATGAGTGGAGGGAATAGTAAATTATAATGGTGTTGTGAGTATTAAAATAATGTAGGAGAGGGAATGAGTGGAGAGAATAGTGATTTAAGGTTTCCATTTTGGAAATTCTTAAGACTTATGGGACGCCCAAAATGGAAAGTTTTCTTAAGACTTATGGGACGGAGGGAGTATATTTTAGTGAATAATAATAGATGTAGTGGATAAGAAAACTTTGTAGTATAAATGGTCTCTTTTTAAGGGCAATCATGTCAATTAAATGATCAATTTACCAAAAATAAATATGGTGTAGTGGATAAGTATTTATTGTAGTGGCAATAATTTCTCCCATTTTTGAAATATCTACTCCCACCTCCTCAAGGTTTAACATTTCCTTTTTGGGCCGTCCCACCTCAAGGTTTAACTTCCTTAAATGGAAAGTTTTTCATATATTTATACCCTTATCATCTTCATATATTTACAAAAAAAAACATTCTCTCTCCTATTCCCTACCACACATTCTCCCACTCATTCTCTCTCCTACTAAATATTTTTAACTTTTACATTCTCTCTCATATTCCCTACCACACATTTAACTTTTACATTCTTTCTTTTCAAATTTTTTACCCACTTTAATTAAATTTCTTAAAAAGCGTGTCCACCTCAAGGTTCAACCTTGAGGTGGGACGGAGGGAATATTTTATTTCGTCCAAATATAAATATGGAACTGTATATGTATATGTAAAATTATACTCCCTTTATCTCACCCTAAAAGTTTTACTATTTTTTTTTTCGATACTTTTCAAACTAGGAGTACTACTTTGTTTTATTTTCAAAATAACAAATGTTGGTGATTTTAGTATCACTCAACTTATTTTATTGTAATGATGATTTACTAAGAGATCAATGTGATTCGTATTAGACTCGGATACGAGTAAGGGAAAGTGTGGAGTACACACTCGTTTGAGCTAAAACGAAGTCAACCTCGATAAAGAAGTAAACGTTAAAGGGTAGCACATTTTGCTGATGTGCTCGGCCGAGCAGAGTCCTTGACTCGGCCGAGCGAGCAGCGATTGGCCAAGTTTCGGAGTGTCATGCTCGGCCGAGGCATGTGCCTTGCTCGGCCGAGCAAGATGAACACTGGCCGTGCAGTTCAAAAGACACGGCCGTGCATCTGGGCAAAATGACTTGGGACATCTATGCTCGGCCGAGCGAGTCCCTTGACTCGGCCGAGCAGGTCCTGAACAGGTGCCAGTTCAAACTGAAAAGACACATCGCTTGGCTAAAGTCATGTCTTTTGGTTATACCCTTTTACTGATACCTCTCCATCTGTTTAAATACAGATGTTTGATCTCATTTGTAACACACACAACATACAAGTGAATTACAACAATAACGAAAGCAATCAATTCTCACAGTTTAGATTTGTTCTCTTTGCCTAGAAAACAAATTGCGTGATTGTCTTATCCCAATAAAGATTTTGTGTAACCCAGGCATTAAGGGTCGAAATACTTTATTCGAAAAGTGGATTATACACGATTCAATCATATATCCGGCCCTAGTATCAAGATCAAGACCCTATATTTCCCCTACAAACGAATAAAGTATTTGTGATACTCATGGCTGGTGGAAGTACTTTGAAGGAAATGACGAACAAGTTTGGAAAGCTAGACAAATTTGAAGGACAAGACTTCAGGCGTTGGCAGAAGAAGATGCACTTCCTTTTGACAACATTAAAGGTGGTGTATGTTCTATCTACTCCAATTCCAGAATTGCTTGAAGAGGATAACTTGGAGGCCGTCAGACGTAGATCGAAGTGGGAGAACGATGACTACATCTGCAGAGGACACATATTGAACGGTATGTCTGATCCTTTATTGACATTTTATCAAATGAGGAGTCTGCTAAAGAGTTATGGGATTCTCTTGAATCCAAGTACATGGCAGAGGATGCTTCTAGTAAGAAGTTCCTTGTGAGTAATTTTAACAATTACAAGATGGTCGATGCTAGACCTGTCATGGAACAATTCAATGAACTCCTTAGAATCCTTGGACAATATACTCAACATGGGTTGAAGATGGATGAGTCAATATCAGTTTCAAGTGTGATTGATAAGTTGCCTCTCTCCTGGAAGGATTTCAAACACACTTTGAAACATGGTAAAGACGATCTATCTTTGGTTCAACTTGGTAGTCACTTGCGCATAGAGGAATCTCTTAGGGCGCAAGAGGATGACAAAGGCAAAGGAAAGGAAGTTGCTGGACCCTCGGTCAATATGATTGATGAGGGTGGAAACAATAAAAACAAAGGAAAGAAACGTAGTTTCAATGACAATGGTTCTGGTCCCAACAAGAAGCCTAAATTGGCATGTTGGAAGTGTGGCAAATCTGGTCACTTTAAGAAGGATTGTCGTGTTGGAAACAACAAGTATGGCGCAAGCACCAGTGGTTTGGGAAAGGGGTCTAAGGACCATTCTGAAGACCAAGGATGATGCTATTGCGTGGTGGATTGATTCCGGTGCCACAACTCATGTTTGTAAAGATCGTTATTGGTTTAAGACATATGAACCAATGGAAGACGGATTTGTTCTTTACATGGGTGATGACCATTCCGCTCCTATTCAAGGAAAAGAAGTGTGGTGTTGGAATTCAGTTCGGGAAAAACTATTTCTTTGTTTAATGTATTGTATGTACCAAAACTTCGTAAGAATTTGATTTCGGTCTGTCTTGAACAAGTGTGGATATAAACAAGTTTAGGAATCCGATAAGTATATCTTATCAAAGTCGGGTGTATTTGTAGGGTTTGGTTATTATAATAATGGGATGTTTATGTTGAATTTAAATAAAATTCCTTGTTCGTTTATATGACTTCGTTATTATCAATTCTTCATAATGTCATGCTCGGTGGAAAATGTAATATTTCGAAAGGCTTTCAATTCTTAATGTAAGATTATCCCATTTTGAACATAGCCACCATCATTAGATGCGTTGTGAGTTTGTTCAAATGCATAGCCACGCATTTAATAATGTGTTGTGAGTATGCGGATCTACTTGCTTTGGTTGAATATTTATTCACCATTAAGTTAAGAATTGATAAGTATTTCTGAATCTCAAATGAATGATCATTCAATTGATGTACCAAGTGAGACACCCGAACCTCGTAAGAGTACAAGAGTAAGGAAAGCTAAATCATATGGTTCGATTTTCAACTATATTTAGTTATGGGATCAAGAGATCAAATTGAATCTCAATACTCTTACTTGTTATAGTATAGAGGAGGATCCAAGAACCTATGATGAAGCAATAAAATCTCGAGACGCCGGTTTTTGGAAAGAAGCCATCGATGATGAGATTGGTTCTATTGTGGAAAATAATACATGGGTCTTGTCGATTTACCACCAGCCGTAAACCTTTGGGGTGCAAATGGATCTTCAAAAGAAGATGAAAGTCGATGGAACTATCGACAAGTTTAAAGCTCGATTGGTAATCCAAGGCTTTAGACAAAAGGAAGGGATCGATTACTTCGATACCTATGCACCGGTTGCTCGTATCACTACTATTAGATTTCGATAGCTTTGGCGGCTATTCGTAACCTATTGATCTATCAAATGGATGTCAAAACAAAGATTCTTAAATGGTGATTTGGAAGAAGAAGTGTATATGAAACAACTTTGAAGGATTTGTTATGCCGGTAATGAGCATAAGATATGTAAGTTAATTAAGTCATTGTATGGGCTGAAGCAAGCACCTAAGCGGTGGCATCAAAAATTTGATGAGGTTGTTTTGTCGAATGGTTTTGTATTAAATCGGTCCGACAAATGTGTATATAGCGATTTGATGAATCCGGTAAAGGTGTAATCATCTGTCTATATGTAGATGACATGTTGATTTTGGCATCGACCAAAATGTAGTTGATAAAACTAAGAAGTTTTTGTCATCAAAGTTTTCGATGAAGGACATGGGAGAAGCCGATGTAATTCTTGGTATAAAGATTAAACGGATGAACAAGGGAATTGCAATATCACAATCTCATTATATTGAGAAAATTCTCAAGAGGTTTAATTGTGATAATTGTTCTAAAGTTAGTACTCCCATGGATCCTATCGAGAAACTTGTATCAAATCTTGGTAAACCTGTGTCACAGCTCGAATACTCAAAGCCATTGGCAGTTTGATGTATGCTATGACGGGCACTCAACCTGATATTGCTTATGCAGTTGGAAGATTGAGCAGGTTCACTAGTAATCCTAGTAGACAGCATTGGCATGCTATAGCAAGGGTGTTCAAGTACTTAAAAGGTACTATGGACTATGGTTTGTGTTATAGTGGACATCCTTCTATATTAGAAGGTTATACCGATGCTAGTTGGATCAACCAAGAAGATTCATCTTCTACTAGTGGTTGGGTGTTCTTGCTTGGAGGAGGTGCCATTTCTTGGGCTTCCAAAAAGCAGACATGTATTACACATTCTACAATGGAATCTGAGTTTGTAGCATTGGCTGCTGCTGGAAAAGAAGCGGAGTGGCTTCGGAACTTGATATATGAGATTCCATTATGGCCAAAACCGATATCACCAATGTCTATCCATTGTGATAGTGCTGCCACTTTGGCTAGGGCCTATAGTCAGATTTATAATGGCAAGTCTAGACACTTGGGTGTAAGACATAGTATGATTCGGGAGTTAATCATGAATGGTGTAATTTCGGTTGAGTTTGTTCGGTCGCAACAAAACTTGGCTGACCACTTGACGAAGGGGTTAGCCAGAGACTTGGTAAATAAGTCTGCAATGGGAATGGGATTAAAGTCCATTTAATCCTCTAATTGTGAGATACCCAATTCCCTTCTAATACAACGTTAGAAGCTTGAATTCAATGTGGAAAGCTCGCAGTTGGAGATTGGAACACATGTTATTATTTTCCCAAGGTATGTGTTCAGACCTGCAAGTAAACCTAGGTTGAAGAATATCTTCTTAATAGTTCCTTTGAAAAATTGCAAATGCAGGTGCAAGACTAAAGGAACTACCTATGTGGACATGAAGTTTTGCCGCTTCAAGAAGCTAGGACTTGGCTTCCTATATGTTCACTATTGGATATGGACACATGGCTTGTAATAGTGTCAAGATTAAACAAAGAGAATTGTATGCGAACTTATGTGTATAGTATCTTCAGGTATTCATATGAGTTGACGGGTTCAATCGTTACGACACCCCGATTCTCGAGTATTTGAAATGTGTATTATACTAAGATGAAAATTCAATCGCAAGACATTTTCATTTACGCATTCGTTTGTTTCGTTATTTATAAAGTTTAGTAAATCAAAGGATTACACTAAAATGGAGGGGATTTGTTGGTGATTTTAGTATCACTCAACTTATTTTATTGTAATGATGATTTACTAAGAGATCAATGTGATTCGTATTAGACTCGGATACGAGTAAGGGAAAGTGTGGAGTACACACTCGTTTGAGCTAAAATGAAGTCAACCTCGATAAAGAAGTAAACGTTAAAGGGTAGCACATTTTGCTGATGTGCTCGGCCGAGCAGAGCTTAGCAGATTGGCCAAGTTTCTGGAGTGTCATGCTCGGCCGAGGCATGTGCCTTGCTCGGCCGAGCAGTATGAACAACACGGCCGTGCAGTTCAAAAGACACGGCCGTGCATCTGGGCAAAATGACTTGGGACATCTATGCTCGGCCGAGCGAGTCCCTTGACTCGGCCGAGCAGGTCCTGAACAGGTGCCAGTTCAAACTGAAAAGACACATCGCTTGGCTAAAGTCATGTCTTTTGGTTATACCCTTTTACTGATACCTCTCCATCTGTTTAAATACAGATGTTTGATCTCATTTGTAACACACACAACATACAAGTGAATTACAACAATAACGAAAGCAATCAATTCTCACAGTTTAGATTTGTTCTCTTTGCCTAGAAAACAAATTGCGTGATTGTCTTATCCCAATAAAGATTTTGTGTAACCCAGACATTAAGGGTCGAAATACTTTATTCGGAAAGTGGATTATACACGATTCAATCATATATCCGGCCCTAGTATCAAGATCAAGACCCTATATTTCCCCTACAACAAATAATGAATAGTATTTTTGGACATTTATACCCTCTTCATTTTGTAGAATTATAAAAAGACCCACTTGAATCATCTATCGTGTTTTGAACAATTATATCTCCAATCCACTTGTCATTATTTTACTCATTTTATTGAATAATTTTACGCGTAATTATTGATTAATGCTCAAACTTTTGTTTTTTTTTTTTTTTTTGAGTGATTATGTGCTCAATCTAGGATAAAGGAAAAGAAAAGAAGCTTAAATAGACATATTGGAAAGCTTTAAGGATTGCATGTGAGTGGGTTAATTGCATACAAATCCTCCTTCGGTAATTGTATCTTGTTGAGCGGCTTGCACCCGATAGGATTCAAGTTCATCGATATATTCTATTGTTCTCAAGGGATTATTTGCATGTTATATAGACTTTACAGAAAATATAATACCAAGAGAAAAATACGATATTAACCCGAACATTTAACGGTACGAAATGTTACAAAAGTAAATAAACACCACAATAAATGACATATTAGCAAATTGATCATATGGGAAATACATGTAAATCCATATTCCGCTAAGTCATTCGTCTTTTGACATATTTGCACGAATTAAAATACTGTAAATTAACCCTAAGCGCAAACGTTGCAATGAAGGAACGTAGGCTCATAATGAACTGTATATAATGAGACAAGTGCAAGCACTTATTTTCTCGCTCAAAATAAGGGTAGAAAAGTAATTTGATGTGAAGTCAAATTGTAATTACAGTGCCTTAGAAGTGGTATTTTGATAATGTAAAGCTACAGTGCCTTGGAAGTGGTATTTTGATAATGTAAAGCCAAACCCTTTCGTCTTCTTCTCTCTCTCTACTCCCTACGCTCTCTTTCCCTCCCTCTCGACAAACGCCGTCATCGCCTCTCTCTTCCCCCTAACATCCACGGCCTATGCTACAAACGCCGCCGTCAGTACTCTACTGTGGAGGAGGAGAACGGGAAGTCAATCACCGCCGGCCTCTCTCTTCCCCCTATCATTCAACGTATGACTGAACTTATGGGACAACCTGAGGTTAATGTTTTCTTTCCTATACTATCTTTTGATTCTCTTCATCTTATTCCGATTCTTTGGTTTGTTATTTTTGAAAATGCCTGGAATCTGTTTTGAGTAAAGCATGATTAGGGTTTTGATTTTTGGCGATTTTTATGTGAAATGATGAAAATTGGCTAATTTTATTTAGATTTAAACATGATTGATTTTTGTTGCTTACATTTTGGTTTGAAAAAACTGATAAGAACAAATTATGATTTGATTTTTGTCTTACAATTTTTAATTATGTTTGTTTTTTTAATTTGTAGATCGATTGGGTTCATGCAACAAAACCAAGAGTTCAGTATTCAAAACGAAAATTTTCATGCTTTACCCGGATAAAGGTAAATAGTTTGTCCATTGATAGAGCACTGTGAAAACTAATTGTTGTTTCACATTGGTTATTCACTAACATTGTTGTTCACTGGATTTAGAATGTAGTTTTTATGCTCTTATTTCAGAAGTGGTTTGAATACTTTTTTGATCTCTGTAATAATTGTGTGTAAGCCTATATATATATATATATATATATATAAACATGATTGATTTATGTTGCTTACATTTTGGTTTGAAAAAAACTGATAAGAACAAATTATGATTTGATTTTTGTCTTACAAATTTTAATTATGTTTGCTTTTTCAATTTGTAGATCGATTGGGTTCATGCAACAAAACCAAGAGTTCAGTATTCAAAACGAAGATTTTCCTGCTTTACCTGGATAAAGGTAAATAGTTTGTCCATCGATAGAGCACTGTGAAAACTAATTACTGTTTCACATTGGTTGTTCACTAACATTGATGTTCACTGGATTTAGAATGTAGTTTTTTATGCTCTTATTTCAGAAGTGGTTTGAATACTTTTTTGATCTCTGTAATAATTGGCATCACAATTTCCTGGTTTTGCAGCTGAAAGCCTTGCAGAGGTTTTCTTCGCGAATGGAGGCGACTTAAATCTTACAATTGAGATGCTTACTCAGATTGAGGTACTTCATAATTCTTTTTATTTTTTGTGATCTAGTGGGGTTTAGCTTGATTTCATGAATATATATGTTCAATGCATTTCATGATTCACTTGGGTGTAATTGCCAGTTTGGTGCAGACATATATTCTTCCCAGTTTTTTGAGTTTTCGTTTTGAAACATTCAAAGCTAGATGTGGAGTCAAAACCACGGATAAAGGAATCAAGAATAAAATCGTCGAGGAGTGACTGTCGAGCTGGGCAACCGCCCAAGGTGGTGATGGGCGACCGCCCAGTTGTACAGAAGATTGGGCTCGGGGAATTTCCTACTTGGGCGACCGCCCATGGCGTGGTGGGCGACCGCCCACGTGACGAGGAGGATATTTCTGCAGCTGATTGGTTTCCTATTTGGACAAGATCTCCTCCTACATTGGTGATTCCTTTTGATAGTAATATTTGGAAGGACTTGTGAAGAAAGAAGATTACTTTCTTGAGTAGGAATCCTTTTATTACTAGGATTTGATTTATTGTTCCCTATAAATACATGTGATAGCCTAGAAACAAATTGTAACATCTGAAAATATTAGAGAGAATATTTTGGCTTGGTAGCGCCCCCGAACGTAGTTGTTGTTGCAACGAACCGGGTTAACAATTCTTGTGTGTTCCTTTGTGTGTGATTTACTTTTCGTGTGTGTTGCTCTTATTATTACTCCAAGCTTGGGCCGTTCCGCTGCGTGATTTTCACAACAACTGGTATCAGAGCCTTTGGTTTTGTCGAATCATTGCTTGGGTTATCTTTTGCTATGGATTTCTTGGGAGCTTTGGAGGATGGTAATAAGGTGTTGATCGAAAAGTTTGATGGGACGGATTTCAATTTTTGGAAGACACAAATCGAGAATGTTCTATGGAACAAGGATTTGTATCTACCATTAAAAGAAAAGCCGGCGGACATAGAGGAAGCAAAATTCGAAATCATGGATCGGAAAGCGTTAAGGCTTGTTAGGCAAACGTTGACCAAGGATGTGGCGAAGAATGTTTTGGAGGCGAAGACTACCATGGAGATGTTAGAGATGTTGGCGAGCATGTACGAGGCACCATCGGCGGCGAATAAAGCTCATCTAATGAGGAAGTTGTTGAACATAAGGATGGTGGAGGGCATGTCGGCAACAAAGCATATAAGTGAATTCAAATCTACTGCGACCCAACTGTCTTCTGTGGCTGTTACTCTTGATGACGAGGTACTAGCGTTGATATTACTTTCTTCTTTACCAGAAAGTTGGGATACGACTGCGATAGCAGTTAACGTTTCAACAGGAAAAGTGAAGCTGAAGTTTTCGGATGTCGTTGATGTGATTCTTGGCGAAGAAATTCGTAGAAAGAGCAAGGGAGGGACATCGGGGCTAGCACTAAATGTCGGTGAGAAGAGTAAGGGTGGCAAGAAGGTGATTACTTGCTATGATTGTGGGGAAAAGGGGCACTTTAGGAGAAGTTGTCCGAAGCGGTCGAGCGGAGAGCGAAGGAATTGAATGTTGCTTTGAGGAGATAGCGGATGCATTAATCTTGGGTGGGAGCGCTTCAACGATTCGTGGGTTTTGGATTCGGGCTCGACGTTTCATTCATGCACCGGTGCGAAAGAATGGAGCAAGACGTTAGGGTGATTTTGGGGTTGTTCGTTTGGGAAACAATAATCCTGTCAAGGTCATTGGAAAGGGGGTTGTTCGGGTCAAAGCAACGGATGGGACTGTTTTGCGGCTACGTGATGTGCGACATATTCCGGATTTGAAGAGGAACTTGATTTCCATAAGGCAACTTGATAAGGAGGGTTGTGTGGTGACCTTCGGTTGTGGGACATGGAAGGTAAACCGCGGAGCTAGCTTGGTGGCTCGTGGCGGCGTGAAAAATATGTTGTATACCACATGCAACATGAGTCGTTGGGGGAAACGAAGGCGCATCCCAATGATGAATGGTGGTGGACGAGATCGCCATGGTGGGAGAAATTTCACGAAACGGTATGTTGGTAGAAAATTGGGTGATGAAGTCGGCCGACGGAGCCAATTTGGCCAACATGGGAGCGGGATCTAGAACGGTGATGCGATGGGTTGCAAAGAACACACAAAGGTTCCAAGCTTGTGATTGTGTGGGGCACGTGGATTCGCGTTGTTCGGGATCGATAGTTAGCAAGCAGTGGCCGAGGGGATGTGCGGGGAGGATCATTCGGAATGAAGACTCGGAGCATGGTAGAACCGACAGTTATGTTGAAGCGTAGCTCATCTTCAACTCACTTGGATAACTAGACAAGAGGTCGGGCGCTACCAACGCAATAGCTGGCCACTGAAATTTGTTTCAAGAGAGGTATCATGGATGGTTTGTCTCCAGGTGGGAGATTGTTGGGATGTGGAGTCAAAACCACGGATAAAGGAATCAAGAATAAAATCGCCGAGGAGTGACTGTCGAGCTGGGTGATCGCCCAAGGTGGTGATGGGCGACCGCCCAGTTGTACAGAAGATTGGGCTCGGGGAATTTCCTACTTGGGCGACCGCCCATGGCGTGGTGGGCGACCGCCCACGTGACGAGGAGGATATTTCTGCAGCTGATTGGTTTCCTATTTGGATAAGATCTCCTCCTACATTGGTGATTCCTTTTGGTAGTAATATTTGGAAGGACTTGTGAAGAAAGAAGATTACTTTCTTGAGTAGGAATCCTTTTATTACTAGGATTTGATTTATTGTTTCCTATAAATACATGTGATAGCCTAGAAACAAATTGTAACATCTAAAAATATTAGAGAGAATATTTTGGCTTGGTAGCGCCCCCGGACGTAGTTGTTGTTGCAACGAACCGGGTTAACAATTCTTGTGTGTTCCTTTGTGTGTGATTTACTTTTCGTGTGTGTTGCTCTTATTATTACTCCAAGCTTGGGCCGTTCCGCTGCGTGATTTTCACAACAACTGGTATCAGAGCCTTTGGTTTTGTCGAATCATTGCTTGGGTTATCTTTTGCTATGGATTTCTTGGGAGCTTTGGAGGATGGTAATAAGGTGTTGATCGAAAAGTTTGATGGGACGGATTTCAATTTTTAGAAGACACAAATCGAGAATGTTCTATGGAACAAGGATTTGTATCTACCATTAAAAGAAAAGCCGGCGGACATAGAGGAAGCAAAATTCGAAATCATGGATCGGAAAGCGTTAAGGCTTGTTAGGCAAACGTTGACCAAGGATGTGGCGAAGAATGTTTTGGAGGCGAAGACTACCATGGAGATGTTAGAGATGTTGGCGAGCATGTACGAGGCACCATCGGCGGCGAATAAAGCTCATCTAATGAGGAAGTTGTTGAACATAAGGATGGTGGAGGGCATGTCGGCAACAAAGCATATAAGTGAATTCAAATCTACTGCGACCCAACTGTCTTCTGTGGCTGTTACTCTTGATGACGAGGTACTAGCGTTGATATTACTTTCTTCTTTACCAGAAAGTTGGGATACGACTGCGATAGCAGTTAACGTTTCAACAGGAAAAGTGAAGCTGAAGTTTTCGGATGTCGTTGATGTGATTCTTGGCGAAGAAATTCGTAGAAAGAGCAAGGGAGAGACATCGGGGCTAGCACTAAATGTCGGTGAGAAGAGTAAGGGTGGCAAGAAGGTGATTACTTGCTATGATTGTGGGGAGAAGGGGCACTTTAGGAGAAGTTGTCCGAAGCGGTCAGGCAGAGCGAAGGAATTGAATGTTCTTTGAGGAGATAGCGGATGCATTAATCTTGGGTGGGAGCGGTTCAACAGATTCGTGGGTTTTGGATTCGGGCTCGACGTTTCATTCATGCACCAGTGCAGAAAGAATGGAGCAGTACGTTCCGGGTGATTTTGGGGTTGTTCGTTTGGGAAACAATAATCCTGTCAAGGTCATTGGAAAGGGGGTTGTTCGGGTCAAAGCAACGGATGGGACTGTTTTGCGGCTACGTGATGTGCGACATATTCCGGATTTGAAGAGGAACTTGATTTCCATAAGGCAACTTGATAAGGAGGGTTGTGTGGTGACCTTCGGTTGTGGGACATGGAAGGTAAACCGCGGAGCTAGCTTGGTGGCTCGTGGCGGCGTGGAAAATATGTTGTATACCACATGCAACATGAGTCGTTGGGGGAAACGAAGGCGCATCCCAATGATGAATGGTGGTGGACGAGATCGCCATGGTGGGAGAAATTTCACGAAACGGTATGTTGGTAGAAAATTGGGTGATGAAGTCGGCCGACGCGGAGCCAATTTGGCCAACATGGGAGCGGGATCTAGAACGGTGATGCGATGGGTTGCAAAGAACACACAAAGGTTCCAAGCTTGTGATTGTGTGGGGCACGTGGATTCGCGCTGTTCAGGATCGATAGTTAGCAAGCAAGTGAGCGGGGATGTGCGGGGGAGGATCATTCGGAATGAAGACTCGGAGCATGGTAGAACCGACAGTTATGTTGAAGCGTAGCTCATCTTCAACTCACTTGGATAACTAGACAAGAGGTCAGGCGCTACCAACGCAATAGCTGGCCACTGAAATTTGTTTCAAGAGAGGTATCATGGATGGTTTGTCTCCAGGTGGGAGATTGTTGGGATGTGGAGTCAAAACCACGGATAAAGGAATCAAGAATAAAATCGCCGAGGAGTATTTGTCGAGTGGGTGATCGCCCAGGTGGTGATGGGCGACCGCCCGGTTGTACGAAAGATTGGGCTGGGAATTTCCTACTTGGGCGACCGCCCGTAGGCGTGGTGGGCGACCGCCCACGTGACCGGAGGATATTCTGCGGTGATTGGTTTCCTATTTGGACAAGATCTCCTCCTACATTGGTGATTCCTTTTGGTAGTAATATTTGGAAGGACTTGTGAAGAAAGAAGATTACTTTCTTGAGTAGGAATCCTTTTATTACTAGGATTTGATTTATTGTTCCCTATAAATACATGTGATAGCCTAGAAACAAATTGTAACATCTAAAAATATTAGAGAGAATATTTTGGCTTGGTAGCGCCCCCGGACGTAGTTGTTGTTGCAACGAACCGGGTTAACAATTCTTGTGTGTTCCTTTGTGTGTGATTTACTTTTCGTGTGTATTGCTCTTATTATTACTCCAAACTTGGGCCGTTCCGCTGCGTGATTTTCACAACAACTTCATAATTCTTTTTATTTTTTGTGATCTAGTGGGGTTTAGCTTGATTTCATGAAAATATATGTTCAATGCATTTCATGATTCACTTGGGTGTAATTGCCAGTTTGGTGCAGACATATATTATTCCCAGTTTTTTGAGTTTTCGTTTTGAAACATTCAAAGCTAGATGCATGAATTAAAAGTGAGAATATTAAATATTAATCATACTTTCCAGATGAGATTTTGTGAGAATATTAAATATTAATCATACTTTCCAGATGAGATTTTGTGATTACTACTGTGATATATTGGTAAAATGTGTATGGCAAATGCGTGCATATTTTTTTAAAATTTTTTTAGAAAGTCTCATGGATATTTGATTGTTACTGTGTTTAACATGTTTTTTATGAGACGAGTTCATGGTGACACTATAATGTAAGATTTTGTATGATTTTTTTCTTTTGAAGTTTTTTGCTTGTAATACGAGTCCTGTTTTAGGTATTGTCAACTGAACACTTGATCTGATGGAAATAAGCGAGATAAACACGCGATATGTGATTAGGAGTTTGGTAAAATTATATACTTTGGGAATTTGCTTATGGATTTGCATGGGAAGTGTGGGCTGTTTCATTTTGTCTTTCAGTTGTTCGATGAAATGCCTCAGAGAGATCTTGATTTGATGCTTATTAAGAATTGTGCCTATCACAATGCTCTCTTAGCAGGATTTTGCCGAAATGGGACATTTGCATTTGTTCTGCACTCTGCAGAATGGTGGAGGAAGGAAAAGAATTCGACGATTTTTCTTTCACCATTGTTGTCAATTCTTGTGGCTTGCATATGGAAATAAAGACCAGTGAACATATACATGGGTTTGTTCTCAAGTTCGGGTATGTCGAAGCAGCATTGACTAATATGTTCACAAAGTGTGAAGGATGAGTGATGCAGAAAAGAGGTTCCAACTCCAGGCTCTGAACAAGGAATGTTCAATATTATGGACTTCTATGAAATGTGGGTATGCAAGAAATGGGCAGAAACATAAAGCGATTCATATATTCTCGCAGTGCCAGTCTGAGTACAGTACTTGGTGTCTGTGGAATGCTAGGGTTCATGTGCTTGGAGAACAAAGTCAATGTTGTGTTCTTAAGTAGTATTTTCAATCTGATTTGTGGGCGAAAATATATAAATTAGCTTGTATATTAAGTGTGGCAACATGAAGGTTGCAATCAATGTCATTAATATGATGTCCAGACATCATATAGTTTATTATAACTGTGATGGCTGGCTATATTTTGCACAGGCGGGGTGGTGACAAAGCCTTGCCGTTGTTGACGGAGATGAAAAGACGTCTGTACAGCCCGATTCCATTACATTGCTCTTAACAGTTTCAGCTTATACACATACTAGCGAGCTTAAAATTACTTTATCAATGTGGTAACATTTTCTTACTCTATGACAATTAGGTATGTGTCAAGCACTCAATCCAATTTCAGAGCATTATGCCCCACTGGTTCGTGTTTTAAGTCACCTTAAAGAGGCAGAGGAAATAGCTATAAATATGTTTTTTGAGCCATATCCTTATGTATGGCTTGATAGCTGTAGAATCCAATTGAGTACAACTACCGGAAAACGGGCTGCAAATATATGGCTACATACATACTTGTATCTGTGATGAATGTGTGTCCGAAAATTTTTCCCATTTTTATTTGAAAAAATCAACGAAACGGAGTCGCCACGCCATTTTTATTTTGAGGGCCAAAACTTTGAAAAAAGCCCGAGATCAGAGATTTAGGTTCGGAGGTCATGTTACACGCCGGGAAGGACGTTAGTGTGCACCCGGAATGCCTCGTAAAACGAGTCTTCCAAGCTGAAAATCATTTGTGTGTGTGTGTGTGTGTTTTGGCCAAAATAAGTTGAAACTCAGAAAAGTAAAAATTGGGATATCTTTATAAGACTTTAAACTGATCCCATGAATTTTTGAAAGATTTTTGGATTGAGATTTGGTACTCAAAAGACCTTTTGAAGTTGAGAGCCATTTCTGCCAGAATGAAAAAGGCAGTGGACCTTTGATTTTGAAATGGATTCAAGGGTCTTAAAACTTCATAATCTGGATAAACTCAGAGAATGAAAGTTGTTCTAGACACCTTAAATAAGATTTTTACGAAGTAATTTTCCATTTTGGAGAAGATTTGAGGGGTCAAAACCTTCTGGAAACCTCAGATATGAGATCTGGATTCCCAGAAGCTGATGAACTAGCCTCTGAAAGAAAATTTGAAAAGAGGAGTTTTACTCACCCAAAAAATAAAGTAAAAATATGTATGGAAAGATCTGGATGTTGGCTACAAAAAGTGTTTTGTAGTCAACACCAAATTCCACATTTATCTGTGTCCAAAAAATTAGACCATGGACTGAGGTCTGAGAAAATTGCTACTGGACAGCAACTTCTCAAGAAAGAAAATATGATTTTAAGGGGGGTTTTGCATCCATGCTTGTCCCCATTTGTAACGACCCCAACCCTAGGCACTAATTTTAAATAGTATATTATATGCTTTTAATATTCATGTTATCTTTATGTGTTCAATTATGTCTTTAAAATTCGTAATTTAAGATAATTTGGGTGGGAAGTAAATTTAGAATCTTTTATGAATTTATTAGACATTAAATAAGAACCTTGAAGAAATAATAAAAATGGAAATATGATAAATAGTGCAAGGAGGTTAATTGAGTAGGATGAATTATTTGAGTAAAGGTTAGTTAAATTTAAAGTGGAAGCCTTAGATAATTTTCCCATGGGGGGCCAAAGTCTTACTCCCTCCTAGGCTTGCCATGTGCCTCCCCCATTCTCCCTCCATATCCGGCCCCCCCTCTCCATCATCCTCCTCTTACTCCCTTCCTCCTCCTTCATTCATTCACCACTTCCTTCTTAGAGAAAAACCTAGAGAAGCTCCATGGAAGCCCCTTCCTCCAAGCTTTGAATGCCAAGCTACTTCTCCTCCAAATTCAAATCTAAGGGCATTTTTGAAGTGGAATCACCTAGGAGAATTCATCAAGCTAGAAAGATCAACCTTCCCTTTTCAAAACCCTAAGGTGAGTTATTATGACTTTCCCTTCTTTAATGTTCATGAACTATGTTGTTGTTGTTGTTGTTGTTATATGTTTTGGAAGTCTTCTTGGAGTTGGGAAATGGGTTAATGACTTAAAAATAAAGATGTTATGGTTTATGGGAGTTGATTTAGATTTAAAGGAATGGGTGGAATTTGATTTGGAAAGTTAGAATTCATTTGAAATGGTGAAATGGGTAGAAATGGTAGTGGTAAATAATCTAGGGCTAATTGGTTTTGGAGTTTACATGTTTGTTGGGACTTGATAAGATTGAAGTATCATTTGGTGTTCTTGAACTAAGCTTAGTTAGAAGGATTTGAAACCTAGGCTTAAAGGGGGTAAAAATCTGCATTTTGGGCTGGAAGGACACTTGGGCGGTCGCCCAAGTAGGTTAGGGCGGTCGCCCATAGCCACAGAACCATGGTTGCCTTGGAAGGACACTTGGGCGGTCGCCCAAGTAGGTTAGGGCGGTCGCCCAAGATGGCAGAAACCTCAAATTCCTAGGAAGTCCACTTGGGCGGTCGCCCAAGTGGTTAGGGCGGTCGCCCAAGCCCCTGAACCAACCTTTTTCAATTTAAACAAGAATTGTTTAGCAAGTTGTTTGACCTCTTAGAAATGGTGACTCCCACCCAATATAAAGTAGTAGAACCTGATCAACCCGGATACGAATTGATCCTCTTTAACCTGAGTTAGAGTAGGATACTTTGGTTTGGCCATGACGTTTTATTTGGTCAAAATGAAATTGTAGGAGTAGTTAAATATTGTTCGGAAAGTGGTCCAAACTTGGGAAGTAGGTCTTGCACTTTTAATAAGATTTATTCAAGGTTGAGTAATGACTTCGTAGGATTGGTTTATGATACTCGGTGACCTTACTTGCCCATACCACGGGTAGTTAGCTTGAATCATGTTTAAAACCATAGGCCACACTATTGTGTTAATGTATATGTATCATTTGTAGCATGATTATCCCAATTGTGGATTATTTGGTATATGGTTGTGTCATTTTCCCGTTGTGGATTATCTGGTTTGTTGCTAGTATTGTATCCCGGTTGAGGACTATCTGGCTCGTTGATTTTATTGTATTCCGGTGTGGATTATGTGGTTATATTGTTACCTTAAATTGAGTTCATATGCATTGATGGGTTATGCATTGTGTATTACATGAATTGTTGTACTATGGTTACATTTTAGCATGAGTATACATTACCATGTTGTTATATTGTTATCCCGTTTTGTGGATTATCTCAAGTATCTATTATGTGCTTGAGCGTGTTTATGTTCGGGTGGGTATGATGGATTTCAATCAATTATTGATTTGTTCAATAAGTGATTGAAGGTTCGCTCATCTGGTGACCCTCCCCACTCTGTGGCCACGGAGTGGGGCCGTCTGCTGTGTATTGACCCAAAAGGCTTTACAGACCTGTTGCGATCGTTGTAAGGAGGGACGATATTATTGTTGGATACTCTAATATAGGTATCCTTTCTTATATGGATCTCTGGGGTATGAGTCCTATAAGAGGTGAATGTGCTGGAGGCAATTCACCAAAGAGTGGAGTTTTACTCCCACGTTGTACGACTTATTGTTCAGACGGGAAAGGTAAAATGAGGTAACGAAAGGTGTTTACCGCTTTCATAATGTGTTATGTGCTACCATGCTATGTGTTGCACTTTGTTTGGCATCTTCTTTGCATATCATAATAGCTCATTGAGATTTATTCTCACCCCTCTCCCTTTTTGTTTTAGATTCCGAGACAGGTGACCCGAACCCGTGAGGCCGGGGATTTCATTGTGGACTTTTGCTTTTGGGGCTTGACAAGTTAAGTATAGGAGTCGGTTGTTAGGAGTATTTATTAAGTATTCTTCTTTTGTAATTTGTATGGAAAACTCTTTTTGTTAAACAAGGTTAATTAAGGTTTCCAATGTAATTGGTTAGATTTCGGTTTATTAAAGTTGTAGTTGGATTTCCTTTAAGCGGGGATATTATCAATTGATTTTTATTTGGAAGTTTGAAAAGTGGTTTTTTTCTTTTAAAGGCAAATAAATGTTTAAAAATTTAGATGGATTTTCTTAGTTTGAGCTCCCTTAGCTCGGGACACGTGTTAGGTCCCGGGTTGGGGTGCTCACCGGTTAATATCGAGCTTAGTTTAGAGGTCAAGGGTAGATGTCTAAACTAAGGGGGAATGTGTGGAAATTGACGCCGAGTGTTTAATGCAGGAGTTCGTTCTAATGGCCTAAGCAAGGATGATCGGCGGAAGGTTCTAGAAATTGAAGGAGATATGGGTATAGGTGGAAATCGGAATGAAGAGATGATGAAATTGTTCGGGATGTTTGTACATAATATGGAGACTAGAGGATCGGTTCCGAATCAACCGGAGGGATACCAAAGTGATGGATTAGATAGATTTGTGAGGATGAACCCACCGAGCTTTTACGGAGATCCGAATCCGTTAAAGGCGGAAAAATGGTTAGCGAAATGAATAGGATTTTCGAGGTTATAGGAAGTCCCAACAAAGAGAGAGTTAGGTATGCCGTTTTCAAACTTGAAGGTCCGGTGATCGGTGGTGGCGGTGTGAAGGGAAGTTGGGAGGCGGGATCATACGCCCTGCACTTAGGATAATTTCACTCAACAGTTCGAGGACTATTTCATTTCCATGGTTACAAGGGATAAGAAGGAGATTGAATTCTTAAGACTAAAACAAGGGAACATGACGGTGAATCAGTATTCGGTCCGGTTTGAGGAATTAGCTAAGTGTTGCCCTCATTTGGTATCGCATGAAGTGAAAAGGGTTCGAAGTTTGTAACGGTTTGAGGAGTGAGTTTAGGAAGAAATTATGGATTGATAGTTTCATTGATTATCAGACAGTCATAGATAGGGCATATAAGGTCGAGAAGGACATTGAGGAAAATAGTGGAAGATCCGGAAGTAAGATTGGAAACAAGCCAAAGTGTATAGGACAAGGATCCAAAATCATTAGAGGACGGCCAAGGACGTTAACTTCAGGAAGTGTGAGAGGAGAGTTTGTTGTAGCTTCTTCATCTAGGCCAAGATCCAAACAGTATGGGATGAATTGTAAATTTTGCAAGAAGATTGGGCATACCGAAGATCATTGTTGGAGTAAACAAGGTAAGTGTATTAAGTGTGGAGAAATGGGACACTTTAGGAGGAATTGTCCAAAGTTTCTTCAGGGACGAGTTTGAAGCGGCGGTCGGCGGGTGGACGTCAAAGAGGTGGTACCAAAAGAGATAGCGAAGGAGAACCGAAAGAGAAGGTCTATGGTCGAGTACATGTTTCGAACCTAGGAGAGATAGTTTCCTCGAGAGGTTACTAAAGGTATATTCCTGTCTCGAAGTAGGGGTCATATTTTATGGATCTGTTGCATATCATTTATGCTTGGCATCACATTTTGCTTATATGTGACATATATTGTTTGAGATGTTGTTTTATTGTTAGAGGATTCTGCTCTTATGAGAGGATACCTCGAACCTCCCTTGATTTACCACGATAGTGATGTGGTCATGACTGAGTATGTATTGCCAGTTGATTTGGTATGATTACCAATTTGTAAAAAGGAGATATACTTGACCTGGAGGGTTAAGTAGTTGTTATGCATTGGTAGACTATCATAAGAAATGAGTCTTCTTTTCTATACCCAATTTGATTATATTGGTATTTGATATAGATAAACCTTTATATGGTATTCTTGTTATATATGCGCGTAAGCCAGAAAAATGTTGGTTAAAAAGTGTAAAAGGTATTTGGTTGGTGTTAGACTTGCATAAGAAGTCTTTCCGGAAAATTTTCGTGCTAGTTGTGAGTAGATGGTAATTGTATTTTCATCAAGGTATCGTATGTGTTTATTCTAAGTATGATAAGCAGAATTTTTTAAGCCTTATTTTGATGGCTTTATGGTAATTAGAATTGAGGGTCTCTTGTTAATTAAAGTTCCGAGAGGATCATGAAAATCATTGGAGGATAGGGTTAATAATCCTTGGTGAGAAGTACTTGTATGCAAAGTTTAGCTAGTGTGATTTGGCTCGAGAAGTTTTCAAAATTTTGGGTTCTATAGTCTTAACCGTGGATGTTACCATGGATCTTGTGAGGATTAAGTTAGTGATCTTTAAGTTGGCAAGTGTTACCTAAGAAATTTAAGGAATTCTTAAGAATTGTAGAGTCGTTGCTTTAGTTGACTCTAAAGGACGTATAAATGGTGTAGGATGTAATAAGGATGAATCACGTGGTTAGTAATGGAGAATAGGTTAGCTTTGAACCCGATCCTTACCTTACCTAGTGGATGTGAGGATCTTGTGAAGTTTTAAGTATGTATTACCGGAAGATCAGGGTGTTGTGTTATACAAAATGGGAAGGTGATAGCGTATGTTCCGGGGAAGCTAACTTAGGTAAAGCGGAATTTTCTTATCATTTATCGAGAGTGGTTACAATTGTTTGTGTGGTTTAAGTGGAATCTTATCTTTTGAAGCTCCCTTCCGGGGTTAGTTACCGACCCTAAGAGTTGAAAGATTTAGTTAGTCGAAAGGAAGAGATTTGAAGACTACCCAAATTCTGGAAGAATAGGTTATGTTTGTGTGACAGATTTCCCTTCAACTTGAGAAGTTTAATTAACCTTAGCGAGTTTGCGTAAATAGCGGTATCATTCTAGCTTTGAGATAAAATCGTATGAGGCGTAGTTCAGGGAGATATTATCGATCTCCAATTTATTGGGATGGAATTAGTAAAGTTAGGCCTAAGGTAATTTAGCGCCAAAGTTTGTTAACCCAATTGAAGTTCTAAAAAAAGATTCACGATTTGACTTATAGACCGACTTGGATCAACTTATAGAATATTTGAAGTTTTAAATATAATATCGTGATATATTTGGTAACTTAAGTTGTAATACTTTTATTTAATGGTACTTTCTTGAGGTCGTGGAAATTCGGGTAGTAATAGTTGTATGGTATTCTTGGGGTGTTGCGTCGTAAAATCGTATTATTAATGAAATTAGAAATCTTGGGAAGAATCATAGAAGTGAAGAGACTAATTGGGAAGTGAAGTTCTAGAGTACTCGGGTTGTGAGAATGTATAGTAGAATCTTGCCCTTGAAAAGTCTAATTGAAAATATTAAGTTAGAATGTGTGAAAGGTAACCTTTGCTTTTTGAACCTTAGGCTAAGCGACAATCAAATTCGGGACGAATTTTCTTTAAGGAGTGAGTGTAACGACCCCAACCCTAGGCACTAATTTTAAATAGTATATTATATGCTTTTAATATTCATGTTATCTTTATGTGTTCAATTATGTCTTTAAAATTCGTAATTTAAGATAATTTGGGTGGGAAGTAAATTTAGAATCTTTTATGAATTTATTAGACATTAAATAAGAACCTTGAAGAAATAATAAAAATGGAAATATGATAAATAGTGCAAGGAGGTTAATTGAGTAGGATGAATTATTTGAGTAAAGGTTAGTTAAATTTAAAGTGGAAGCCTTAGATAATTTTCTCATGGGGGGCCAAAGTCTTACTCCCTCCTAGGCTTGCCATGTGCCTCCCCCATTCTCCCTCCATATCCGGCCCCCCCTCTCCATCATCCTCCTCTTACTCCCTTCCTCCTCCTTCATTCATTCACCACTTCCTTCTTAGAGAAAAACCTAGAGAAGCTCCATGGAAGCCCCTTCCTCCAAGCTTTGAATGCCAAGCTACTTCTCCTCCAAATTCAAATCTAAGGGCATTTTTGAAGTGGAATCACCTAGGAGAATTCATCAAGCTAGAAAGATCAACCTTCCCTTTTCAAAACCCTAAGGTGAGTTATTATGACTTTCCCTTCTTTAATGTTCATGAACTATGTTGTTGTTGTTGTTGTTGTTATATGTTTTGGAAGTCTTCTTGGAGTTGGGAAATGGGTTAATGACTTAAAAATAAAGATGTTATGGTTTATGGGAGTTGATTTAGATTTAAAGGAATGGGTGGAATTTGATTTGGAAAGTTAGAATTCATTTGAAATGGTGAAATGGGTAGAAATGGTAGTGGTAAATAATCTAGGGCTAATTGGTTTTGGAGTTTACATGTTTGTTGGGACTTGATAAGATTGAAGTATCATTTGGTGTTCTTGAACTAAGCTTAGTTAGAAGGATTTGAAACCTAGGCTTAAAGGGGTAAAAATACGCATTTTGGGGTTTGGAAGGACACTTGGGCGGTCGCCCAGTAGGTTAGAGCGGTCGCCCATAGCCACGTAACCATGGTTGCCTTGGAAGGACACTTGGGCGGTCGCCCAGTAGGTTAGAGCGGTCGCCCAAGATGGCGAAACCTCAAATTCCTAGGAAGTCCACTTGGGCGGTCGCCCAGTGGTTAGGCGATCGCCCGAGCCCCCGAACCAACCTTTTTCAATTTAAACAAGAATTGTTTAGCAAGTTGTTTGACCTCTTAGAAATGGTGACTCCCACCCAATATAAAGTAGTAGAACCTAATCAACCCGGATACGAATTGATCCTCTTTAACCTGAGTTAGAGTAGGATACTTTGGTTTGGCCATGACGTTTTATTTGGTCAAAATGGAATTGTAGGAGTAGTTAAATATTGTTCGGAAAGTGGTCCAAACTTGGGAAGTAGGTCTTGCACTTTTAATAAGATTTATTCAAGGTTGAGTAATGACTTCGTAGGATTGGTTTATGATACTCGGTGACCTTACTTGCCCATACCCTGAATAGTTAGCTTGAATCATGTTTAAAACCATAGGCCACACTATTGTGTTAATGTATATGTATCACTGTAGCATGATTATCCCAATTGTGGATTATTTGGTATATGGTTGTGTCGTTTTCCCGTTGTGGATTATCCGGTTTGTTGCTAGTATTGTATCCCGGTTGAGGACTATACGCTCGTTGATTTTATTGTATTCGGTGTGGATTATGTGGTTATATTGTTACCTTAAATTGAGTTCATATGCATCGATGGGTTATGCATTGTGTATTACATGAATTGTTGTACTATGGTTACATTTTAGCATGAGTATACATTACCATGTTGTTATATTGTTATCCCGTTTTGTGGATTATCTCAAGTATCTATTATGTGCTTGAGCGTGTTTATGTTCGGGTGGGTATGATGGATTTCAATCAATTATTGATTTGTTCAATAAGTGATTGAAGGTTCGTCATACGGTGACCCTTCCCACTCTGTGGCCACGGAGTGGGGCTGTGCTAACGACTTGTATTGACCCAAAAGGCTTTACGGACTGTTGCGATCGTTGTAAGGAGGACGATATTATTGTTGGATACTCTAATATAGGTATCCTTTCTTATATGGATCTACTGGGGTATGAGTCCTATAAGAGGTGAATGTGCTGGAGGCAATTCACCAAAGAGTGGAGTTTTACTCCCACGTTGTACGACTTATTGTTCGAGACGGGAAAGGTAAAATGAGGTAACGAAAGGTGTTTACCGCTTTCATAATGTGTTATGTGCTACCATGCTATGTGTTGCACTTTGTTTGGCATCTTGCTTTGCATATCATAATAGCTCATTGAGATTTATTCTCACCCCTCTCCCTTTCTTGTTTTAGATTCCGAGACAGGTGACCCGAACCCGTGAGGCGGGGATTTCATTGTGGACTTTTGCTTTTGGGGCTTGACAAGTTAAGTATAGGAGTCGGTTGTTAGGAGTATTTATTAAGTATTCTTCTTTTGTAATTTGTATGGAAAACTCTTTTGTTAAACAAGGTTAATTAAGGTTTCCAATGTAATTGGTTAGATTTCGGTTTATTAAAGTTGTAGTTGGATTTCCTTTAAGCAGGGATATTATCAATTGATTTTTATTTGGAAGTTTGAAAAGTGGTTTTCTTTTAAAGGCAAATAAATGTTTAAAAATTTAGATGGATTTTCTTAGTTTGAGCTCCCTTAGCTCGGGACACGTGTTAGGTCCCGGGTTGGGGTGCTCACACCATTTTCCTAGGTTTTGGTTAGTGATCACTTGACATTTTAGTGGTGAATCAACTATACCAAACCATCCTTGGGGTACATTAGGACTAAGCATTTCATTTGCTTGGGAAGGGGATTTTTATCCTTTGAAAATGAGATTTTATGCTTGAAAATGGTTTTTAGGGTTTTGAAAATGAGTTTTCTTTGCAAGAAAGTAAGAGAACTTGAAAATAATTTTGATCTTTGTAGAAGATCATCCATGGAGATGGTCTTCCATGGTGATCTTCTTAGATCTAGAGCAAGAAGATGAAAGAACTACATTTTGTAGTTTGCAAATGCATGCATGGTTGGAGTTTAGGGTAAGGAGAAGGAGGGTTTACCAATCTTCCTTGTGTTCTTGAGTTTTTGGCTTGAGTGTATGAGTGTTTAAGGCTTAAGTATGAGAGTGAGTGGATGAGTGTGAGTTGGGAAAGATTGGAGAGAAAATGGTGACAATTCTTGAAGAATTCTCATTGTTTTCTCTCTATATTTCGCCAGAGGTTCGGTGCAATTGTGTTGTTCCTTCTTATTTTTGTGATTTGGAGGGCTCAATTTATAGCCCTACGAAAATGACATACTTATCCGCGCGGATAGGACCCTTCGGCGTGCCTTTGTTCATTAAATGCAGCTCCAGCTTTGGACAAGAGGAATATTTCTTTTTGAAATTTCAAATTAACAGCCAGTTTATTGTTCCCAGCCATTTCTATTTGTGGTTTTATTCCTTTTGTTTTACTTTTTGAGATTCTTTTTGAGGTTTAACCTTAAATAACAATGCCCATTTTACCCTCACTTTGTTAGAAAAGTTAGGATAGTTAGGAATTGTTAGAAATGTTATAACTTTCGTTAATTTTCTAACGAAAATTCTAACAAGCTCAAATTGGAGCACTTACAGTAGCCCCTCGGCGACGGCGCTTTCGAAGGAAGCGGGGTCGTCGATAAGAGTAAGGCTCCATATTTGGCAGGATGATCGAGTGATCGGGTGGCTGAACCTAGCGATAGGCTACCTACGTATCCCGAATGGGAATCAAGCCAGTCGTAGTTCGGGTCTTTGACCCTGGAGATGATGGCGTTTTAGGTGCCTCGAACCTGATGAGCGAGTTCTGCAGTCGGTTGCTGGAAAGAAACTCTGCTGGGGATAAGAGATGACCATTTTCGGTCTGATGGCTATCCGCTCTGCTGGGGATAGGAGATGACCATTTTCGGTCTGATGGCTATCCGCTCTGCTGGGGATAGGAATGACCATTTTTGGTCTGACGGGTATCCGCTCTGCTGGGGATTTTTGTGATTTATCGTTTTTCTAGTGATAGCGTCTTAGGTGCCTCGAACCTTGAGGATGGCGTTTTAGGTGCCTCGAACCTTGGAGATGGCATTTTAGGTGCCTCGAACCTTGAAGATGGCTTTTTAGGTGCCTCGGACCTTGATGATGGCGTTTTAGGTGCCTCGAACCTTGATGATGATGGCTTTTTAGGTGCCTCGGACCTTAATTTGAAATGGCCTTTCGGTGGACTTTGTCTGCTGCCGAAGGAGAGGGTGACCGTTTTGGTCGAGGAAATTTGGACCTAATGATAGGCTACCTACGTATCCCTAGTGGGAATCAAGCCCTTTCGTAGTTCGAGTTCTACTCGAGATTTCGTTGGCTTTTGGGATTCCGTTAACTTTGCTGGGGATTTCGTTAGCCTTTGCTGGGAAAAATCAGACGTATTCGTCGGAGAAATCGGTCTTACGTTTTACTGCCGGGGAAGATTTTGATGAAAGATACGAGATCTCGTTATCTTTCTCGGGGCACTCGGTCTTACGTTTGACTGTCGGGGAAGATTTTGATGAAAGATACGGGATCTCGTTATCTTTCTCGGGGAAATCGGTCTTACGTTTGACTGCCGTTGGTAATTTTGATGAAAGATACGGGATCTCGTTATCTTTCTCGGGGAAATCGGTCTTACGTTTGACTGCCGGGAAGGATTTTGATGAAAGATACGGGATCCGTTATCTTTCTCGGGGCACTCGGTCTTACGTTTGACTGCCGGGAAGGATTTTGATGAAAGATACGGGATCCGTTATCTTTCTCGGGGCACTCGGTCTTACGTTTGACTGCCGGGAAGGATTTTGATGAAAGATACGGGATCCGTTATCTTTCTCGGGGCACTCGGTCTTACGTTTGACTACCGGGAAGGATTTTGATGAAAGATACGGGATCCGTTATCTTTCTCGGGGCACTCGGTCTTACGTTTGACTGCCGGGAATGATTTCGATGAAAGATACGGGATCCGTTATCTTTCTCGGGGAGATCGGTCTTACGTTTGACTGCCGTTGGATTTTGATGAAAGATACGGGATCCGTTATCTTTCTCGGGGAGATCGGTCTTACGTTTGACTGCCGTTGGATTTTGATGAAAGATACGGGATCTCGTTATCTTTCTCGGGAGGATCGGTCTTACGTTTTACTGCCGGGGGATGATTTTGATGAAAGATACGGGATCCGTTATCTTTCTCGGGGCACTCGGTCTTACGTTTTACTGCCGTTGGAAGGATTTTGATGAAAGATACGAGATTTCGTTATCTTTCTCGGGGCACTCGGTCTTACGTTTGAATGCCGGGAAGGATTTTGATGAAAGATACGAGATTTCGTTATCTTTCTCGAGACACTCGGTCTTACGTTTCTTTGCTTAGGGAAGGATTTTGATGAAAGATACGGGATTCGTTATCTTTCTCGGGGCACTCGGTCTTACGTTTGGCTTCGGAAGGATTTTGATGAAAGATACGGGATCCGTTATCTTTCTCGGGGCACTCGGTCTTACGTTTGACTGCCGGGAATGATTTCGATGAAAGATACGGGATCCGTTATCTTTCTCGGGGAGATCGGTCTTACGTTTTACTGCCGGGAAGGATTTTGATGAAAGATACGGGATTCGTTATCTTTCTCGGGGCACTCGGTCTTACGTTTGACTGCCGTTGGAAGGATTTTGATGAAAGATACGAAATTTCGTTATCTTTCTCGGGGCACTCGGTCTTACGTTTGACTGCCGTGAAGGATTTTGATGAAAGATACGGGATCCGTTATCTTTCTTGGGGCACTCGGTCTTACGTTTGACTGCCGGGAAGGATTTTGATGAAAGATACGAGATCTCGTTATCTTTCTCGGGGAAATCGGACTTACGTTTGACTGCCGGGGGATGATTTTCTTGACAAGGGGCTGACTTTGGTTAACTCTGTCAAGTTGGGGACTGAATTGCAGAGTTCCAGATTTTTAAAGGGCAAAAGGGTCATTTTGACCCTTACGATCCTGTCCGCGCGGAGAGGGTTTGAAAACCAGGGGTATTAATTAGGGCCAACGCCCTTCCTCTTCCCCATTCAGTTTTCTGAAAATTCGAGAGCAGAGAGAGAGAAACCGAGAGAAGGAAGCCATTGTTGCTCAAAAAGCTTGAAAATTCCTCCGATTTCTTCGATTTTCAAGCAATGGAACACGGGGAAGACGCTTTTCAAGGCCAAGGGCGTGGCCCGGTGGCGGAGAGACGATTGGAGCTCGTCCGGATGAGGAGGCATTACAATCTTTCGCAATCGATTGCGGAGGAGCCCTACCCCGATGCTTGGCAACATTGGGCTTCGGATTCGAATCTCCGAACGGTATACTTTGAAACCCTTTGATCCCTTTGTTGATTTCTTGTTTGAAATTTGAATTTTGGGTGATTTTTGAAAATTTTTTTTTTGAAAATTCGAATGATTGATATTCTTGGCTTTGAATTTTGATTTTGATGCTTTGCATGTTGCAATGATTATGTGGGTATCCCAAAATATGCATTTTGCTTGGAGAAAGAATTGGCCTTTTCGCCATTTTTTTTTTGTATCCGAAAATTGCATGTGAAAATTCGAAAATTGTGATGATGATGATTTTTTTTGAAATTGAATATTGATATCGATGAATGATGCAATGCATGCATTTTGTTTGGAAAGAATGGGCGTTTTGCCAATATGAGATGTATGTATGTTTAGGATTTTTTATTTTTGAAAAGTGGGACGGATTTTTCCTCCCGTTGCATGTAAGATGGATGATATGCATGTATGCATTTTTTTTTTGAAAATGGGACGGAGTTTTTATTTCCGTCGACTTCTTGTAGGATATGCATGTATGCATTTTTATTGAAAATTGTTGAATGGGATTTCTTTGAAAACTGTCTTTTCTGTGAGAAAAATGGGGCTATGTCTATTGCATGTCGTTATTCTGCCGAAATTTTCTCTTTTTTTTTTTTTTTAATGCATGTGTATGCTCTTTTTTTTTTGTGCAAATGCAAATGCAATTTTTTTTTTGACACTTTCTCTCTCTTTCTTTTTTTTTTTTGCAGGTCGGATACCGTTTTGTGACGGACGGTGAACAAAATGAAGACTCGAGGATCGGTGGAGTCCGTAGTTGACTTGTGGGATCGGCTTCCGGATGCGGGCCGAGGAGCTTTGCCGAGTCAGAGGCAGTTGTTGTTGAGACGGGGCTTTGGGAGTTTGTCGAGTGCTTGAGGGGTGGTCAAGTTCCCTAAGAGCAAGGGCTTGATGTTTGCTGCGGCGCGGCCTTGGTGGGACGCGACCCACACCTTTCACTTCTTACGGGGCGAGGCTACGGTTACGCCCTCCGATTACTGGCTGCGATCACGGGCTGTCCTTTAATGGACGCGGCATTGAGTGGCGGGATGGCTACGGCGATGCGGATCTACGGGCTCTTACGGGATTTTCCCTATTCCCAAAAGGGGATGGGGATGGAGTATGCCGTGGTCTACGGTAAGATCGTGGAGACCATTGTGAGCTATGAGGCTGGGGAGGAGAGGATAGGCGCTGAGCAGATCGCTAGGGCCTTCTTGTGGTTTGCCTTTTCGAGCACCCTCTTTGGGCATGCTGAGGGGACGGCAGCCTTTGCCTTCTTTGAGGTCCTTGGAGGACATGGAGACGGTCGGAGATGTCTCGTGGGGAGAGGCCGGGCTGGCAGAGCTTTACTTTGCTCTCGATAGGTACAACCGGAAGGCTGTGAGCTCTTTGTATTGCTTTGAGTTTGCCCTGGAGGTATAAGCTCTCTTTTTGCTTTCCCTCTTTTTTTTTGAGCACGCACTTTTCTTTTGCCTTTGGATTGATTGGATTTTTACCTTTCGCGGTATGGGCGTTGGAGTTTTTCCACGTCACGATGTGGCGGCAGGGGCGGAGTACGTCGGGCGTATCCGGCTATGCGGTCTTGGTCCAAGCATGCCGGGAGAAGATAAGCTCCGGGCGTACGACTCTCGAGTACGCGGATTGCCTTCCTTTGACGGAGGCCGAGACGGATGAGGGGATGATATTCTTCCCACAGGATCGCTTCGAGGTGGCGCGGTGAAGGCGCGAGATTTGGATGTGCGGTGGAGGATTACGAGAGGTCGACTGCGATGCATATTATGCGGGAGAGAGGGTGACGCGCCGGCATGGCGTTAACTCGCCTTTGAGGACACCGGTGGAGCCTCCCGCCGATATGATGCACCCGAGTGATCGGTCCGTGACACAGGATGATTACCGAGCCGGCCGGCACTTCTCGGATTTCGTGGCGGCGAGCCATATGCGACATTCGTCTTGAGGAGGATGAGGATGCCTCAGGTTCTGGATAGAGAGGGGCTTGGGATCCCGCGGTACCCTCGGACGGAATTTCATATATCCAAGATGGGGTCCGATTGAGGGTGCAGATCCCTCAGCCTGAGCGGCTTCCACGAGCTTTCCGGCCTCGTCTGGGTATGAAGGTATGGCTTCACCTTTTCCCCTTCTTTTCTTTCTTTTGTTTCATCATCTTTAGCATCACTTCCTTTTTTTTTTTTTTTTTTTGACGCTTTTGCTTTTGTGCGGTTTCGGAGGTGGTCGTCGAGGCGCGAAGCAAGTGATCGGAGCTAAGAGATTCATCGGGAGGATGGTCGCTTGCGGGGCTCCTCGAGCTAAAGCGAGGCGACCACGGCGGTGCACATCGGACGGGAGGCTTCCCTATTCGCTCGAGACTTCTTCGAGACTCCTCTGTCTCCTCTCCTTGATCCCAGCGCGGTGCGCCTTCGGATCACGTCATTCTCGGGGATCCACACGGGCGGGGACACGTATGGCGGCATGGCGGGTCGTCTTCGTACGTCCGGGAGTCCGACGCCTTCACCTTCGGATACGATTTTTCGCGAGATCTCGGCTTGCCCTATCGGAGCGTGCCGGTTGGTCCCGACGAGCCTCTTTACGGAGACGAGGACGATTACGAGCCCGAGATTTTCGGGGCTCTGAGGAGGCGGGCCCGAGTCGCAAGAGGGCGGGCGGACATCGGGCGCTAGAGACTCCGATTGATTTTTTTTTTTGAGATTTGAGATTGAGATTTGTACGGCTTATGCACATTTTTTCTTTTTTTTTTTTTGGGATGTAATAATTTAGGATTTTATTTTATGAATGCAATGCGGTATGAATGCGGTGTTGCATGAGCCTTGTTTTTTGGCAAGGGTGTTAGTGTTTGATATATGGTGGTTTGGGGAGGTTTTTTGCACGGGTTTCGAGCAACGGGACGGAATATTCCTCTTTTGGTGTAGCGGCTTGGGTATTGCGAGATTTTTGGTGGGAAGCAATCATGTCCGCGCGGATAGGGTCCTGCATCCGACATTGTCCTTTAATTTTGCTTCGGATCTGGTCTCACTTTATTTCAAATTCAAATATCCTCTTCAACCTCCAGTCCAAACAGACCATTTTCGGGAGAAGAGAGAAAAACCATGGAAAACTTTAGAAAAGCTCCATCAAAATTGTCTCAAGAATCCCAAATGTCATTCTTCAACAAGTTCAAGGATTGGTCTAGGAGATTATGCATGAGAGGAGGTCCTTCTTTGAAGAAAGGTACAAGGTGAAGTGCTTATGGTCTCTCAAGGAATTGATTCGGATTATGAGCTTTTGAGGGCTTCTTCCTCATTTTGGGACACTAGAAGGCATATCTTTTGCCTTTCCTTCAACGAGATTGTTCCGATGTGGAAGAATTTCGGGCCTTGCTTGGAGGTCCGGAGGTGGAAGAGATAGCGGTTCCTTTGCCGGAGGGGCTTCTTTGTTGACGGTTGTGCGTCCTCCTTCATCTTTCCGGAGGAAGCGCAAGGTATGATCCGCGGTCCCGATCATTTTGATATTTCCGGCCTTCCCGATAGGTTTAGGGGCCTAGGCTTGGTGGATGATGCCTATTGGGATGCCTTTGCACTTTGTATGTTTGGCACCTGTTCATGGTCTATTCCTTTGGAATTTGCCATCGGTCTTTCTTGGATATTGTCGTTCATTTGTCGCACAGGCGAGAGATGTCGTTCCTTTGATTACGGGAGACTTTTCATGCTCTTGATAGGTCGCTACGGAAGACGGTATATGCGCGGGGGCGGCCCGTTCCTCTTGACCTTGTGGGCGATGGAGCGTTTGGGGATTCTTCGGGAAACTCCCGATATGATCGAAGCCTTGGACATTTGCCGGGAGGGGGTTGCGGTGGATTTTGATGATCGGGGCTCATGGGAGCGTTGGATGGTGGTCTCCGGACGAGAGGATATCGAGATGGTTAGTGCCTTGTTGGCGGGTGGAGACTCGCAGAGTGCTTCGGGGACGGGTCCCATGTGGTCATGCTTAGGGGCTTTCTCGAGTCCGGCTTCTATATTCCGGCTTTAGTTACGAGACAATTTGGCTTGGAGCGAGGTTCCTTTGGAGGGCTTTGATGATATAGCCACCGGAGTGGTGGCTCTTGTTTCTATGGATGATCCTTCGGTGTTTCCATTTCTTTCCCGAGCATGGAGGTATGATGCCTTTCCTCCTCGGGTTATTCTCGAGCGTCCAAGACCGGTGTTCTTGACCACTTGGTACTGGATTGGTATGAGAGGCATGCAGGAGAGACTCGGGTGGCTATTTTGAGATGGCGTGAGGCCATTGTGGGTGCGGAGGACTGGCTGTTTACGAGAGGAGGAGGGCCGAGGCGAGGGC
This sequence comes from Adenophora triphylla var. japonica, assembly GCA_022495995.1. Lineage (NCBI taxonomy): Eukaryota > Viridiplantae > Streptophyta > Magnoliopsida > Asterales > Campanulaceae > Adenophora > Adenophora triphylla. The sequence goes on along the minus strand of JAFEMH010004814.1, from coordinate 34,166 downwards.
CAACCCTCATGACGGGAGCGGAGACGGCGCTGACCGACTATGAGGCTTACGTCAAGAGACGGAGAGGAGGGCTCCTATGCTACCGGCTAGGCTACGGGAGATGAGAGATGACGCTAGGGCTACTAAGGCCTTGACGAGAGGCTGGTTTGATAGATCTGTTCCTATACGAGCTTGGTAGGAGGAGTACCGACATTTTTCCGGTTCGAAGAAAAAGACTCGAAGGGGAAGAAGAGGGGAGAGGCCGATGCGAGTGGCTTGGAGTGACTACGAGTTTTCCGAGTATCCCTTTCTTGTCATGGCGAGACACATCGGTTTGATTATGTATCTTAGTTTCTTTTAGCGAGGTTGCCGGTTGTAGGAATGAATCGGGCTTAGACTCATCAAAGAGCTTTTAATTTGTAATGAATATTTGAATTGCTTTAGAGTTTTTCGAGACGCTTTCATGGTTACGATTAATTGTATTGATGTCAAAGTATGGCTTTTATTTGTGTTTTAGACCGAACCGTTTCCGCCTACGTTCCCCTCATTTTGAGGAGCTCGGGTCTTCGTAGTTCAACTTGATTTTTTTTTTTTTTTTGTTTTTTTTTTTTTTTTTTGGTGCAACCTGTTTTTACCTAGGCCGCCCTTTTCGGATTTTCAACCTAGTTGGGTATTACTCTTTTAGCACTCTCTTTTTTTTGACTTCTTCTCTTTTTTTTTTTTTTTTTACGCGTAGTATCTGCGCAGCTTGTCACCATTCACTGGGTGTACAAAGGGATTCCCGTCGAGGCGCAAGTTGCATGGCTCCTCGGAGAAGATCTTACGGACGACATATGGCCCGACCCATACGAGGCTCCCATTTGCCGAGGGGTTGATACGGGCAGGGGCTTTTATTTTAAAACGAGATCACCTTCTCGGATCTCCCGATGCTTTACTTTCTTGTCGAAGGCTCTGGCCATTCTTCCTTGGTAAGCTCGGATGTGTTCCATGGCCTTGATCGGCGTTCATCTAGTAGGGCCAATTCGTCATGGCGACTCTGGAGCCATTCGACCTCGTTGATACGGCTTTCCCGGTAGTATACGGAGCGAGGATCTCTAGCTCGATTGGGAGTACGGCTTCCATTCCGTATGTGAGGAGCAAACGGTGTTTCCCCGGTTGCCGTTCGGCGATGTTACGTAGCCCCGAGTGTCGAGTGTAACTTCTCGGGCCAATCTACGCCTTGGACGGCCATTTTCCGGATGATATTTTCCGAGTTTTGTTTCTTTGCTTCGACGGCTCCGTTGGTTTGGGGCTGTAAGGAGATGACTTGTGACGGGTTATTCGGAATTACGCCGGCGGTTTTTCACATTCCCCTTCGAAGTGGGATCCATTATACGAAATGATTTCGGTGGCAACCCGTATCTGCATATGATGTTCTCTTTGATGAAGAGGGCAACTTTCTTTGAATTGAGGATTTTGTAGGACTTTGCAGAGCATCCTTTCCAATTCCTTCGACGAAATCACCAATCTGCGTCTCTTTAGGCTCTTCCGCAGTTCCCAGATTCACACTTGTCAAAATCTCTTCGGCAGCTTGGGCTCGATTTTCCTTTTTCCGGACAACCTGCTTAAAGATTTTTTTTTGTTGTTTGATTTTTTCTTCGTTTAATGTGTCTGCTTCTTTATCTAATGAGTTATTATTAAGTGTTTTTTTTTTTTAATTCGTCATTAGTTAAAGTGGCAATCAAGGGATACTCAGAAAGGTTCGTCATTTCATTGAAAACGAAAAGGAATACAGCGCTTGCTACAGATTCGTAGTCTTCAGGCGTAAGGCCGTCGGACGATTCGGAAGACTCAAACTCAACAATGAGAGACTCGGAGGACTTTACAAAGGTTGACACGAAAGGACGGGGGACCAATCCAAGCTTGGTGATCATTTCCTCTTTGGTCGCGGACGGGCCTGAGAGAGTTTCCCAATTCTTTAGCGGCATCGCTGTCGGTGGCTTCACAACTCGGGGAAGGCATGGTCTCTCGTGCTCCCTCTTGATCGTTGCTATCATCTCTTTGTACGAACGAGAATCAATTGTGTTTGGCGTACGAAAGGCTGGGCATGTGGATGTAGGGATCTTCCTCAATCACGGGGATTTCCATTTCGTCACAATCGACCGCTCAATCCAGATGTAAGGACGTATTGCGTCTCGGTGTGCTGCTAGAAAAATCTCATGTCCCATACTCGAGCGAAAAGGCTCGGCAGGTAGTTCAGCAAGGAGGACGTCCCACACGACGTTCATAGATTCAAGCCGAGTCTGTCGGTGTTTGTCGACTTTTATCATGAAAATCTCCTCGCTGGCGAGGCCAAAGAATGGGTTTGCGAGAATGCGACAAATGCTGTGATTGAGGACCCAGGAGACTTGTGTGCACTGTATCATGGCGGTGTTCGGTGTTTCCTTCGATACGCCTCCAAGTGTTGGAAATAGCAATTAAATTTGATGAATCGAACTTCTTCGGAGTTTGCTCGCTTGAGTGTGTTGACATAGGTGGCATTGCTGGATTCCAAAGGATGCTGGCGAGACTTGCCTCTTGAAGGATGTAGCTCCGGTGTTTGACTGTGGGCATTCTTGGCTATTGTTTCGGCTTCGTTCCCTATGAAGGAAGCTGTCACCCCTTATGACTTCAAGGTCTCCTGCCGGTTGATGAATTTGACGCATTGGTGGAGAGTGGAGGCTATGGCTTTCATGTGATGCAACCAAGGGCGCCACTAGTAGGGCTGTGAACTCGGAGGATATCCATTACATGGAACTTTGCGGGCACCATTTGGGTTTCGTACCGAGTTCCGAGTCACTGTCCCAGAATGGGACGAGACGAACCGTCGTAGGCCTTGACAGTCCGGGTAGATGGGATCATATGCCTTTCATTTATGCGGAGGGCCCTCATCATGCTTTGAGGAAGGGCGTTGCGATGATCCATTGTCCACTAATACCCCGAGGAGTGACATGGTGTTGAGCCGAATAGTGATGTACAAAGCTTCATTGTGTTGGGAGACATCTCTTGGCAAATCTTCATCGCGAAGGTGATCATACTCCCATATAGGTGAGGATCATAGATTTGGTCCTTGTCTCGGGATAGAGAGTCATTAAACCGGTCGCTTCGTGCCTTTTTCTTGCGAGGTAGAGCCTTTGCCGAAGTCCACAGGTTATACCGATGCCTTTTGTGGCGGTTGCCATCTCCGGTCAACATGTTGATTGAGTGGGAGCACCAGCTGGCGTTGGTCTTTCTTCAATCGGTGTATACTCGGGAGGCTGGACAAAGGCGAACCTTGGGCGACCCAGGGAGTTGGACTTACGTTGCAGCGTGTACTACGGTATCCGAAGGCCTCAATTCCGTTGTTGGCAAGACTTTTTGCTCTTTTACCCCTTTTTGCTTTGGGGAAAGGCGGGCGGAGTAGAGTACATAATAATCAAATCCCCAGAGATGGCTCCCAGAGCGTTCCCACACTTGTTATCACCGGACTCGAATCTCTCCTTTAATTTTCTTTGAGAGGAAATTTTCTTTTCTTAGGAGGACGGTCTTCGTGTATCCGATCCACGATAATCCCTTTCAAGGCAATCGGGACAGTCACTGAAATATCCCACCAAATGTGTTCTACAGTGGTGGCGGATTTGGGACCTCGGGTTGGCGGTCTTTGGAATGACTTTGAGTGGGCAGTCCGGGGATCTGGCTGTTGGGCTGCAAATGCAGTAGCGAGTGATTGGACTCTGCGGATAATGAGAGATATTGAGGTCCCAGAGGAACAGGCATATGTTTGTCCTTCAGGTAGCCGGTCGGTTGGGATATTGTTAAGGTCCCGAAGTGGCGTGTGGCCTCTTCAATCCAGGCCTGCTGTCTATGCAGCGTTCTTCCGGGGCTTTGATGGGCGACCATATTTCTTCAAGCTGTTCCACGATTTTCATCACTCAGGCGATATTTGTGGGATCATCACTTTGAGAGGGGACAGCGACGGTATACCGAACTCTTTCGTCACGGCTGCTGTTTGGGGGCCGGTTGCCTGTAAGTCGACGGGCGAGTCCGGCGGTGGAAACATAGGAATCTTGGGGTAGCATCTTGATGTATCGGGACGATTAAGAAGAGGAGGAGAACCCTCTTCCTTCTTTGCGGTAAAAGTGTCATCGGAATTGAGGCCGATAGTCAAACCATGACTTGCGACAACCCCAGTAGGTCATCAATTTGAGCCTCATGTCGAAGTCTCATCTGTTCTACTAAGCTGGATCCAATCTTGCAGTGCGAGGGATTTTGGAGGACGGAGCAATGTGGTCCCCATCATTACCGGGCGATGCGGACATTACGAAACCGGAGTCGGAACAAACGACGAAGGCGATGACGCGCTTGACTCTTCCCAACTAATCAAACGGTGACCCGGTGCCGAAACCAAGCTTTGTGCGGAGGGCTGTGGGGGAAAGGACACGAAGGTTCGAGATGTGCAGGGAATGGAAGGAGGGTAGGTGTTTGGGCTTTTGGCTCATGCAACATGCGATTATTTGTTCACGTTTACTTAAAACATGTTTTATTAACCTAATCGGTTGGAAAAGATTGATCTTCTTTTTCGCAAACTACTACGGATCTGGATCGGTGGGCCCCGTCACTACGTCTATAAGCCCCTCGTATTCCACTGTATTTCGACCTCCCGGGGTGGGCGGCCCAGGGCGAGGGTCCTATAGGGCAAGCGGGTCCCACCGACCGAAAGAAAACGATCCTAAAAGTCGGCGGGTAATCGAGTCTTAACGAGCATTCGATGTAAATTACGGACAAGGCGACGTCAAAAGTCAAGATCATGTCCGAGGAGCTCGACGAAAAGTCGGCATGATTTGGGTGATAAATGTCCACGATTGATCTTGATTTGTTGTCAATTAGGCCGTAATTAGGCATGGAATAATCATTAATCCTTGATGACTCGGTGTCAATCTTTGGGAGTCGAGTGTATAATTTGTGCCGATCGGAGCCGAAGTCAAGGCGCCGGTCAATATCTTGGTCAAAGTCTGCGGCGGAAAACCGGCGAGAACTTCGGCCGATTAGGGTCCCCGAAAGATATTGAGTCGGTATGCCGACAAAGGCTTGAAAGGAAAGGTCTATACACGAGACGGGGCACGACACGAGACCGGACTAAAAACCAGCGGGTCTCGGACAAAGTGTGTCACGGACAAGTGCATGGTCGACACGAGGCTCCGTGGGATGTTTGGGTAGTCTGTGCTCATCAGAGGCGTAATAAGACCAAACGGACCGCGACAAGGATTTCCCAGGGTTAGGGACGTAGTGTGCGGTGTACGGTCACGTGCGCGTAGTGTGCAAGCGATCTATATTCTTTTACGAGTAAAATAGAGATTTTTTTTTCTGTGTCTTAAAAATATGATGCATGATTTTTTTTTTTGAAAATTTTCTCTTCTTTTTTTTTGAAAATCTTTTTTGAAATTTTTTTGAAATTTAATGAGCACATAAGCACGTAAGCACGAAAATTCCGACAGTTAGGGACATTATTCCGACAGTCAAAATTTTGACTTTCTCAGGCGGCCAAAACAACACGAAAGCGTGCAAAAATCAATACACACACAAAAATGATTTTCGAAGCCGGGACGGAAGCTTGACCCTCAAAAGCTTTTTTTTTGGAAAACGGTGATACCGGTACGTGGGATTATTAGACCACAATTTATCCCCGACTCGTGTTAGGAGGCGATAACGGGAAGTTTAATGGTTTTCACCAATATACCAAATACCATTTTTTTTAAAAAAAAAGCTTAGTCCCCAGCGGAGTCGCCACTGTGATGAATGTGTATCCGAAAATTTTTCCCATTTTTATTTGAAAAAATCAACGAAACGGAGTCGCCACGCCATTTTTATTTTGAGGGCCAAAACTTTGAAAAAAGCCCGAGATCAGAGATTTAGGTTCGGAGGTCATGTTACACGCCGGGAAGGACGTTAGTGTGCACCCGGAATGCCTCGTAAAACGAGTCTTCCAAGCTGAAAATCATTTGTGTGTGTGTGTGTGTGTTTTGGCCAAAATAAGTTGAAACTCAGAAAAGTAAAAATTGGGATATCTTTTTAAGACTTTAAACTGATCCCATGAATTTTTGAAAGATTTTTGGATTGAGATTTGGTACTCAAAAGACCTTTTGAAGTTGAGAGCCATTTCTGCCAGAATGAAAAAGGCAGTGGACCTTTGATTTTGAAATGGATTCAAGGGTCTTAAAACTTCATAATCTGGATAAACTCAGAGAATGAAAGTTGTTCTAGACACCTTAAATAAGATTTATAAGAAGGAATTTTCCATTTTGGAGATGATTGGAGGGGTCAAAACCTTCTGGAAACCTCAGATATGAGATCTGGATTTCCAGAAGCTGATGAACTAGCCTCTGAAAGAAAATTTGAAAAGAGGAGTTTTACTCACCCAAAAAATAAAGTAAAAATATGTATGGAAAGATCTGGATGTTGGCTACAAAAAGTGTTTTGTAGTCAACACCAAATTCCACATTTATCTGTGTCCAAAAAATTAGACCATGGACTGAGGTCTGAGAAAATTGCTACTGGACAGCAACTTCTCAAGAAAGAAAATATGATTTTAAGGGGGGTTTTGCATCCATGCTTGTCCCCATTTCCCTAGGTTTTGGTTAGTGATCACTTGACATTTTAGTGGTGAATCAACTATACCAAACCATCATTGGGGTACATTAGGACTAAGCATTTCATTTGCTTGGGAAGGGGATTTTTATCCTTTGAAAATGAGATTTTATGCTTGAAAATGGTTTTTAGGGTTTTGAAAATGAGTTTTCTTTGCAAGAAAGTAAGAGAACTTGAAAATAATTTTGATCTTTGTAGAAGATCATCCATGGAGATGGTCTTCCATGGTGATCTTCTTAGATCTAAAGCAAGAAGATGAAAGAACTACATTTTGTAGTTTGCAAATGCATGCATGGTTGGAGTTTAGGGTAAGGAGAAGGAGGGTTTACCAATCTTCCTTGTGTTCTTGAGTTTTTGGCTTGAGTGTATGAGTGTTTAAGGCTTAAGTATGAGAGTGAGTGGATGAGTGTGAGTTGGAAAAGATTGGAGAGAAAATGGTGACAATTCTTGAAGAATTCTCCTTTGTTTTCTCTCTATATTTCGCCAGAGGTTCGGTGCAATTGGTGTTGTTCCTCCTTATTTTTGTGACTGGAGGGCTCAATTTATAGCCCTCTGAAAATGACATACTTATCCGCGCGGATAGGACCCTTCAGCGTGCACTGTTCATTAAATGCAGCTCCAGCTTTGGACAAGAGGAATATTTCTTTTTGAAATTTCAAATTAACGACCGATTTATTGTTCCCGACCATTTCTATTTGTGGTTTTATTCCTTTTGTTTTACTTTTTGAGATTCTTTTTGAGGTTTAACCTTAAATAACAATGCCCATTTTACCCTCACTTTGTTAGAAAAGTTAGGATAGTTAGGAATTGTTAGAAATGTTATAACTTTCGTTAATTTTCTAACGAAAATTCTAACAAGCTCAAATTGGAGCACTTACAGTATCACATTTGTATTTTGTATCTGTGAGATGGCATAACTCTGAAATGACAAGGGAGGATATGATTCGAAAGATCCCAATAAATTACATTCTCTATGCAAAGATATCTGCAGCGGATTAGATATTTCTTTGTCTTGGAGTGCAAAACTAGCAGTTACATGTGAAGAATAGTATTTCTCTGTGGGGACTGCCATACGTTCTTCAAACATGCTTTGACTATTGCAAAAAAGAGATTCATAAGAGGTACGCTTCAAGTGTCCATTAATTTTCTAATGGTTAATTTTCATATTAAGGTTACTGGATATGAACCATGTTGATTTAGTTGGTCACATTTTTTATCAATGTTTATAGACGCTATTTTCAACACGATAATTCTTGCAGCATACATGTACCATATATCTGTTATGGAAATTCTTCCAAGTGAATATTGTTCTTTGTGACATTAATTTTTTCCTTTATAATTAATTAATCTTGTATGCTATTATTAACCCACATGTTTTTATTTGAGAAGGGGGAAAATTACAGCAAAAAAATAAAAAAAAATCCTCGATCTACATCTTTGTGAGCCAACCCGAAAAATCCAAAAGAAAAGCTCTAGCATACAACTTCAACAAAGAAGGGTCCTTGTGATGTTTCGCAATGATAAGGCAGTCGGGCGAGTCACAACTTCCCCTTTCAAGTCTTTCATAAAATCTACAGCCACCTTTTGGATTACCAAAGCTAGCAAAGTTAATATCCGATATAATTCTTCCTCCTTGGCACGATAATCTCAACGTTTTTCCTTCATACACATTTCCACATCTGACATGTATATCAATAGTAGTCATACACAAGCCACATAGAAATCATTGACTAATTTCTCTCAATGCAATCTTCATTTATCTCTACCACAGAAATAGAGCAAATGTGATTCATCGCCTCTCTCTTCCCCCTAACATCCACGGCCTATGCTACAAACGCCGCCGTCAGTACTGTACTGTGGAGGAGGAGAACGGGAAGTCAATCGGCGTCGGCCTCTCTCTTCCCCTAACATTCAACGTATGACGAACTTATGGGACAACTTGAGGTTAATGTTTTCTTTCCTATACTATCTTCTGATTCTCTTCATCTTAGTCCGATTCCTTGGTTTGTTATTTTTGAAAATGCCTGGAATCTGTTTTGAGTAAAGCATGATTAGGGTTTTGATTTTTGGGGATTTTTATGTGAAATGATGAAATTGGCTAATTTTATTTAGATTTAAACATGATTGATTTATGTTGCTTACATTTTGGTTTGAAAAAACTAATAAGAACAAATTATGATTTGATTTTTGTCTTACAATTTTTAATTATGTTTGCTTTTTTAATTTGTAGATCGATTGGGTTCATGCAACAAAATCAAGAGTTCAGTATTCAAAACAAAGATTTTCCTGCTTTATCCGGATAAAGGTAAATAGTTTGTCCATCGATAGAGCACTGTGGAAACTAATTGTTGTTTCACATTGGTTATTCACTAACACGGTTGTTCATTTGGATTTAGAATGTAGTTTTTTATGCTCTTATTTCGAAGTGGTTTGAATACTTTTTGATCTCTGTAATAATTGTGTGTAAGCCTATATATATATATATATATATATATATATATATATATATATATATATATATATATATATATATATATATATATTTAAACATGATTGATGTATGTTGCTTACATTTTGGTTTGAAAAAGCGATAAGAACAAATTATGATTTGATTTTTGTCTTACAATTTTTAATTATGTTTGCTTTTTCAATTTGTAGATCGATTGGGTTCATGCAACAAAATCAAGAGTTCGGTATTCAAAACGAAGATTTTCATGCTTTACTGGATAAAGGTAAATAGTTTGTCCATCGATAGATCACTGTGAAAACTAATTACTGTTTCACATTGGTTGTTCACTAACATTGATGTTCACTGGATTTAGAATGTAGTTTTTTATGCTCTTATTTCAGAAGTGGTTTGAATACTTTTTTGATCTCTGTAATAATTGGCATCACAATTTCCTGGTTTTGCAGCTGAAAGCCTTGTAGAGGTTTTCTTCGCGAATGGGGGCGACATAAATCTTACAATTGAGATGCATACTCAGCTTGAGATACTTCATAATTCTTTTTATATTTTGTGATCTAGTGGGGTTTAGCTTGATTTCATGAAAATATATGTTCAATGCATTTCATGATTCACTTGGGTGTAATTGCCAGTTTGGTGCAGACATATATTCTTCCCAATTTTTTGAGTTTTTGTTTTGAAACATTCAAAGCTAGATGCATGAATTAAAAGTGAGAATATTAAATATTAATCATACTCTCAAGCTGAGATTTTGTGATTACTACTGTGATATATTGGTAAAATGTGTATGGCAACTGCGTGCATATTTTTTTAAATTTTTTTAGAAAGTCTCATGGATATTTGATTGTTACTGTGTTTAAAATGTTTTTTATGAGACGAGTTCATGGTGACACTATAATGTAAGATTTTGTATGATTTTTTTCTTTTGAAGTTTTTTGCTTGTAATACGAGTCCTGTTTTAGGTAATGTCAACTGAACACTTGATCTGATGGAAATAAGCGAGATAAACACGCGATATGTGATTAGGAGTTTGGTAAAATTATATACTTTGGGAATTTGCTTATGGATTTGCATGGGAAGTGTGGGCTGCTTCGTTTTGTCTTTCAGTTGTTCGATGAAATGCCTCAGAGAGGTCTTGATTTGATGCTTATTAAGAATTGTGCCTATCACAATGCTCTCTTAGCAGGATTTTGCCGAAATGGGACCTTTGCATTTGTTCTGCACTCTGCAGAATGGTGGAGGAAGGAAAAGAACTCGACGATTTCTCTTTCACCATTGTTGTCAATTCTTGTGGCTTGCGTATGGTAACAAAGACCAGTGAACATATACATGGGTTTGTTCTCAAGTTCGGGTATGTCGAAGCAGCATTAACGAATTTTTCATCAAATGCGGGCTTCCACAAGGTAGAGTATCTCCAACGATACTCTAAAATTTCAAAATAGAGCATCATTTTGCTCGAATGGAACTCTAAACCTTGCTCTATTATGAAGCAACTCTATTTATTGAACCAATTTTGGTGCAAGTGATATAGCTGCGATATCACGTTTTCCTCTCTATTTTTTTTTTTTAAATCTTATTTTTTTCTTCAATATATATGAATAGATTTTATAATATAAATTATGAATAACGTAATATATTTATATAAGTGAAATAATAATAAATTTTTAATTTGACATAAGATTTAAAATAAATTGTTAGAGAAGTTTGGTGTAAAAATTGCACCATTACAAAAAAATAGCACAAATTTTAGACCAAACCGTTAGGGATGGTCTTCCTAGCCCAGCTTTAAGCTACTTTTTAAAAGATAGCTCTCTTTCACTTTCACTTATAGTTTACATTTATAGAAAGTAATCTATAGTATAAATGAGGGAAGGTTGGCACTGTTCTATGAACAGTACCATCCACCAATTTTACCGTTTTGCCCCCACTATTTTGTCACTTTCCCATTTTGCCCTCTCTTTAAAAAAAAAAATTTTTTTTTTTTTTAAAAACACACACATACCCTTCTCTCTCTCTCTCTCTTCATTCAGTTTGAATTTCAAAATGGAGGAACTATTTGGTCCCTCACATTTTGCCCAAAAAAAAAAATTTTTTTTTTTAATTTTTTTTTTATTTAAAAAAACAATTTTTTTTTAAAAAAGAAAAACAAAATCAAAAAACGTGGCCTTGGACACGGGCTTAGGCTAGTGATCCATATTTAGTAGTCCATTCGTCTCATTCGAAAAAACACAAATTTTAATTTTGGGTGTCTCATTTAAAAAGACACATATCTAAGTAGAAACCTTTTAATATTTTTTTTATTTATAAGACTCACTTGTTATACTCACAATAACTATTCACTACCTAACTTTCTCTTTCCTACCTCACTATTTATATTCACAACACTTATTTCATTATATAATCCCTTTAATTTCCGTGTTAAACCAACTTTATATATTTTCGAATGAAAAGTAAGCAAGGAGTACTCTCTGTGCATGATCAAATATGTTTGTTCCGACAAAAGGACTCAATGCGTGTCTTGTAGCATGTAACTTTTGTCAGTTCCAATGCAAACCTCATACTCCCTCCGTCCCATAAAAATAGGCACTTTTTTGCTTGGCACGAGAATTAAGATAAAAAGTAAAAAAGGTGATGTGTTGTGAGTGTTAATGGTTAGGTAGAAGAGAAAAAGTGGAGTAAGTGGGTAATGGATGTGAGTAGAGACAAGTGGGTCTCATTTCCATTTTGGGAAAGTGCAGATTATTGTGGAACGCCCAAACGACGTCTTTTAGAAGATTATCGTGGGACGGAGGGAGTATATCAATATAAGTCAAGAAGATTAACATCATGGTAAAACACAAAAAAGATAGTAATAATTGTTATGGATATTTTTCAGCATGGTGACATCCTCAGTTGCTCCTGCATGTCAAGATGATATTCCACTGTAAGTATTGCTTAATATTTACTTATTCATTTTATATAATATTTTTCATTATTATTTTACAGTAAAACGGAAGACATAAAATCGGGATACTACCAAGCACGATCAACTTCTCTTCAACTGCAAGGTGGACTTGGTCTTTGGACGTTGTGAAGATAACCATGCATGCCGAGATTATAGGAATTAGTACTTATCTGTTTATAATTTTTGTTATTTAAAGGGGATATGGAGACGGAAAATACATATTCATTATCACTCTACACATGCACGGCTTGTAAACCTCTCCATTATCTTCCAAAGTTGTAATCACGATTCTGATAGTGAAACATTTAAGGTTGGAGACCTATCTCCCGGGATTTTTTCCGAAGAGGTTGTCATCTCTAAGGTTTTTCCCGTTAACAAAATCCTTGTGTCACTCTTTACTTTCGTGTTCTTGTTCCATTTAATTAAATTTCAAAGTCCCCTCTTTGTTGTTTAAATCCATACACTTACCAAGTTAAGATTCAACATTATTGTTTTTTCTACCAAAACAATTTGGCTCCCACCGAGGGGCCACTTGGTCTATTGATTATTTGGATCATTTCCTAAAAAGGTTCATCATGTCAACCAACCCCAATGTTTCTGCCGGCAGCAAGGGTGTCCCTGCCACTCCAACATCAGGAGGTAGAACCACCTTATTGCCGCCACCTCCTCAGTCAGGACCTCAGCAAAGCCTTCAAAGACTCCACAAAAGGAAGGGACCTCTTCCATTGTGGATGCCGACATCCGGAGTATCCTGACCAAGCTGAATCAGAGGCTGGATCAGCAAGATAGCAATTTGAAGTTGCTGGCCAATTCCATGATCAAGATGCAGAAGGATCAACAGATCATCGCTTCCCGGCTTGACAACATCTCACCATTGCGCGCAAGGAACCTCAACTTTGACACCACCGAAGGATCTACGTTTCAGAATGAATTTATCCCAATGGGTGGTCCATCTCAAACCCATCAGTCGACATCCTTAATGATGTGGCCATCCTTGCCCGGTGACACCCTATTAACGCCACCTTCAGCAGGATTCTCCCCGTTCATCCCATTCATTGACAACACCACTGTCACAACCACCACAGACAACACTGGTTTGCTGAATAATCTTTTCAATAATAATACTTTCAAGCGTATTCCTATGGCTGACCCTTTTGCAGGAAACCCACTTGCCAAGCGGATGCGGGATCTCAGTGAGGCGATAATGAACGTGCCGGCCATAACTCCTCCAATCCGGCCAAGTATCTCGAATTGCTACAATCAGTCCCGGTTTGTCCCAGCAATTGCAAATGCCGACATCCCAAAGCGTTTCAGTGTTCCATCCATGAAGTTATATGACGACAGCACAGATCTAGAGGAGCATGTTGCCCACTATCAAGAGAAGATGGACATAGTGCATATCCCACTTCAATTCAGGGAGGCTTGCCTGTGCAGAGGATTTGGATCGACCTTGGTTGGACCAGCTCTCAAGTGGCTGATGAGGCAACCCCTAGGCTCAATTGGCTCATACGCCCAGCTTATCAACATGTTCTATAATCAATTCTCATGCAGTAGGCAATTCGAGAAGCTGACAAGTGACCTCTACAATGTGATCCAGCAGCCCAATGAGACTCTGAAAGAATATGTCCACCGGTTCAATAAAGAAGTGCTAGAAATTCCCAATCTTGACATGTCGACAGCCACAGAAGCATTCAAAATGGGGCTGAAGAAGGATTCACAGTATTATCAAGATTTGGTGATGACTCCTTGTAAACGGTTGGAAGAAGTCAGGAGCAGGGCCCTGAGATTCATAAGGTTGGAGGAAGATGAGTTGCGAAGGTCAAAGTCCTCATCTAAGATGTCGACATATGACAATCTAGACAGGAAGACCGAATCATCCCACCGCAGAAATAACCGATCCAATCCTTATCCGAGAGTTGACAACAACAAAATTAATTCAATAGAGGGTGAGGATGAAGATAGCGATAATGTGCCTAACATTTCTGATTATTGTTTTTCTGTTGATATTTCAGGTGTACTCTGTGCAATGGGTAACCTGGGGGACAAAACAAGATGGCCAAAGAAGACAGATAAATCCACAGGATGGCGTGACAAATCAAAGTGGTGTGCCTAATATGAGGACTTTGGGCATGTTATAGAAGATTGCATCGCACTAAGAAAGGAAATCAGCTACTTGCTCTCAAAGGGACATCTCAAGGAGTTGTTGGGATCCAGAAAGAAGAAGGCAGAAAATGCAGAAGCTCCACATGAAGTCGAAAGACCAGTCTCTCCTCCAGCATCAACGAAGGTGATCAATTTCATTAGTGGAGGATCAAAAATTTATGGCACTTCCTATTCTGCCGCGAAGCGACATGCCAAGGAGTCAAAGGAAGAGAAGCCAGAAAGACCATCCAGGATGTCGACACCTTGCCAAGAGCCAATCACCTTTGATGAGAGTGATCAAGATAATTCGCTGGAACCCCATCATGATGGCCTAGTCATTTCCTTGCAAATCGCCAATTGTACCATCAGGCGTATCCTGGTTGATGGGGGTAGCTCTGTCAATCTCATTATGTTGAGCACCCTTAAGGAGATGAACATCCCAGAATCGGAGATCGTCAAGAAATCCTCCGTATTGGTAGGCTTCAGTGGCGAAGTCAAAGAAACAGTGGGAGAATAAAGCTTCCAATCTACTCAAAAGGACTTAACACCATGGAGCGGTTCTGCGTAATTGATTGTGCAACATCTTACAATGATATTCTTGGAAGGCCGTGGATTCATGGAATGAAAGTTGTACCGTCCACTTACCATCCGTGCGTGAAGTTCCCAACACCCTTGGGTGTTGCTAAAATATACAGTGATCAGCAAGTGGCCAAGGAATGCTATAAGACTTCAATGAAGGCGTCGACATCTCCCAAACAAGCATAGCAATTACAGAAAAAAGTACGCGAGGTCCTGAAAGCTAGGGAGAACGATGTGAAAGAAGTATTACTAGACCCTTCCAATCCAGACATCAAGGTACTTCTTCGTAGTGATATTCCACCAGATACAGAAGAAAAACTTGTGGACTTGTTAAGAAGCAGAACGAAGAGCTTTGCGTGAAAGCATGATGACATGACCGGCATCAGCAAAGATGTCATCACCCACAAACTCAATATTGATCCTAGTTTCAAGCCAGTGCACCAAAAGCGTAGGAAGTTTGCAGAAACAAGAAGCCAGATAATCAAGGAAGAAGTAGAACGTTTACTTAAAGCCAACATGATACGAGAGGTAGATTATCAAAGATGGTTAGCAAACGTAGTTGTGGTCGAGAAGAAGAGCGGAAAATGGCGAGTCTGTGTTGATTTCACCGACTTGAACAAAGCATGTCCCAAAGATCCTTTCCCATTGCCTCACATAGATTCATTGGTTGATGCTACTTCTGGACACGATCTCCTCACTTTTATGGATGCATCCTCAGGATTCCAATAAATCCAGATGGAGCCATCTGATCAAGAGGACACCGCCTTCATAACACCCACAGGTATCTATTGTAATATTGCTATGCCTTTTGGACTAGATTGGGGACACGATGGAGGTATATATCGACGATATGGTAGTGAAATCCAAGAAAGCTGAAGATCACATAAACCACCTATCTCAAGCCTTCGACATCTTGGATTGTTTCAATATGAAACTTAATCCAGTAAAATGCAATTTTGGAATGAAGGAAGGAAAGTTTTTGGGCTATATGGTAACTAAAAGGGGCATTGAAGCTGCCCCAGAACAGATTCGTGCCATTATCAACCTCTCGTCACCTCAATCCGTCAAAGACGTCCAGAGATTGACAGGGAAGATTGCTGCACTCACCAGGTTCATTTCAAAATCTTCTGATCGATGCAAGCCTTTTTATGACATCTTAAGAAAGAATAAGAAGTTCCAGTGTGAAGATTAGCATGAACAAGCCTTTCAAGATCTCAAAAGTTACCTGTCGACACCTCCATTATTGGCCAAACCTCAGGAGGGCGAACACCTATTCATCTACCTAGCAGTATCGAAGCGGCGTAAGTGCGGTCACAGTGACAGAGCGAGATGGTATTCAGCAACCCATCTATTATATAAGTAAGACACTTTTAGATGCGAAGACCAGGTATTCTCATTTACAAAAGTTAATTTTGGCTTTGATAACTGCATCTATTAAATTAAGACACTATTTTGAAACACATACTATGATTGTGCGTACTAACAATCCTATTAAGAATGTTATGAGAAAATCAGAGATGTCAGGTCAAATGGCTAAGTGGTCCATACAATTAAGCACTTGCGACATCAAATATGAGTCCAGGACAGCAATAAAATCTCAGGCTCTAGCTGATTTTGTGGCTGACTTTAGTCCAACCATGCAACAAGAAGTAGAGTTGGAGGTTCAGCAACTGCAAGATGATGACATCTTGAAGATATGGACACTTTACACAGATGATGCTTCCAACATGAGAGGCACAGGACTTGGAGTTGTACTAAAATCGCCACAAGGGGACATAATACCATAATCCATCAGTTGCAGTTTTAAGGCCACTAATAATGAAGCAGAATATGAGGCATTAATTGCAGGTTTAACAGTGGCCCAGGACCTAGATATTAAGCACATCCGAGTGTTTATGGATTCTTTGCTAATTGTTAACCATTACAACGGATCCTACATAGCGAAAAATGCAAAGATGACGACATATTTGGAGATTGTGAAAATTCTGGCGACCAAGTTCAAAACTTTCACTTTGGAGCAGGTGCCACGTGAAGAAAACTCACAAGCAGATGCCCTGGCAAGCTTAGGTTCAGCCTTCAAAAGCATTTCACAGACAAGTATCCCAATTGTGCATGTCGACATCCCAGCATTTGATCGTCTCGAGCTGTTCGTTCTAGATGTCGACATCCCTACCAGTCCAGCAGTAACTTCCTGGATAGCTCCTATTATCAAGTATCTTCAAGATGATACGATCCCACCTGAAGAGAAAAACGCTCGAGCATTCAGGGTAAGATCATCTAAATATTTACTTATTGATAACTTCTTGTTTAGGAAATCTGCTGCAGGTCACTACTTAAGGTGTCTAGAAACAGACCGAGCCCAATAGGTTTTGAAGGAGCTGCATGAAGGGCAGTGTGGAAATCATACCGGGGGCAGAATCCTGTATACCAAGGCTCTAAATATGGGCTATTTTTGGCCCACAATGCGAAGAGACGCTGCAGAATATACAAAGAAATGTGACTCCTGCCAACGGTACGGCGACATCCTACATCAACCAGGCGAATTACTACATCCTATCCTGTCGCCATGGCCATTCATGATTTGGGGAATGGATATCGTAGGGAAGTTGCCAAGAGCTCCAGGAGGAAAAGTATTTCTACTAGCCATGACAGATTATTTTTCCAAATGGGTAGAAGCTGAAGCATACGTGCAGGTCCGTGACAAGGAAGTTATCTCTTTCATAAAAAGAAACATATTCAGCAGGTTTGGGATACCTTCAGAGATAATATGTGATAACGGCTCCCAGTTCATTAGTAGGAAAACGCAGGATTTCTTAAGGAGATGGGGAGTCAAGATGGTGATATCTTCACGTGTTCACCCTCAAGCAAATGGACAAAGTGGAATCCAAAGAATAAGATTATCATAAGCAATTTAAAAAGGAGACTGGATCAAAAGAAAGGAAGATGGGCGGATGAATTACCATTGGTTTTATGGGCTGACAGAACGACATCTAAGAATGCTACTGGTCAGACTCCCTATTCTCTAGTATTTGGGACAGAGTCAGTCATTCCAGCAGAAGTTCTAGTACCTACAGCCAGATACGGTTTGTTGACACCTGAGCATAATAAAGACATCTTGACACATGACTTGGATACTGTAGATGAGCTAAGAGATATGGCTAAAATTCGCATGGCAGCATATCAGCAAAGGGTAGCCAGGTCTTACAACAAAAATGTAAGGGTTAGAAGATTCCAAGTAGGAGACTTAGTCCTACGAAAGACATTCCAAAATACAAAAGAGTTCAACGCAGGCAAGCTTACCCCAAAATGGGAAGGACCCTACCTGATTGATGCACAGCCGGAAAGGAGCATATCTCTGTCAACCTTGGATGGCGAAATGATCCCACGAAGTTGGAATGCCATTCATCTTAAAAGGTATTACATCTAGACAATGTCTTCCTAAAACTCACCTCATCCCGGTATGGACAATCCTCTATTAAGTTTTAGTAACCTTTCATTTCCCTATTTGTGTCATTTTTTATTTTACCTTACTTCAAAATAAGATGTTGCTAACACAACCTATGGAGGGCGTCAACATAGTTGATGTCCATCTCTAACATGTCTCTGTCTTGCAAGATGTTGACATATGAAAGTGGGGACATATCGAAAGTACTCAAGTCAAAATAACAACGAATTCTCCTCCCAAGTCGGAGATTGGCCATCTCTTCTAAAGTAAAGGTACACAATCCCTTCTAAGGTTTAAAGAGTTAATTACCTCTTTCTTACGATGTTAGGTTGCCACACCTTCGCCGCTTTGGAGCGCAAGATATCTCATTATATAGCTTACCCATTCCCACTCAATTAAATGATTGATCTTATGTTTTATTCTTGTGGTTATGACATATACGTGTCATCTTAAGTACCTACAGTTTTGACATTTCTTCATGTCACCTTACGAAATTGACATATGATCATTCAAAGAGAACTTTATCAAAATTATACCAAATCCTGACATACTTGAAAACTACCAAACCAGAGTTTTTCTAAAAGCTACCATAAAAATATTCCCAAAAGTTAAGACATTGTACCTGTTGGGTTTCGAGGGTCCATGCGCAGCGGAATAATGCAAATAACTCGAATACCCCGAAAACCTAGAATCCGTTCTAGATGAATAATTAAGAAGTATGAATTAGGGTTACCAACCTCGAGTGCCTTTGTTGTTGATATACGTGCTCTAACTCCAGATTGAAGAATTAGCAAATCTTCAATCAACAATGCTTGAACCACAAACGAGAGATCTTGATTTGCGAAGATCCTCTACGAGTATCCACGCGATGAACGAACCCTAGAACTCTTTCTAGGAGGATTGCTAGACCCCTTGATTGAAACCTTTTCAATCTATATGTATTATGGAATTGGTGTGATGTTTTTCAATTCACAATTGAAAAACCTCTCTATTTTGTCTTTCTCAAAGCTCAAAATTCGTGACTGGCTGCTAGGGTTGAAGAGGGATTCTATTTATACTCAATAAATATTATGCCCTATTAAAACCCTTGGGAAAAAAATGGTTTCAGTATTCAGCGGACATGGGCGGTCGCCCATCGGAACATGGGCGGTCGCCCATGTGTCCAGAGCTTAATCCCATCTTCCGAAAACCCATATGGGCGGTCGCTCATAAGGTCATGGGCGGTCGCCCATGTGTCCAGAGCTTAATCCCTTATTCGAAAACCAACATGGGCGGTCGCCCATAAGGACAAGGGTGGTCGCCCATCTAGACAGTCTCCAATGCCCAGTTTTCAAATAACATGGGCGGTCGCCCATAGCACCTTGGGCGGTCGCCCAACACACCAGAATCCATAATTCCATTTTTGACAATTCGTTCGATGCGTGTGACCCCATAGGACTATATTTTGTTGGCAATGAGTTCGATCACATCGATCCTCATAAGACATGAGCGGACTCTAGCAAGCCATCACGCCTACCCAAATAATATAATATCAAGTTCGTTTTTCCTACATAGAACATATCACAATCCCATTGTCACATGATGTTATATTGAACATGAGTCATGGTCCACGTCAACTCATATTGTTCAATGCTTTCTCGTTACTAAGTAAATTGATTAATCGAATGACATTAATCACATTAATTCATTCGGGCATGGCCATGCACTACATCAATCTTACTTACGAGTGGCCAAGCAAACATCTCTCTTTACTAGGGACAATTTCCATCTTGACTTATCATTCTTCCCAACAAGAATCATACCATGCCAATGATAGCCCTTATTGTCATCCGGTTAAAGACAACGTTAAACTATATCAAACATGATATTCATCAAGCGGAAGACAATGATAATCTCAGGTCAAAGGATATCAATGATATGACTATATGAGATTTAATTATGACATATGACCATGACATAAATCTCATAATGGGTCAAGTCCAGTACCTTGTTCTCTAACAAGTACCCATGAATCTAATGTGCATCTCCATGCATATAATCATCACATGATTATCCATTAGACTTCATACTAGTGCTTCATAAGTACTAGGGACACGATTATTATAACTAAACATGCAAAGACATATAATAATCAAATAAACAATCTCATATATAAATGAACAATGACATTACATAAAGGTCTATCTCTTTAGGCCTAGGGCACTAACACCTACAGTCTCCCACTTGCACTAGGCCTAGTCACTCATGTATCTTATACCCATGGACCTAACATGACCATCATGTTTAGCTTGTGGCAAAGGCTTGGTGAGAGGGTCCGAAATATTGTCATCCGTTGGTACCTTGCATATCTTGACGTCCTCCCTTTCACAGATTTCTCGAATGAGGTGAAAGCGTCTCAAAATGTGTTTGGATCGTTGATGTGACCTTGGTTCTTTTGCTTGGGCAATAGCACCATTATTGTCACGTAATGTACTCTATCGGGTTAGTGATACTGGGAACGACTTCTAAGTCACTAACGAACTTCTTGATCCAAACCGCCTCCTTAGCCGCATCCGATGCCGCTATGTATTCGGCTTCGTTGTAGAGATCGGCAACGGTGCTCGCTTGGAACTCTTCCAACAAACAAAGACCTCCATTTAGCATAAAAACAAAACCAGCATCGCGATCTATAGTCATCTTTGTCGGTTTGGAAGCTTGCATCTGTGTAACCCTTTACAACTAGATCATCTTCCATTCCTCCAAATACCAAGAATACATCCTTAGTCCTTCTCAAGTACTTAAGGATATTCTTGACAGCTATCCAATGGTTCTCACCAGATCGATCGGGTATCTACTCGTTGCGCTTAGAGCGTACGAGACATCGGGTCTAGTACATAGCATGGCATACATGATAGACCCAATTGGAGAAGCATATGGTATATCACTCATCCTCTTTCGCTCATCATTTGTCTTAGGACAATGAGTCTTGCTAAGAGTAATGCTAGTGTCCCACGTTGGCAAGTTCCTCTCTTAGAATTTTCCATGCGGAATCTTCTAAGGACCTTGTCAATATATGTACTCTGACTCAAACCAATCATCCTTCTTGATCTATATCTATAGATCTTGATACCAAGGATATAAGCCGCCTCACCCATATCTTTCATTGAAAAATATTTTCCTAACCAGGACTTTACAGTCTCAAGTGCAGGAACATTGTTTCCAATGAGTAAGATGTCATCGACATACAACACCAGAAATAGCACTATGCTCCCACTTATTTTCTTGTATACACAAGGTTCATCTTCGTTTTTAATGAAGCCAAACTCTTTGACTGATTCATCAAAACGTAGATTCTAGCTCCGGGAAGCTTGCTTCAATCCATAAATGGATCTCTGCAACTTTCACACTTTGTTAGAACCCTTTGGATCGACAAACCCTTCAGGTTGTATCATGTATACATACTCAAGTAGGTTTCCGTTAAGAAACGCTGTTTTGACGTCCATTTGCCATATCTCATAGTCGTAATATGCGGCTATGGCAATTAGGATTCTAATAGACTTAAGCATTGCTACGGGCGAAAAGGTTTCATCATAGTCAACGCCATGAATCTGCCTATACCCCTTAGCAACTAGCCTAGCCTTATAAGTATGTACCTTCCCATCCATGTCGGTTTTCTTTTGAAAACCCACTTACACCCTATGGTTTTTACACCTTCGGGTGGATCAATCAAGTTCCAAACTTGATTATCGTACATGGATTTGATTTCGGATTCCATGGATCCTAGCCACTTGTCCGAATCAGGAGTGGACATCGCCTCTTGATAGGAAGTAGGTTCATCATTCTCAATGATTTCTACTTCATTACTTTCCGTCATGAGAAATCCATATCTCTCGGAGTTCGGATCGTATCCTATCCGATCTGCGAAGAACTTGTGTATCTTGAACCGGTTCCACAACAGCTTGTGAATTTGGTTCCGTCTCTACTATTGGCTCTATGTCATTTTCAGGTTCTTGAATTTCTTCAAGATCAATTTTACTCCCACTAGTTTCTTTAGAGAGAAACTCTTTCTCTAGAAAGACACCATTTCGAGCAACAAACACTTTGTTCTCGGATTTGTTGTAAAATAGGTATCCTTTCGTTTCCTTAGGATAACCAACGAAAATACATTTATCAGATCTAGGTGCAAGTTTATGTTCAGAAACCAATTTCTTTACATACGCCTCACATCCCCAAATCTTCATGAAAGATAAGCTAGGCTTTCTTCCATGCCACATCTCATGTGGAGTTTTAGGAGCCGATTTAGTAGGGACCTTGTTAAGTGTGAAAGCGGCTGTTTCCAGTGCATGTCCCCAAAAGGAAATAGGAAGGTTCACTTGACTCATCATCGATCGAACCATATCTAATAGAGTTCGATTTCTCCTCTCGGACACACCATTCCATTGTGGTGTTCCGGGTTGAGTAAGTTCTGAAACAATTCCACAACTTTTCAGATGATCATCAAATTCTTGGCTCAAATATTCACCACCTCGATCGGATCGAAGTGTTTTAATAGTTTTGCCAAGTTGATTTTGTACTTCACTTTGAAATATTCTAAATATCTCAAATGCTTCACTTTTGTACTTCATCAGATAGACGTAGCCATATCTTGATAAGTCATCAGTGAACGTTATGAAGTACCGAAATCCTCCCCTAGCAATGCTATTCATTGGTCCACATACATCAGTATGTACGAGGTGCTTTAGTCATCTTGCCCAATAAACAAGACTCGCAAACATCATATAATTCATAATCATATGAGTCTAAATATCCATCTTTGTGGAGTTTAGAGATGCGTTTCTCGTTTATGTGCCCAAGACGGCAATGCCATTTATATGTGTCATTCACATTATTTGGTTTGGATTTCTTACTAACATGATAGACATTATCAACATTATTCTCAACATCCAAGACATAAAGGCCATTAAAAGAATGAGCAACACAATAAAGCATGTCATTCAAATAAATTGAAAATTTCTTATTCGCAATAAGAAAATTGTAACCCTCATTGTCTAAACATGAAATAGAAATAATGTTTCGCTCAAATCCGAACATAATAATGCTTATTTAAAACTAAAATTAATCCGCTAGGTAAAAGTGACTTCGTAAGTCCCTACGGCCAACGCAGCAACTCTTGCTCCATTTCCAACCCGTAGATCTACTTCACCCTCTTTGAGCGACCTCCTATTCTTAAGTCCCCGCACATTTAGACAAATGTGAGATCCACATCCGGTATCTAATACCCAAGAACTAGAAGTAGAAAGTAGAACATCTA
This sequence comes from Adenophora triphylla var. japonica, assembly GCA_022495995.1. Lineage (NCBI taxonomy): Eukaryota > Viridiplantae > Streptophyta > Magnoliopsida > Asterales > Campanulaceae > Adenophora > Adenophora triphylla. The sequence continues at coordinate 10,681 of JAFEMH010004814.1, read as the reverse complement.
TCATATAGATACACAAGTCGTGGCAATCACATTGCCCTTCTTCTTCACCCCCTTCCCGATAAGCTTTGCAGCTTACGCTTCCAATGCCCGTTTCATTGCAATGGTAGCATACCGCATCCTTTGGGATTTGGATTGAGGCTTCTCAACAATGGCAACCTTTGCCTCCCGGTTTAGCAACTTTTGCTTTAACCTTGTTTTTCTTGAACCCTTTTCCTTTGTTCACCATCAACACTTCGATTGGTTTTCTTGGTAATATTGTTCTCCGCATTCTTTAGCATCCCATGCAATTCGACAGAGATTTATTCATCCCATTCATGTTATAATTCAGAACGAATCGATTATAACTTTCGTGGAGAGAATGCAATATCATATCCGTAGCCAACTCTAAGCTCGGATAGGATACCCAAGCCTCTCAAGATGTTCGAGGTGACCCTTCATTTTCAACACATGAGGCCCAACAAAGTTGTCCTTCAATCATCTTGCATGAATGAAGAGCCTTCATAGTGTCAAACCTTTCCCGACGTGCTTGCAATCGGAACATTTCCTTTAAATGATTTCCCAAATCATAAGCTTCCATGTGTACAAGGTCCTTACGAAGGGCCTTACACATAGTAGCTTGACATCGTGCAACCAACATCTATAGAATCATCCACATGTTTCTTATGTTGGTCCCTTTCGCCTTTAGGTGCATTAGCAAGCAGCTCGGGTGGAATGGGTCCATCGAGAATGTACTGACTTCCTTTCTGTTTGAGAACAATTCTCAAACAATGATCCAATCCACATAGTTGTTGCCATTCTCTTCTAACTTGTCCTTCTCAAGGACCGATCGCATGACAAATTCTGATTAGTGTTAGCAGCCATTGATCTACAAAGATATGCAACAAGATATAAACATATATAAGCACCAATTTCATTTAAGAGATTAAATAATGTATTTTACAAATACTCCCACTAAATTATATAACCTTCATATACAAACATGCATAATATAATTTAATAGGCTAAGACCCAACTTTAATTTAATTTCAAGTCGGCTATGGCACGACTGCTCAAAATTAAACTAAAAAGGTAGATAACATTTATCAATCATATCTACATATGACTCTTAGATCTTTTATGAGATTATGGACATCATATGTCACATGTTTCAATCTCATCTTATGCCTTAGGCCCAAAACTGTTTTGATAGTCTTATTGAGTTCAACCATTTTAAACGTATAGCAATCACTATTTGCTCATCTTGATCATACAAGGATAGAATTAATGTACCTCGCTATGGCGAGCCTACATAAAACTACCCGTGTACTCACAAGTGTTTAAAGTGGGTAGCATAAACAAACTCAAAATTTCAAAGAAGGTTCAATTTTTCATGTTTATCAATTAACATGGCATGGTTGATTCATGAAAAACTATATGAGCATAATTATGAACATGGAATGATACAACATAAATCACATTTGTTCAAGCAATTACTAGTACGCGGCCACGTGCTCCAAGGTTATCCCACACTTCCATCGAAGTGCCTGTGGGGAAGGTTTTGGTGTCCAGCCCATATACCAAGTAATACTTCACAAATATCCTAGATTAATCACATTAATCATATTAATGAAATTGACATCCCATAACCTAGATTAATTATATTAATCATAAATTTCAATTTCATAATCATGGTATATCACTATATACAATTACTCCATAAGCAAAACTCATACAATTTCACATTCTAAATCATATTTATCATGAAAATTCATATAATCACATTACACAATTATCATGATTATCTAACTAAACATCAAGAACGGGGCTCTGATACCACTGTTGGGTTTCGAGGGTCCATGCGCAGCGGAATAATGCAAATAACTCGAATACCCAAAACCCTAGAATCCGTTCTAGATGAATAATTAAGAAGTATGAATTAGGGTTACCAACCTCGAGTGCCTTTGTCGTTGATATACGTGCTCTAACTCCAGATTGAAGAATTAGCAAATCTTCAATCAACAATGCTTGAACCACGAACGAGAGATCTTGATTTGCGAAGATCCTCTACGAGTATCCACGCGATGAACGAACCCTAGAACTCTTTCTAGGAGGATTGCTAGACCCCTTGATTGAAACCTTTTCAATCTATATGTATTATGGAATTGGTGTGATGTTTTTCAACTCACAATTGAAAAACCTCTCTATTTTGTCTTTCTCAAAGCTCAAAATTCGTGACTGGCTGCTAGGGTTGAAGAGGGATTCTATTTATACTCAATAAATAGTATGCCCTATTAAAACCCTTGGGAAAAAAACGGTTTCAGCATTCAGCGGACATGGGCGGTCGCCCATCAGAACATGGGCGGTCGCCCATGTGTCCAGAGCTTAATCCCATCTTCCGAAAACCCATATGGGCGGTCGCTCATAAGGTCATGGGCGGTCGCCCATGTGTCCAGAGCTTAATCCCTTATTCGAAAACCAACATGGGCGGTCGCCCATAAGGACAAGGGCGGTCGCCCATCTAGACAGCCTAATGCCCAAGCCAAATAACATGGGCGGTCGCCCATAGCACCTTGGGCGGTCGCCCAACACACCAGAATCCATAATTCCATTTTTGACAATTCGTTCGATGCGTGTGACCCCATAGGACTATATTATGTTGGCAATGAGTTCGATCACATCGATCCTCATAAGACATGAGCGGACTCTAGCAAGCCATCACGCCTACCCAAATAATATAATATCAAGTTCGTTTTTCCTACATAGAACATATCACAATCCCATTGTCACATGATGTTATATTGAACATGAGTCATGGTCCACGTCAACTCATATTGTTCAATGTTTTCTCGTTACTAAGTAAATTGATTAATCGAATGACATTAATCACATTAATTCATTCGGGCATGGCCATGCACTACTGAAATTACCCGGATCTGAGCAGGCTTCGCAGCCCCGGCATCTGGCATTTCCCGCTTTGCAGCGTTTTCAGGTTGGAGGTGTCTCGCCGTTTGTTTTCGCATTTGTAGAGTCGCCACGCCGTTTTTATTAAGCCCAAAACATTGAAAAAGGGCATCAGTTTAAAGATAATTTTAAACTGTTTTTGTGTGATGAGATTTTGAGTTCGGAGGTCAGATGACTCCTCGGGAAGAGAATATTAGAATATTAGAGCTCATCCGAGTCGCCTCGTAAAACGAGTCTTTCGGATACCCCTAATATCCTTTAAATGTTGTGTGTGTGTGTGTGCTTTTAAAAATACATGCTGTATCGGATGTCTATATTGTATGCTATGTATGGAAATGTATTGAAATAGTAATGGAAGAAAGCCTTACCAATGTTGGTTCGTGTCTGTCTTCCGTTGGGGAATATTGTTTGAGGTCGGAGTAGCGTTCCGGTATGGATCTGGATTGCTTCGGGAGGGACCGGTTGTCTGCGGACAGAGTTTCGGCGTGAGTTGAGGTTGCAGGCTACGTTCGGGCAGAGGTTCGGCGTGCGTGGGGATCGTCGGGATCACTCGGGCAGAGGTTCGGCGTGCGTTGTGGTGGCAGGATTTGCTCGGGCAGAGTTTCGGCGTGGTTTGGGATCGTCGGTTTGACTCGGAAAGAGCCGGGACACCGTGGAAAGACCAGGCAAGGCCTCGAAGTACCACGAGGGGCCTCAGAGTACCTCGAGAGTGCCTCGGGGCAGCGCGGGAGCATCTCGGGAGCGCTCGGGGAGGCTTCGGAGCACCACGAGGGGGCTCGGAAGGCCTCGGAAGGATCCGAAAGGGGCCGGGAATGCCTCAAGAGGACTTAGAGGGGAGCCAGAAGGCTAAGGGAGGAAGAGAGAAGAGGGAGGTGTGTCTGAAAATGGGAGGGGGAGCCCTCTATTTATAGTAGGAAAAAATTGCAAAGAGGTCCGTACGGACCTCCCTGGTTATCCAGAATTTTGGTTTTCCTCGATTTGAGGGAATCTCGTGGACTTTAAGGGGATTTTTGTAATGATTATGTCTGGTGCAAAGAGGTCCGTACGGACCTTTTGGCATGCAAAGAGGTCCGTACGGACTTTCCATGCTCTTGTGAATGTGATGGCAAGCTAGCTCTCGTCGAGAGCTTTCCAACCATATATGACACGTCCTCAATCGGAGTTCGTATGAAGGAGTTATGACCTCCGGAAGTTTGCCCCTCGGTTTTGTCGTATCTTTGGGACGGAGAGCGATCCGGATTGGGGTACTTACAAGCTTCCCCCGGCGACGCCACTTACGGAGGAAGTGGGTCGTCGATAAGATAAGTGGGTCCTAATCTGGATCGCGTGTTTGGGAGAGGAAGGACCGTGAAAGTCGGTGTGAGGACGTGGTGGTGTCTTATCGTGTGACCGTTTAGGCCGAGGCCGGACCCCGCGATAGGATTCCTACGTATCCCTGGCGGGAATCAAGCCTGATCGTAGTTCGGGTGTGTTTGTAGTGCATGAGGACGGAAGAAGTCCTCTGACTGAAACTGTGTGTGTGGACGGGGTAGTGTCCTGGGTGACCGCATAGGTCGATGATGCAGGACGCGGTGTGTGTCCCTGGGTGACCGCATAGGTCGATGATGAGTGACGTGGTGGTGTCCCCGGGGTGACCGTACGGGCCGATGGCTGGACCCCGTGATAGGATTCCTACGTATCCTCGGCGGGAATCAAGCCTGGTCGTAGTTCAGAGGTGGTGAATTTGTGAGTGTATGTGGGCGTGGTGGTGCCCTGAAGTGTCGTGTGACTGCCAAGGTCAGTGGTAAGGACGGGGTGGTGTCCTAAGATGTGGTGACCGCTGAGGTCAATTGTGAGGACATGGTGGTGTCCTGTGATGGAAATTTTACGATTTTTCTAATCGGGTGGTTTAAGGCCTTCCGGGCCGGGGATAGCGTGAGGACTTGAATCGTCTTCTGAATGTGGTTGCGCCATGCGTGAGGACTTTGAATCGTCTTCTAGCCGCAGTTGGTGCCACGCGGGAGGACTTTGAATCGTCTTCTGGCGGCGGTTGGTGCCACGCGGGAGGACTTTGAATCGTCTTCTGGCGACGGTGGATGTTATGCGCGAGGACTTTGAATCGTCTTCTAGCCGCAGTTGATGTTATGCGCGAGGACTTTGAATCGTCTTCTAGCCGCAGTTGATGTTATGCGCGAGGACTTTGAATCGTCTTCTAGCCGCAGTTGGTGCCACGCTGGAGGACTTTGAATCGTCTTCTGGCGGCGGTTGGTGCCACGCTGGAGGACTTTGAATCGTCTTCTGGCGGCGGTTGTGGAGGCATGGCTGCCTTATGCTTTGATTGCGAGAGGCGTAGATGCCTTTGTGTTTTTGCATGTTGAGTAGAAGGTTGGACTTACGATGACTGCCGGTGCTTGCGTTGCCGTTGAAGTGGGCAAGGATGACGGCCGGTGATTGCTTCACCATTTGGCATTTTGGAGGCGCTTCGTGCCTTGGGACTTGTACTCGGAGGTGTTGGCTCCTTCTTGTGCTTGTTTTGCCGTTGAGTGGGCAAGGATGATGGTCGGCCGGGGATATGCATCTTGTATGACTTCCTTTGACTTGTTTGGGGAGGAGCTCGGGCTTACTTTCGATGGCCTGGCGTTGCCATTGGGCGGGCTAGGTTCTGGCTTACACCGACCGCCGGTGTTTGAATTCTGGGGATGCGTGACCTTGTAGGGGCCCTTTTACATTTGGGAAGATGACTTCGGACCCTTTTGAGTGGCCAGTGGTTGAAGTTGTCGTTGAGCGCTTGGAGGCGTCTCTCAGTGCCTCGATATTCGTGGCCGGGAGGTGTTGGCTCCTTCCGGAATTGTCGTCAGCATTTCTGGAGGCGTCTCGTGCCTCGATATTCGTACCGGGAGGTGTTGGCTCTTCCTCGGAATTGCCGTCGGGCGTTTCTGAGGCGTCTCGTGCCTCGATATTCGCACCGGGAGGTGTTGGCTCCTTCTTGAATTGCCGTTGAAGGGGCGAGACCGGCCTTACACCGACGCGCCGGTGTCAATTTCCGCTGAGCGGGCGAGGACCGGTCTTACACCGACTACTGGGATTGAATTGCCGCTGAGTGGCGAGACCTGGCCTTACACTGACGGGCCGCGGATGTCAATTGCTGCTGAGCCGGGCGAGACCTGGCCTTACACCGACGGCCGGGGATTGAATTGCCGCTGCTGGCGAGGACCGGTCTTACACCGACGGCCGGGGTCAATTGCCGCGGGCGGGCGAGGACCGGCCTTACACTGACGCCGTTGGTTAAATTGCCGCTGAAGTTGGCGAGACCGGTCTTACGCCGACGGCCGCGGTTGAATTGCCGCTGAAGTGGGCGAGGACCGGTCTTACACCGACGCCGGTGGTTGAATTGCCGCTGAAGTGGCGAGGACCGGTCTTACGTTGATGGCCTATGGTCAATTGAAGCGGTTAGGGACCATTCTCGCACTCGGATTTGGCCGGAAAAGGCCTTAGACGCCTGTGGGGCAAAGATTATAAGTGGCAGAAAGTAATTTGGACACCCTTGCAAAGAGGTCCGTACGGACCAACTGTTGCAAAGAGGTCCGTGACGGACCACTTTGGTTTTTTACAGCTCCTGCATTTTGACTGTGTTTAAATGCCGAGGCTCCCCACTTCTTCTTCCTCGCCCGTGAACTGTGCGAGAGAGAGAGAGGAAAAAACCTCCATTTTTACCAAAATCCTCCATTTTTTTTTTGATTGAATTGCTTGCCATGGCTGAAGGATCTCGAAGGAGTCGTCGTCAACGCAGTCAAGAAGTGGTCGAGCAACGGATGGAGCTCCAAAGGAATTGGATTTCGTTCTGCTCCATCTTTTCGAAGAACCCGGGATGTCTTGTATCCGAATCCGGAGGTGCACAATCGTCGTTCTAGGAACGTTCTGGGAGGTAAGAAATCTGCTCCGCTTTTGATTCCCTCGTCGAATTTTTGAATGCTAGAACTAGGTTTTAGTTTTTCGCATTTTTGAATTTTGTTATTTTTTTTTTATGCCTTTCGTGAAATTCTTGATGAATTGTTGAAAATGGACATGTAAAAATTGTGGGTATGTGTATTTTGTGCGTAAATGTGTAGATTAGCTTTTATTTGTGAAAATAAAGTGCTTCTCTAATGAAATGCATGCTTTGGTGTTTGTACCGTATGCTATTTATGTATGTACATTATGAGAAAAGTTTGTCGTGGTAGTGACAAATTTTGTGAAAAAAATGTGACATGTGTCGTGTTTTTTTGTGACTGCCTTTGTCCTCGAAAGTGTGTGCCGTGTAGGGATGGATTTTTTTGAAAAATGTGTTATGCATATGTGTCGTGCCGTGTGTGCCATGTTTTGGGTGACGGACTTTGTGGGGAAAATATGTGCAATATGTGTCGTGGTTTTTGTGACGGGTTATATGTGCCTTCGCCGTGTTGGGACGGACTTTTTTTTTGAAAATGGGTCGGTAGGGTTTAATCCCCCTTTTTTTTTCTTTTGAGAAAATGTGTACAGCCAGGTGCCGTGTTTTTGTGACGGGCCGCATGGAAAAATTATAGGTATAATGTGAAAATTATGTGCAATGTGTGCCGTGTTTTGGACGGGTTATTTTTCATGGCTTTCCGTGTTGGGACGGACTTTTGTGCCTTTCATTTTATATTAAGTACCGTGATTGACGTACCTTTGCCGTGTTTACCTCGCAGGATGCGGGGCTTATGGCCGGGAAGGCCAAGAGGATGAAGACTCCTGGGGATCGCCGAGGTCTGTGAGCCGCTGGCACGGATGCTCCTGATATTTCGTGGACGGTAGGCCGAGTCCTGTGGGAGGCCGGCTCACGCTTCCGGCCCGGGGGTGTTCGTCGAGAACCCGGCCGTAGTTTCGATCACGAGGAAGAACAAGAGCGTCTTCCTCGGCCTTCGAGTACCGGTGGGATACCACCCACACCTTCCATCTCGAGCCGGGAGAGAGGTGACGGTGACGCCGACCGACTTTGCCGCGCATGACACGGCTTTCCTTCTAAGGAGGGCCTCGCACGGTGGAGAGATATGATCTCCGATGTCATGTTTGACCGAGTTGCCGGGCTTTCAGCCTCGCTCCTCGCAGGCCCGGGGATGCTATATAGCGACGTGGAGTCGAAGATCACTAGCCAAGATTGGGGCCTATGTCCGGTACCGGCTAGTGACGGCGGAGCACTCGGCGCGCTCCTTTTTGTGGTATGCACCGTCCGAGACTTTGTTCTCGAACCACGCGACCGCGGCTCCCTTTGCTCGCTGAGAGCTTGCTTGATCTGGAGAGAGTATGTGACATCGCTTGGGGCGAGGCGTGCTCGCCGAGCTCTACTTCTCCTTGGGACCTGTTTAGCCGGGCGCGCGCTCATTGGCCTCGTTTTGACTTTCGCTTTGGGAGGTACGGGTTTATTGTTGTTTTTGATTTAGCAACTTGTCATTTCTCCGTTTTCTTTTGCACCGAGCCCTTCTCGTTTTTTGTCACAGTGTGGTTTTATGAGGTTTTTCAAATGCTTCCCGTGGGATAGAGATCCGGGCCGTTGCCGCGCATCCCGCTATGCTGGGCCGGGCTCGTACGGGCGAGGAAGAGGAGGACCACAGGGGGAAGCTCACCATCGCCTACGGGATGTGCAAGTGAGCGTTGGAGAGGGTAGCCCTGAGGGGTTCGTTTTGTTCCTCGCGGCCCCGCGTGCTTCCTGGCCCGAGGACCCTCCTTTGGGACGCTTGATTCCCGTGACATGGATGTGCTTAATTCTCGAGAGGTACCTCGGCGGTGGGCTTGGGCGCCGAGGAGTTCATTTTGTATGGAGAGGAGTACGGGCCTTCGTGAGGAGGAAGCCGAGGACGCCGCAGTGCACCGGCGAGGAGAGAGAGGCCGGCCCGCAGCTCCCCAGAGGTTCCGATGCCGGCCGAATTTTACGTATGTCCGCGGGGACGGATCGAGGAGGAGGTGTCTCGCACCTGCCTCGAGCAGCTCCCGCCGCATACAGAGTGGATCCCGATAGATCGCTGAGTGTCGCCGACTCTTTCTATCTTGGCATCTTTTCGTATTTTTCTTTTTGTTGTCGAGTATAACCGTACGCCGAGCGTTTCCTCGTCGCTTTGTCGGGTGCAGTCCCGGGAGAGCCTATGATATGCCGACTCGCCGTTACGTGGCGATGAGGTCGTTGCGAAGAAGATGGCTTCGAAGATATCTTCGCCGGCTCGCGACGCGTGCCGGCGTACGAGCCTATGCCTTCGAGGCATTCTCAGACGTTCCTCCGCCTGGGAAAGCCGAGCCTGAGCCGCAGCTAGAGGGTCCTTCGAGGGGGCGGCATAGCATGGATGCCGGACATCTTCGGAGCTCCGGGCAGCAGCCTCCTTTATCGCTTCTTCCCTCCTCAGATGCACAGTGGCGAGGGTCCGTCGCAGCCTTCTTTCTTCGATCCTTTCGCGGATTTGATCCTTCAGATTACTTTTGAAGTGGCAGCCCTGGCGGGGGCTCTGCATTCGATGACGAGGATGTGGCGGCGAGTTCACCGGGATGCCCGACTTCTCTCGGGAGGACCTCGCGAGGATGATGATGATGCCGAGGAGTCCGATTAGTATTCATTTGCTTTCCCTCTTTTCATATCCCTCTTTTTTTTTTTTTAGCAACAGACATTTATATTACCGTAATAAAACACTTCAGATTTGCACGGCAAACAAAGATTTTTATTTTAAGATGTAATGTCAATTTTATGATTCCCGGAATTGTCCTAGAAATTGTTGCTATTATTATTTTTATTTTGTGCATGCCACGTGAGCCGAGAGTGCGTTTGTAGTAGTGTTTGTTTCGGAATGGCTTTGGCCGCTGTTTCAAGGGCGCTTTGGAGCAAGGTCCCGCCGAGGACAAATGGTTGTTGTACCGTTTGGCCGGGGAAAATGGGTTCTTTTTGCAAGGAGGTCCGTACGGACATACTTAGCATGCAAAGAGGTCCGTACGACCAACCTTGCTTTTGGGAAGGACATAAATGCTTTCCAAGAAAGTGTCCGGTTCTTCCCCATTTCCCCATTTGCACCATTTTCAAGCTTTCTTTTCCCATTTTCTCTAGGAACCTCCATTTTTGCCATGGATTCTTCGCACGTCCCTAGAATTTTGCCGAGGCTTTCGCAGAGAGGCAAGCACACTTCCTTGAGCATTTGAAAACGTGGATGCGGCGCCGCATGAGGCATCGTAGACGGGCTTTCGAGGTAAGGTTTCGTCTTTGCTCGATTTGGTCTTTTAAGGAGTCGGGTTCCCCGATCGGGATTTGTTGCGCCGCCGCGAAGTTCCTGGGATGTTGGGAGGCATGCACTGCTTTCTCCTATAATGAAATTGTGCCCACTTTCGAGGATTTTCAGGCTTTGATGGGAGGACCTGAGGTGGAGGCCATATCGCTTCCTTTGATTGGTGGTCCCGCGCGAGCGTGAAGCTTGTGCTTTCTTCGTACTTCGTTGGAAGAAGTGCAGTGGCATGATCCTTGATTCGGGTCATATCGACATTTCGAGCCGCCGAGCGGTTCATGGCCGATGATGAGAGTGACGTCTCGGGGACGCATTTGCCTCGCGCGTGATGGCGACGCTTTTCCCGGTCGCCTCCTCGCATTCGCGACGGCGCTGCTAGATGTGGTCAGGCACCGCAGAGCCGGGAGAGGATATTGTCCCGTTGGTGCCGGGGAGACTCTTCTGCTAGTATCGACCGGCCCGGCGACCGGGGATCGTTTCGTGAGAGGGGGAAGCCCCGCTTTGCTCAC
>JAFEMH010004813.1:0-190685 GCA_022495995.1 Adenophora triphylla var. japonica | reverse complement strand
TCCTTCCTGTGATTTAGGGAACATAGTAAGCTAGAACTATTTTCCTTCTTCCTTTCTTCTTAATAAGTACTCCGTATCACTAAACGTGCATAGTAAACTATAATTATTTCCTTACCCTTTCTTCTTAAATAGTACTCCCTCCGTCCCACTTCAAGGTTCCTACTTTCCTTTTTGGTCCGTCCCACTTCAAGGTTCCCTTCCATAAATGGCAAGTTTTGAATATATTTATACCCTTATGATTTAATATATTTACAAAAAAACCATTCAGTATACCCTTATAAAGTTAACGTATTTACAAAAAAATCAATCATTAACTACTATTCCCTACCCCACATTTAACTTTTACATTCTCTCGTCTCTCCTCTAATCATCTACACACTTTCAAAAAAAACCAATCATTAACCACTATTCCCTACCCCACAATTAACTTTTACATTCTCTCTCCTCTAATCTTCTACCCATTTTCAAAATATTTTCTTAAGAAGCGTGAAATCCACACCAAGGAACCTTAGTGTGGGACGGAGGGAGTATCATACTGAAGTACTTGAGGAAACTTAACTGGTGGCATACACAATGTTCATTCTTTCATTTTTTTTCTTAGAGCTGCACTGACGTGAAAGTTCCACATTAACAAGGAAGAATGTATGATAGAAAAAGTGGCAACTAACCTCGAGCTCATTTTTTTCTTCTAGTGCAAGCTTTAGCTGTCTCTGGAGATCCTGCACTTCTTGTTTGTAGTTCTCAATTGAGCAACCCTGCAAAGAACATTTATTAATTGAAGCAAAATGATGGATATATTTATTGCACAGGCATAACCAAGTTGACTAAGAATCAGTCGTTTACTTGTCTGTGACTGTGACACACAGCTACTACAACATATTAATATTTAACAATAGCTTCAAGTATTAGCCATCTCTTTTGATTTTGAGAAAAAAACAAGATAATAGCAAGGTGAATGAATATAATGTTTCATACTCCCTCCGTCCCAATTTGCAGAGGTGTGTATTGACCAAGCATGCAAATTAAGGAAAGTGGGTTGACAATCAATTGTTCAAATCGCCCCTCAAAAGATTTGAATTTCAACTAGGAGGCAACATTTGAGTTTAAACTAGGCGGGAAATAAAGGTTAGTATAGTTATTTGGCTGAATATTTGATCGTCCAATTATGAAGGTTCCTCTTCTAGGAGACGACCCCAAAAGGAATACACCTCTTCAATTGGACGTAAGGAGTAGTTGTTTCTTTGTTTATCCTAGTATAAAGGTGCTTCACTCTTATTTCAACCAAGTATATAAACTCCAGCATTGTTATGGTAAACTCCCTCCTCCCCCCCCCCCTCCCCGACCCTTATAAACGCAAGGAAAACTCAGTATTCTAGCCCCCTACTGTACACAAATAAAAGCATTTGAACTTACTGGAGTTTCATCAATTGATGGGAAGGATTGAACTTTTCTTGCAGGCGTCACATGAAGTGAATCGAGGTCAACGACAAAGCCTTTGTTCAATTTTTGCCACGTGTCTTCATCAGCAACATCACCAAATGCATCTGGAAGAGGACTGTATTCAGGTTCCCTAGAGCGATGTCCTCTTCTACCAACAAATGCATGAGGGGGCGGTTTGAAACAGGGGGTGCTAAAAGCATCTCCTTGTTCTGCGCAATTATGGCCATTGCTTTCTTCTGAGAGATGTTGTCCCTACAATAGATCTTAATATCAGTCATAGAAAGATTGAGAAAGACAAAACTGAAGTTCAAAAAGACATGGGGGAAAATGATGCACAATGTCATTGATAAAAATATGCACCCATTCTAAATTAAGTTATGACTCGAATAAAGCATTTTACAAGAAGATCTCACACATTGAGTTCAGAAAAGCTAAAACCTATAGTCTATGATGCTCGGACTCGCTGGTTTATCCTGCCGGATACTTGTCAATAACACAAAAATCGGAGTGTCTAACACGGGTACGGCGGGGTAAACCAAAGAGTTCGAGCATCAGAGCCTATAGTACATTTTTCTGGTATTCCCATTAAAGGTCTATCGACATTTGAACGTAAGCAAACATGCAATGTGCACATGATCCTATATCAATGTAGAACCAGTATGCGTTGCGTTACTGAAAGAAACAATGAAGGTTTTTGATGCAGTAGGTTCACAAGTTCTACCTGACTAGAATTTCTACCAGAGTCCGAAAAAGTGTCAACTCCATTGACCTTTTCAGTTTTCACCTGTTGCTCCAAGCATCGGTCTCTTTCTCTCTGAGATTTTCTCTCCTCCTCCAGTTCCATAGCAAGCTTCTCACGCTCCAGTTCATACTGAAAATTGCTACCAAAGTCAGAAAGACGGATTTCTGGTAGATAGACAAAGTGATGTCGTGACAAGAAGAAAATGACTGACTCAGAAGGATATGAGTACCACAAGTTTGTTGTACCTTGAGCATGTCATTTCTCAGTTTCAAAATCTCTTGTTCCAGCACCCCTGCATGAGACCCCTGCAGAAAAGATGTGATATTTCTGTTGATTCTTAATCTCAGTGGATGCATAGCAACATCTGCATGGTAATCACCTGGAGTTTCATGCGTAGTTCCTCTATCTCAAGTTTTTGTCGCTTCAGTAATGCTGCATCTGTCAAAATCTACAAAGGGAATTATGTGATGATTGGACCTAAAAATTAAGCTAGATATGGAAAAATAAATGACTACAACTTGAAGTAAACAGGTTATTTATATATTAACTTCAATGATAGATAAAAAGATGTTTTAATTATATATTAGGGTAATTTAGCCATTTAACGTCACACTGGCCGCTCTTGGCTTATTAAGAAACAACTAGTGTAACACCCGTGCGTTAAACGCACGATCAAAAAATCTTTAATAAATAACATGAACTAAATTATATAGTTAATATAACTAACTATCTCATTTGATTTGCATGACTGTCATTAAATAAAAATAATTATCTCATTTCTAAGTAATTAATATTATCAACAACTCTATTTTTTCATTAATTTGCTTCTTTTACAAAATAATTTTTTTGGATATAATTTTATAAAGTCATACTTCGTATTTTCTAACCAATTTATATAATAGTTTTTTTTAATTATCTTATAGTTTTTATTTAAAAAAACCCATATAAAATAGATTTTTTTAGAAAACTATTTTGAAATAGTTATAACACCATATTTATTGTTTTAGCAATAAATATAAAATTTATAACCCCAAAAAAGAAAGAATTTAAAATTTCAATGCAAATTAATTATCCGAAAATTCAAAAATCCTTTCTTATACTTTGTATTAACCATTTTTTTAAGGGTTTATTACAAAAAACTCGTTAAAAAAGATGGCATTTACAAAAAAAAAAAAAAACATGTAAGATAGAATTTTACAAAAAACTACTTAATTAAATATGAATATTACTAAAAACCATTTTTCACACAAAACACACACCCACACTTCTTCTGTTCACTCTCTCTCTCTACTCAACCGGTCAACCCATCTCCGAAGACCACCTTCCGCACCTCCGGCGAGTCCATTGATTCCGCCCAATTTAGAAGTGCGTGTTTTTGTATATGTTTAGGCATTGAAGAAAACAACTTGTATACAACTTTGTCCCAAAATAAATGTTCATATTTGTCACAATTTATAACAAATATGGGCATTCATTATTTTAAGAGTTTAAGAGAATATAAAAACTGGTTTACGAAATGCCAATCTTTAAATTGATAAATCATATCAAATCAGAATGAGTTACGATGCCATTCAGAGGGTGTAATGCATCAAATCAGTCAATTACACATCTGACATCTAATCTCTTGCATTCTATCTTGACAAGTATGTGATCCGGTGGACAAAGAACAATAAATACACAATCTGAGTTGAAGAAGAAATTAACATAATGTGAATAAACCATGAAGATTTTCCAAACATGATAATATTACATGTCAAAATCGCGGATTTATTTTGGATTTTTATGATAGCACACTCATTATCTATGCAATTGCTACAAATCAAAGAATCCTCAACTGAAGGTCATGATAGCCAACTCTTGCTTTATGATGACTAAAAAGATCCTGCAATGCTTCTATAAATTTTATCAGTTGTTTATCAGTTGTTTATCATGTTTATCAGTTGTTTATCATGTTTATCATTTGTTTATCAGTTGTTTATCAGTTGTTTATCATGCTTATCAGTTGTTTATCGGTTGTTTATCAGTTGTTTATCATTTGTTTATCATGTTTATCATTTGTTTATCATTTGTTTATCAGTTGTTTATCAGTTGTTTATCATGTTATCAGTTGTTTATTAGTTGTTTATCAGTTGTTTATCAGTTGTTTATCATGTTTATCAGTTGTTTATCGGTTGTTTATTAGTTGTTTATCATGTTTATCAGTTGTTTATCAAAATGAAGGTTAGTAGATCTGAATTTCTCTCGTTAGGGGTTTTGATTTGATTCAGTTTGGTCATTGGAATGTGAGAATTGGATGGAATTGGAGAGTCAATTCGTAATGCATGCACCTTGAATCAGTAAAATTTAAGTTGTTAGTGCTGAAGATTAAGCATTTCGAATTAAAGCTTTGTTGAAGTAGTTTGTGATCATGCAGAATATTCCTCGAACTGAAGAATGATTGTTTTATATTTTATGTTTATTTATGTTTTTTTTCTTTTTCTTTCTTTTTTTTTTTAAGAAAATAGTGCTTTCAATTTATAAAAGTAGTTTTTTGTAATTTCCATCTTGTGTGTATTTTTTTTGTAATTTCCATCTTTTAAAATGAGTTTTTTGTAAATGCCTCTTTTTTTAATTTATGAAAGTTAATCTAAATAATACTCATTAAAACTTAATTATATATCACTCTTTAAAAAGATGGTTCAATAAACACTAAAATCTCAATTTTTTATTTTATTATATTTTGGAATTTTAATGAACAAAAAAATTTCAACAATAAACTCAAAAGTTATATCAAAAAGTGGGTAAATAAGATTTCAAGCCTATTTTTTACTATTAGCTAAAAAAATCACTTAGTTCGAAGAAATTAATGAAGAAAAAAGAAAAATGTTTTAATAAAAACAAAAAAGAATTTAAGAGAATATAATTTTGAAATCAGAATTTTCAACAAAAATATATCATCACATTAATTTAATAATATTACAGATTTCTAAACATAATCAATAACTATTTTCGTTTTAAAAATACTATTCATTTAAGAAAAAAATGAAAAAAATATCTAATTATCATTGTTATACATAAGTCTTTAAAAACAATTATTACTATTACCCACATTTCAAAAATATCAATTCATTAAATGAAAAATTTCATGTGTTTATAAATGTATTTTTACTATTGTTTTTTCATATTTCATTTTTTACTTGCAAAATTAAGAGTTTGCAAAACAATGATATTTATAAATTTGTGAATAAAGGAGTTTAGGTATAGTGACTAAAAGTAAGAAAAAAAGTAATGTTTCATTTGCATTTAATTAATAGGGGAGAAATAGGGAATTTTTTTTCAAATAATACATTTTTAAAATTTTATTTACCAAAGTGACTTACTGTTCAAACTTTTTTCCAAAATGTCCCACTTTTTTGAAACTCGCTACACCGTGTAGCGAGTTTATAATTTTTCCAATTAAAATCGCTACACGGTGTAGCGATTTTAAATTTTATTTAATATTTATGCTATATAAAAAAAAAAAAACTAAATTTGAAATCGCTACAGGCGGTAGCAATTTCAAATTAAAACCAAACAAGCAAAGTCAACCTTGTATCGTACGTACTAATAGTACTAATAATAAGTATTTCCTCCCACTTTAAATTACAAAATAATAATATAAAATTATGTATTAATAAAGAAAATTAAATAGAAATATTATTTTTTTTCATCTCAAATAAATATTTTAAAAAGTGTACTATAAAAAAAATTCATTTCAAAAATAAATATTACTTTCGACTCAAAATGAATAACCAAAAAATAATACTACATTTTTTATTCCAAAAAATGAGTATTACTTCCTTCATCTCAATGAATATTTTAAAAATTAATACTACTTCATTCGCCTCTAAAATTAATGTTTGTAATGTTAGTGTCTTCGTCTCAAAATATGATATTAATTTTTGAGGCAAATGAAGAGTATTATTTTATAAATATTCATTGAGACGAAGGAAGTAATGCTCATTTATTTGGACAAAAAATGTAGTATTATTTTTGGTTATTCATTTTGAGTCGAAAGTAATATTTATTTTTGAAATGAATTTTTTTTTATAGAAGTACATTTTTTAAAATATTTATTTAAGATGAAAAAAATAATATTTCTATTTAATTTTCTTTATTAATACATAATTTTTATATTATTATTTTGTAATTTAAAGTGGGAGGAAGTACTTATTATTAGTACTATTAGTAATTAGTAATATTAGTACGTACGTACAAGGTGGACTTTGTTTGTATGGTTTAAATTTGAAACCGCTAAACCCTGTAGCGATTTCAAATTTATTTATTTTTTATTTTTTTTAAAGCATAAATATTAAATAAAATTTAGCAAATTTAAAATCGCTACACCAGCAAATTTAAAATCGCTACACCGTGTAGCGATTTTAGTTGGAAAAATTATAAACTCGCTACACGGTGTAGCGAGTTTCAAAAAAGTGGGACATTTTGGGAAAAAGTTTGAACAGTAAGTCACTTTGGTAAATAAAATTTTAAAAAATGTATTATTTGAGAAAAGATTCAGAGAATAGGATAATAGGTTAATTTAAAGACAATTAATTATTTTCTTGAGTAGTTGATTTAAAGCAAAAAAATATTCTAGAACCATCCATGTTTTGGAGGGAAAATGAGCTTGTTGAAGTGCTCTATGCACTTCAACCTTTATATATATACTATAGATTATATATCACTCTTTAAAAAGATGATTCAATAAACACTAAAATCTCAATTTTTTATTTTATTATATTAGATGGACGACCCCACCACTCATTCTCTCTCTCATTTTCCACCACTCAATTTATTCAACCAACACTACTTATTTACCCCACTCATTCTCTCTCTTCATTTTCTACCACACATTTTTTTATTTTATTCTTTTCTTAGTTAGCTTGCGCACCTCTTGGGTGTATCGAAGTGAGGTGCGGAATCTTGAGGGAGTATAGATTATATATCACTCTTTAAAAAGATGATTCAATAAAACACTAAAATCTCAATTTTTTATTTTATTATATTTTGGAATTTTAATGAACAAAAAAATTTCAACAATAAACTCAAAAGTTGTATCAAAAAGTGGGTAAATAAGATTTCAAGCCTATTTTTTACTATTAGCTAAAAAAATCACTTCGTTTGAAGAAATTAATGAAGAAAAAGGAAAAAGGAAAAAGGTTTTAATAAAAACAAAAAAGAATTTAAGAGAATGTAATTTTGAAATCAGAATTTTCAACAAAAATATATCATCACATTAATTTAATAATATTACAGATTTCTAAGCATAATCAATAACTATTTCCGTTTTAAAAATACTATTCATTTAAGAAAAAAAATGAAAAAAATGTCTAAATATCATTGTTATACATAAGTCTTTAAAAACAATTATTACTATTACCCACATTTTAAAAATATCAATTCATTAAATGAAAAATTCCATGTGTTTCTAAATGTATTTTTACTATTGTTTTTTCATATTTCATTTTTTACTTGCAAAATTAAGAGTTTGCAAAACAATGGTATTTATAAATTTGTGAATAAAGGAGTTTAGGTATAGTGACTAAAAGTAAGAAAAAAAGTAATGTTTCATTTGCATTTAATTAATAGGGGAGAGAATAGGATAATAGGTTAATTTAAAGACAATTAATTATTTTCTTGATTAGTTGATTTAAAGCAAAAAAATATTCTAGAACCATCCATGTTTTGGAGGGAAAATGAGCTTGTTGAAGTGCTCAATGCACTTCAACCTTTATATATATATAGACTGTAGTAAACAGGTTAATTTTCATTGATCGTGAACTGCCATAAGCTATATGCCAATTAGTCAATCAGTGGTCCAGCCAACAATAATCAGCAGCAACAACGAGCCCAATGTCATTATCTAAAAATTGCTTCCATGGCACTCCTTAAGGCTAAACGTGGATTGTGTAATCAGTTTATATATCATAGACAAACTATCCAAAAGCAATCATATGAGAAACAAACAATTGTAAGAAAACAATATTTCAAAGGCATAATTTGGCTGATTGTGCTGTATAGAAGATAGACAAACCTCATTCACTTGAACACAGTTAGTAATACGTTTAGCTCTGCTAGCAAACTGAAGGGTTCCTTTTGTTTCCTCTATGTGAACCTATGTTTGAAAAGAGCAAAGAATTTCAATCTGACACACTAAATAAAGAGCATATATGAGGGTTATGCTAGAATACCTCTTCTGGTGCTACTGTACATATAATTGATGTTTTAGCATTACCACCAAGTGCTGGTTGAAGGATCCGAGTGAGCTTGCTATCACGATAAGGAATATGTCCCCTGCAGAAGTGATTTAACCTATTAGGATACCCAATACAGCGTTATCATCAGATTAACTAATTAGCTAAGTTAGATATTTACCTTTGCTTTGCGCCATCACTTAATTTATTAATCACATTGCCAAGAATCAATAAACTCTTATTAATGTGCTTTCCTTCCTTCAAACGAACCCCACCAGCTCCAGTTTTGGCTATCCGTTCAGAACCCGCCAAGTCCACCAAGTTCTAGTTGAAATAGATAGCAGATGAAATAGAGCTTTCAGATGTGATGTTAGATTACTATCTAAACAAGATAAGTTGAAACGCTGAAAGATACGAACCAGGACAGAAACACGAATAGCATCATCGAAAGTTGAATAATCAGTAGAACCGATGTCCTTTCCCTTGCTTTCAATAACCTGAAATGCGTTTGAACGTCACAAGCATTAGGATAACCTGCATTATAAAGAGAAATGCAGACTTAATAGCTTCCTAGCAGAGCAAAAATCAGAGGCCATACCATCCTAAAGATTGTGTGAGATCTACTGCTTCTGACGTTCATATTTGTCTCACCAAAGTGCCTATTAACTGTAAGAAGCAAAATGTAGTTGGTTAGTCAACTGAAGAGAAGGAAAAATAAAACGTGCCTCAATTTTTTAACAAACCTTCCCCTAACTCAAGGAGCTTGAGTACTTGAATAGGACTATTAACAATCTCCTCCCGTAGTCCTGCAACAAATATACCGCGCTACAAATCCAAAATATCAATGTCCTTTCACATATCAAACAATTGGCAAAACATTCCAAGTGATCAGTCCCCTGGCTCACCTCTAAGCTTTCATGAATTTGTAGTTTCTGGTTCTGAATAGAAAAAAGATCATTAATCTCTTCATTATAAATTTCCATGTAGGAAACTCGAATCAGGAACTCTCTATCAGTTGTCTGCAAAAGTTGGAAGATAAAATACGTCAAGAGACTATTCATACCCATAAACGAAACTGTGAAGATCATAAGATTAAAAAGAAAGAAAAGACTATCACCATCAGAATTTTTCTAAACACATCTTCCACTGCCCGGTGAATAATTCCTGGATCATTGTCAGAACCATTCATAGTGAATGTCTTGCCACTGCTTGTCTGCCCATATGCGAATGCGGTTCCTGTATATTTCAAGATTATCAGCATCAAAATGATAGGATGGGCATCAATTTATCTTGTGAATGGCATGGAAGGATTATACTCTGGGTTATGCCGAAGGCATGACAGTATGTAAGAACTTCAATGGAAAAACATCAACCAACCATTAGAATGTGGTTTATAGCAATATGTGGGACTTGACATATCCAAATAAAAGAAACATAAAAGAAGACTTGACCAAAATGCAGCACATCAAACTGGAACCTAATGACACAATTTAAATATATTCTTCCATTTTCACTTACAGAAGCAATACTTAAAGTATGTCTTTATGACCTATCTGTCCAGTTTTTCTCTTGGATAAGACATCTTCTGTTGTTTGAGACGTAGATCGAATCTACAAATATCAGTGACGTTAGCTCTTAATCAGGGAAATTGGTACTCAAGCAAGCAGAAATTGAGCATTTTCATTTTCCTTGTATATTCACTTAATTTTCTACGAATTGACAATAAGCAGTGATGTGCGTGGTGCAAGATTATCAATCACTTGGGTCTGGGACATAGCACTCATTTTCAAACTTTCCAGTCAACTTGGGCTTGTCTGGTCCCCTTTCCGTGCAAACGGTCATACATATTGGCCAGTAAAAGTAAAGATAGTTAAAATTTATAGATAATCCATTTACTTTTAATCTATTAACATCTCACTCAATAGAAACATACTTGCCAAAACCCTTCTAATAGGAAATGAATTCTGCAGCATAGCTACAATGCTCTTATTAGCCTTATTCTCGTAAAGCATAAACCAAATTCTTAAGTGATCCCAATTGGTGAAGCTATCAGTTAACTTCGTAATCAGCGTAAGTGAGCTGACTTCCGAACAATGGTTCCATCAACTTCAGATTTAATGACCAAGACAGACAAAAAGAATAGAAAAGAAAATGAAATGAAAAAGAAAAAGAAAAAGAGAAAAGGATCTTCACAATCAAAATAAACATGCAGCGACTGTCTATCTAATTATGCAAGAAACAAGATAGAAGTATGACGATTTCAATTATAAGAGGATCAAAGTTATCCCAAATGTCAAAAAAAAAATTGCTTGCCCTCTTAAGCAAAAATGCATAGCTCAGAGTGGGAGCAGCAATTTTCATTCTTCTTTATTCCGAAAACTTCTTTTTCTTCCTCTTTATTCTCAGAAAATAACAGGAGTGGAGTTCATCTTGTGAATCGTCAATTTCTAATGAGGTGAAGTAGAGAAAGGAAAAAGGCAATGCTACCATTAGCTTATTAGCTAAGAAGAACCATGCCTCTATATTTTTCTTTAGGAGATCGTAAAAAATAAAAAGGGCTCCATGGTTAAAGAAAAAGATTAAGCACAAACTAATTAAGAGAAGGGTTACCATTGAAGCCATCAACAGCAGCATGAATAATGTCCTTTGTGAGAAGCTCATAAACCCTAGAATTCGTGCATTCTTCGTCGAAAACATGATCTACAAAACAAAAACAACCAATAACAAAATGTTGAACTGAATTCATTAAAAGCTCATAAACAACTGATTGAGAGAAAAGTACCGAAGGCATAAGAGATGCCGGAGACAGGGGTACTGAGGGACCTGTGAAGGGAAATTCGGTTGTCTTCTACCTTCCAGAAGGTTCCGTTGGGCTTTTCTTCGGTCACCGGCGGTCTCACTCTCACTGCTACACATATCTTCTCCATTGCTCTCTAAAACGTACACCGCACACAGTGAATCACTTTTATCTCCGGCTGTCGGACGGACGGACGACGACTGAATTTTTGGGGAGGGAATGAGTTTGAAATTGAATCAGACTAACAACTTATCGGCGGGCTCTGGACTGGATCTATTCGCGATTTCAAATACTTGCTTGTTTTACGGAAATACCCTTTGGATTTGGGCCATGCCGACGACCGTACAACACTCAAATTCATTTGCAATTTTTAGCAAATTAGTATAAAAACTAACAAAATCGTTAATTTTTTGACGGGCTGAATTTCATGTGCCTTTCACGTGAGTATGTAAGAAGTAATTTCGTCATTTCATGGTCCATGTGCAAGGAAGTGGTTTATGCCTTTTTTACTTTGGGCTGAGCACAAGGCCGACGATGGTTGAGAGGAAGATGGAGAGGAGTTGCCATGCTTGAGCGGTGACTTCAGGTGGTTTAGGGACGGCGAAACGGATGAGGAGGCCGATTGAGAGGGAGAGGATTAATGGGACTAATTTGGCACCTTGGACGGCTACCGACACCGGTACTGAATTGTCGTTTTTGGATTAGGAGGGGAAATCGGGAGGTGGGTTTTTGTG
Source organism: Adenophora triphylla var. japonica (assembly GCA_022495995.1). Classification (NCBI taxonomy): domain Eukaryota; kingdom Viridiplantae; phylum Streptophyta; class Magnoliopsida; order Asterales; family Campanulaceae; genus Adenophora; species Adenophora triphylla. The sequence goes on along the minus strand of JAFEMH010004813.1, from coordinate 178,760 downwards.
GGAGGGGATTGAAGAAGGGAAATTTGTGGGTTCTATTGAGGAGAGAGAAATGGGAAGAAGATGATCGGAGGGAGGGAGGAGGAGAGGAGGAGAGGAGGCGGGAGTAGGTGGGTTTAGAGAGAAGGAGTTGGGAAGGGGGCGTGATCGGAGGTGTAAGGAGAATTGGCAGGAAGGGGAGAAGGTGGTCGAAGATTGGAGAGCGAAGCTATCCATTGTTGATGATGACGGGAATGGGGTGGTGGGGGGAAGGGGGAACGAGATAGGGTCTGGACCGGAGAAGAAGAAGTAGGTTTCTTATTTTTTGTTTTTTTATTATTTTTTCCTTTTTATTTCTCATTGTCATTCTTAATATTTTTTCTCTATGTTCTAAATATATACAAAATATTATTATTATTATTATTATTATTATTATTATTATTATTATTATTATTATTATTATTATTATTATTATTATTATTATTATTACTATTATTATTATTATTATTATTATTATTATTATTATTATTATATTATTATTATTATTATTATTATTATTATTATTATTATTTTATTATTATTATTATTATTTTATTATTTTATTATTATTTTATTATTAATATTATTATTATTATTATTTTATTATTATTTATTATTATTATTATTATTAAATTACGGATTACCCCTTATATACTCACGTGAAAGGCATGCACATGAAATTCATCCCGTAAAAAAATTAACGATTTCGTTAATTTTTATACCAATTTGCTAAAAATTGCAAACTTAGGGTATTGATTGACAAAATTACATTCTTGGCTGCGGTATTGCAACTATGTGTAAAACTTAGGTCACCAAATTGCAATTGACCCTATAATAAATGAGTTACAATTTTATATTTCAAATTACAATCTTTCCTTCCAAGGTTAGTTAAAAAAAAAAAATCGTCTCATAGTAAAGTTCAAAATATTAAAATGAAATGTTTTTTTTATTTTTTTATCTGTGTACCTCACATGTCAAACTTACAACAATCATTCACTAATTCTTTTATGCCCCCACTTTCTTTCCCCTAACCAACTATCTACACTAATAACTCATCACCTTTTTTTTTTAATTATTAAACCAACCCATTTTTTAATTCTTAACACGGGACTTTTATATTCCCTTTGTCGCATCTCAAATCTAATCATTTTTTTGGACTCGGTGATTAGGGAAAATTAAAGTGGGATAGAGGTGTTGTGATTATAAAAATTAAAATAAGAGAGAGAATGAGTGAAAGAAATATTAAGTTGATTGGTGTTGTGAGTATAAACGTAAAGTAGGAAATAAAATGAGCGAAAGAAATATTAAATATTTTTGCCAAAATCTAGGGAGAAACCTCCATAATTTATGGAGAAAAGGGTTTTTTTCCATCGTTCCCGTCGGTGCTCTCTAGATTTCTTTACGTGACACGGCTCACACCCTTTCTCTCTCTAAACGCTTATCACAAACACCTTACTATCACTATCTCAAAACCAAATTGAAAAAATTCAAAACACAAAAAGAACAAGACCATCAACACATACATGATTAGAGGAATTACTGGTGAAGGATACTTCGCCAATAACGAGGTCTAGAGCGTTCAGGACGAGAAATCAAGTCGAGTCAACGATGGATATTTCAACCAAAACTGTGCCGGAGAAGCCACAGGTCACCAAATTGGGTTTTAGAGTGAGATCGTTGCGTTTAGGGATTGCGAATTTGGGAAGTCTTGATTGGCCTTTGAAATCTTGGAGATTTTGCTTCTTGTGCTCCATGGTTGCTCTTGAGAGTTGGGAGTGGAAACTGGAGAGTGATTAGTAAAGTGAAAATGATGAGTTGATAAATTGCAGTGCAGATCTTGGATATGTTGGGTGGATTTGGTTCTAATGAGATTGATTTTGAGTGAATTCTGAAATTCTGGATATCAACATTCAATGTTCTGGATATCCAGAACCTTTTGAAAGGATATCCAGAAATTTTTGTATCGCCATGAATGGCCCACGGAGAAACGGGTATCAGGGGCATCCTTTTGAAAGGATATCCAGAACCTTTTGAAAGGATATCCAGAAATTTTTGTATTGGCCATGACCTTGGCCCATGGCCTTGGCTTGGGCAATTCTAAATTTCTGGTTATTCATTTTGAAAGTTTCTGGATATCCAGAATCTATTTAAGTTGACATCCAGAAAGTTTGGTATGTGTTGGTCTCATTCTAACATAACTTCTGGATATCATGATCAAAGGGTTCTGGATATCCAGAACCTTTGAGACTGATATCCAGAACATTTGGAAAAACACGTTTCTCCATAATTTATGGAGAAACGCGTTTCTCAGCAGACCTACTCAATATTTTTTGCCATTTTGAAAAGTTCGATTTGAGATGAAATGGACAAAAATGGCAAAAAAAAAATCGGTTTGAAATGGGACAGAGGGAGTATTCGATAAAAATGAGTTATACTCTATTCTTCGCACTCGAAATAGGATTATGTGGAAGAGAACGGTGATTAAGGAAAGAATTGGTAATGAAATAAATATTGTAAATATGAAAAATGGGATAGGTCGCACTCGAAATAGAATTATGTGGAAGAGAACGGTGATTAAGGAAAGAATTGTAAATATGAAAAATGGGATAGGTCGCACTCGAAATAGAATTATGCGGAAGAGAACGGTGATTAAGTAAAGAATTGGTAATGAAATAAATATTGTAAATATGAAAAATGGAATAGGAAAGAGAAAGTAGAATAAAGAACAATAAATTGTTAGTTGTTGTGAATATTACAAATGTGTCACATTATTAAAATATTAAAACATTTCATTTTAGAATTGTACTATTTTGAATAAAACCTAAAAAATTACAAAAACGTCTTAATTCAAGTGGGCGTAGGAAATACTCCCTCTGTCTCATTAATAACTTCACCTTTTGCCATTTTTGGTGTTCCATTTAAAGTTTCACCTTTCCTTTTTTGGCAAAGAATCTTTACTATTTCACTCACTCATTCTCTCTTCTATTTTACTATTACACTCACAGCATTTTTCAAATTTACTATTTCCTCCACTCATTCTCTCTTCTATTTTACTATTACACTCAGAACATTTTCATTTGCGTGTCGGGGCCATAAAAGGTGAACTAATTCTAGGACGGAAGGAGTATCTTTTATTAAAAATAAATAAATTATATAGCAGGCAAAAATAAAATCCCGTTGCACGGGCCTCAAAATCCAAATTTGTGGGCTTGTTATCTTTTTATTTGTTCATGGGCAAGTTAGGGTACCTTGGCTCATTAGACGGGAAAGTGAGTGGACCTCAAACGGCTCATCTATGTGTACTAGTAATAGTATGCCTTAGCTTTCACTCTCTTTTTCTCTCTCGAAATAAATATTTTATCAAACATTTTTCATTTGAAAATTTTGATAATAAAAATTTATAAATAGTTTTATTATAAAATTTTATTTTCTCAAGTATATAACGAAATGTGAAAGAAAAAAATCATATAGGGACAATTTACTTTTGAGAAAATCTAATAGCTAAAGTATATAAATATCCTTGCTATATATACTTTGAACTTTTAGTTTTTTAAGTATATAATGAAATATGGAAAAAAAGCTTAAGAGGGTGACAGATAAATATATATAATTAATTAATGGGACCTGATCAATGTTAATATTGAAGTAAATAAACAAAGTCAGAGTTTACTTTTTTTTTTTTCTTCTTTTCGGGTTTCTCTATGGGACCATGAGAAGAGAAAATACAGATGATTTGATGAGAATAAATATCCTCACTATATTCAGCAGCAGTGGTTAATTCCTTTTTAATCCTACTATTCCCTCACAGTTAATGAAAGTGGGAGGCCAAAAATAATTTTAATCCACCTTGGAATTAGAATTGCACTCTCATTCATGATCAATATATAAAATTAATCTCGTTAAAGGGGTCGGTGTACAAAGCGGTATATTAAGCATGTTTAAGCATTTACGTCATATATGTAAGAATATGGATTAATATAACATATAAATACTTAATAATATAATGATCAATATTATAACATATGGTATAAAGTATAGAACTCAATATAATATGTAGAATTCCATATTATAAGTATACCATTAAATGATGGACATAATGGTAATATCTTATATATCAATAGGTGTAGTCCCTAAATGAAGTGCCCCTTGGATTCCTATATAAAGGCCTATCCATCAAGCCTATGAATCACTAGTCATTTTACATTCTCATTCAGTCAAAACTCTTCCTAAGTACTTGAAGATCTAAGAGAGAAAAGGGCACTCATCATTTAGAAGATCTACTCCTCCATAATTTAAAGTCTATCTTCTTACTTCATCCTCTTTATTCAAGAACAAGAACAAGACTAAGAACAAACATGGAATCACAAGGTATTTACACGCTTCCGTCTTCTTCTTCTTCTCTTCTTAATCTAGTAATGAGTCGGTTCATATTTAAAGGATCGTAATTGTTCCAACAATTGGTATCAGAGCCTGCTCATAAACTAGATTGAGTTTGAATTTCTTATAAAGTCTTGTGCTTTAATTTGTTCAAGGTTTGTAATCCATGTAAAATTACACTTGTTTTTTGTTCTTGTACATAATACTCATTTTGTCTAAGAGTATTATGTTCATAACTTCATTCTATTTCTGAATTTTGGTTTTACTCAAAAGGCTTTCAATCCTTAATGTAAGATTATCTCATTTTTGAACATAGCCACCATCCTTGGATGCGTTGTGAGTTTGTTCATTTGCATAGCCACACATTTTTTAAATGTGTTGTGAGTATGCGGATCTACTTACTTTGATTGAAAATTGAGTCACCATGGAAATAATGGTAAGATCAAGTTTTAAGAGACACAATGGTTCATACAAGATTACCCCATTTACATAGCCAACATCATGTGTTTGGAGTGTGTAAATCTAGGTCTACTTGTTTAAATCATGTTAATTAAAGTGCAAACTTGTCCCATTTACATAGCCAATAATTATAATGCATTAAAAGGGAAATTTGGTTGGAAAACTGTTCATAAAAGGGTTTGAAAATAGTGACTGTTCGTAATTCTGGGCATTGGGGACGAGTCGTCCCGTAGGGGACGAGTCGTGCCCATCAATTTTCTGGAATGGGACCTTTCTGATTCAGGCGTCCCCCTTATAGGGACGAGTCGTCCCCTTAGGGACGAGTCGTGCCCTAAGGGACGAGTCGTCCCCTTTGAAATTCCAGAATAGGGTTGCTTCTGATTCATTCGTCCCTCCTTCATGGACGAGTCGTCCCCTTAGGGACGAGTCGTGCCCTAAGGGACGAGTCGTCCAGAGAGACTTCAGTCTCAAATTTTTTCAGAATTTTGATAATTTATTGATAAAATATGATATCTGGACACCAGTCACGCTGATTGGCGGTTCTTAGAGTTGTTAAACTTTAAGAATGGACGGGTAGAACATAAGGATATTGTCTTTTATTAATAAATTTTCGTTGTTTTTATCCTTTAAAAATTCAAATTTACCTTAAGGCCTTAATTTTGATTAATTATATCCTTAACATTTTGAATATAATTGACATGCTTGTTTCCCAAAGGAGACCTTGTTAATTAAATCCAAAATTGTTAAAAGATGAATATAAATATTAATATGTGATAATATGCTTGTTTCCCAAAGGAGACCTTATTATTGACTAAATATTTACATTCATAAGTAATAATTGAATTAAACTTTGTGTGACGACCCCAACCCTAGGCACTCATTTCAATATTTAATTATATGCTTTAATATTTATATTATCTTTATTTGCTCAATTATATCTCTAAATTCTTAAATTAGGATGAATTGGGTGAAAAGTAAATTTAGGAACTTATGAGAATTTATTTGGACATTAAATAAAGAAACTATGGGAAATAATAAAAATGGGAATTTATTAAATGGATAAATATTGGAAGAGGTTAAATGAGTGAGTAGGATTAATTAGAGGGATAGGATTTATTTTAAAATGGGTAGGATGATTTAAAATAAATGTGAAAGCCTTGGGATTAATTTCCCATGGGGGGCCAATTTGTAGCCATTCCCTCCTTGTGCCATGTGTCTCACTCACCTCACCTCTCTTACCTCCCTACCCGGCCCCCTCTCCCCTTCATTCCCATACTCCTTCTTCTCATTCACTACCCAAAGATCAACCTAGAGAAAGCTTGACCTCCATTGAAGCTCCATCCTTCCAAAGCTTTGCTACAAGACATTTCTTCATCTAAAATAAAGTCCAAGATCACCTTTGAAGAGGAAGCACCTAGAGAAAATCATCTAACAATAAAGATTCACATTTCCTTTTAAAAATCCAAGTAAGTTGTTATGACTCCCTTTCTCATGAATGCTCATGAATATCTCTTGCTGTTCTTGTCCTTGAAATGTTGATTCTTGCTTAGGAAACCTAATGGTAGTTGAATGATTGGGAAATGAACTTGGTTAAAGTTAGGGTTCATGGAAGAATTTGTAAAAAAAAAAAGGGTTGAAATGGGGGGAATGAGTAGTAATGAATCATCTAGAATGGACTATTTTGGGTTTGCACGATTTTAGGATGAACTTGGTAAAGAGCATGAAACTCCTTTGATTGTTCTTGAACCTATGGTAGAAGAAAATGGTAAGAAATGACTTAAGAAACACAGGAATTTCTACGATCCGGCACCTGGGCGGTCGCCCAAGGGGGGCTGAGCGGCCGCCCATGTGTCCAGAAGGTTGAGTCCCTTTGAAATCCTCTTGGGCGGTCGCCCAAGAGGTATGGGCGGTCGCCCATCTCCTTTGAGCTCCCTTGTGAGCGGTCGCCCTTGGATGTGTGTGCGGTCGCCACGGTGGCGAAACTTCACATGCCTTTAGTAATCCACTGGGCGGTCGCCCAAGTGGCATGGGCGGTCGCCCAAGGCCCTAAACCAATATTTCTTGATTTGAACTAGGATCGTTTAGCGAGTTATTGACCACTTATAATTGGGCACTCCCACTTGGTAATTGAACTTGAACCTTCACTTAGGCCTTGTATCCTTGTATATGGAAGTTATAGGGTAGGATAATGATCCCTCAATTCCTTGTTTAATGTTATATACATTGTTGTTGATATTGTTGGGTGTATTCATAAATTGTTGCACTTTCATATTGTTTAGACATGAGTATATATTACCATGTGGCTATTGTTTATCCCTTTATGTGGATTTTATTCAAGTATCTATTATGTGCTTGATATATGTTGAGTCAGCTGACGTTGGGGGTATAACAGAATACGATCAATTATGGAAGTGTGACCTAATGTGATCGGATTATGTTATATCTGTGACCGTCCCCTCCTGTGGCCACAGGTTGGGGTATAGCATCTGTATTGAGCCACAAGCCTTACAGAGTTGCTACTGTCTTTATGGTTCCACTCGAAAAACGGGTCTTATAAGACGTGAGTATTGCTTAAGCAGCTCACTGTAATTGGAGTATTATTATACCCAATGTTGTACGACTATTGTTCAGACGGGAAAAAGGTAAACCAAGGTAATGAAACGTGTTTATCGCTTTCCAATGTGTTATGTGCGACTTGTTATATGTTGCATTTATTTGGCATATTGCTGCATCCATAATAGCTTGCTGAGATTTATTCTCACCCCTCTCCCTTTACTGTTTTAGATCCCGAGACAGGAGGACCGCCCAAGTGAGGACGGAAAGGAGTTTGGCTGTGAGCATTTTGGGATATTTTTGGGGTATGTTTAGGGTGGCGTACAAATTGTATTTTGGTAATTCCGTTCTTGGAATTTGTAATTATAAACTTTAAACCTTACGTCATACCTTAATCTTTTGTAACTAAACAGTGAACCGTTTTCAAAGTCAGTTATCTCCTCCCCCGAAAAGGAGTTGAGTGGAGTTATTTCTAAAATGTTATGATATTAAGTGTTTATGTTGAAAGTCAAAGTAAAGTTTTCAAAGTTTAGTGTTTTTGGGTTAGTTTGAGGACGCACCTACTCGGGACACGTGTAGGTTAGGGTGGGGTCCCCACAGCTGGTATCGAGCTCGGTTAGAATTCTTGGGTAGAGTCTAGGCGAGTGAGAGTGTGTGGTAGCGACGTCGAGTGTTTAATGCGGGAGTTTGTTGTAATGGCGGAAATGAAGGTGATCCGAATGCGGGTTTGGGTGGTGGTAATCCGAACGCCGAAATGATGGACATGTTCCGAGGGTTCCTTCAGCATATGGCAACGCAGAATCAGAATTTGAATCAGAATCTAGGCAGACGAGGGCAACATGGGTTGGAGAAGTTGGTGAAGATGTCTCCTCCTAGCTTCAACGGAGATCGGATCCGGTGAAGGCCGAGAGGTGGCTTGAGGCTATGAACAAGATTTTCGCGGCTATGGAAGTACTGATGCGGAGAAAGTGAGATGCGCCGTTTTCAAATTGGAAGGACCGGGAGCATTGGTGGCAAGTGGTAAAGGATGGTTGGGACCGAGATTTGACACCGCAGACGTGGGAAAACTTCACGATCAAGTTCCGAGATCACTTTGTGCCGATGGTTACTAGAGACAAGAAAGAAGGCGAGTTCCTGAAGCTAGAGCAAGGGACCACGACGAGCGCGAAGATTCTAAGCAAGGTACACCGAGTTGGCCCGATATTGTCCCCATTTGGTGCCGAGATGAGGAGAGGCGAGTTTACTGGTTTGTGAAGGGTTTGAGAGTTGAGTTCCGTAAGCGGTTGTTGACGCACGGCCTTCGCCAATTTCAAGCGGCGGTGAATATGGCGTACCGAATTGAGAACGACATAGAGGAGCATCGTGGCAAGAGTGAAGGAGGAAACAGAACAGATTTCGGGGTCAAGGATCGGCCGAGAACCGAGGCAACCAAGAACTTTCACCCCGGGAGCGAATCGAGGAGGTCATGTGGTGGCTCCGGCAAATCGTTCGACTTCCGGTCAGTCTGGGATAACATGTGGGTTTTGCAAGAGGATAGGGCATTCCGAAGACAAATGTTGGAGCAAACAAGGCAAGTGTTTGGAGTGTGGATCGCCGGGCCATTTCAGGAGGGATTGTCCCAAGTTGCGGAATAGACAAACTTCGGGTACCGGATTTGGGGGACAAGGTAGTGGTGTAAAAAGGGATGTTGATGGGAAACCTAAGGATAAAGTCCAAGGTCGTGTGTTTGCTTTGGGTCGAGGAGAGGTCGATCCTAATGCCGTCATTAGAGGTATAGTTCCTGTCTCAGGAGTTAAGGCCCGCATTCTTATAGATCCCGGGTCTTCCCATTCATTTGTGGCGTCTCATTTGCATTCTCATTGCACATCTTGCCCGAATCTATGCCTTATGTGTTAGAGGTCTCTACTCCCATGGGAGAGAGCCTTGAATCTTCTTTGATATATTGTGGATGTGATGTGACTATATGTGGGCATGTATTGCCGGTGGATTTGGTCGAGTTACCAATCCGTGATTTTGATGTGATCCTTGGTATGGATTGGTTGAGTCAGTGCCATGCTTTGGTAGACTGTCGTAGGAAGCGAGTCTCATTTGCTATGCACGATGTGCCTACATTTATATTTGATGCCGATAAATCTATGTTCGGGTTACATATTATTTACGCCTTAAAAGCTAGAAAGATGCTATCTAAGGGGTGTACGGGTTACTTAGCTTATGTGGTAGCTTCCAATAAGAAGTCTCCCTAGTTAGCTCATGTTCCGGTTGTGAATGAGTTTAGTGATGTGTTCTCTAGTGAGTACTCCATGCCTCGGACCGTGAGATAGAGTTTTGTGTTGACTTAGTACCGTACCGCTCCTATCTCTAAAGCACCCTATAGAATGGCTCCAGCCGAGTTAAAAGAGTTGAAGGTCCAATTGCAAGAATTGTTAGACCGAGGTTTCATTCGTCCTAGTGTGTCTCAGTGGGGAGCACCGGTCTTGTTTGTTAGGAAGAAGGATGGTACCTTACGGTTGTGTATTGACTACCGTTTGTTGAACCAAGCCACCATTAAGAATAAGTATCCTCTTCCTCATATAGATGATTTGTTTGACCAACTCCAAGGTTCCGTTATCTACTCAAAGCTTGATTTGAGAAGCGGATACCATCGATTGAAGATTAGGCCGGATGATATTGCTAAGACGGCTTTAGGACTAGATATGGTCATTATGAGTTTGTTGTGATGCCGTTTGGGTTGACTAATGCTCCAGTAGTGTTTATGGATATGATGAACCGTGTCTTCAAGCCTTATCTCGATAGTTTTGTGGTGGTCTTTATTGACGATATTCTTGTGTATTCTAAGTCCGGGAAGAGCATGAGAATCATTTGAGGATTGTCTTGTCAGTTCTTCGTGAGAAGCGGTTGTATGCTAAGTTCGGTAAGTGTGAGTTTTGGCTCGAGCGCATTTCTTTCTTGGGGCATGTTGTGTCGAGTTCGGGGATTTCCGTGGATCCTTCGAAAATTGAAGCCGTGGTTAATTGGAAGCAACCTTCGACTCGTGACCGAGGTCCGTAGTTTTCTTGGTTTGGCGGGATATTATCGGAGGTTCATTGAAGGGTTTTCTCGGATTGCGACTCCGTTGACTAGGTTGACTCGGAAAGATGTTTCGTTTGTATGGGATTCCAAGTGTGAAGCAAGTTTTGATGAATTGAAGAAGAGGTTGACGACGGCTCCGGTTCTTACCCTTCCAGGATGGTTGCGAGAATTTTGTTATTTATAGTGATGCCTCGAAGGCGGGTTTGGGTTGTGTGTTGATGCAGAATGGAAAGGTTGTGGCGTATGCCTCTAGGAAGTTATCACCGGCGGAACAGAATTACCCTACTCATGATATGGAATTGGCGGCGATTGTATTTGCGTTGCATAAGTGGAAGCACTATCTTTATGGGGCGAAGTTTGAGATTTTCACCGATCATAAGAGCTTGAAGTACCTATTTACCCAAAAGGAGTTGAACAACCGGCAAAGGAGATGGTTAGAGTTTTTGAAGGATTTTGATTGTGTGATATCCTATCATCAGGGAAGGCCAATGTGGTGGCCGATGCGATTAGCCGAAAGGCGTATGTGACAGCCTTGAGTTCTCGGGAGTTGAAGAGTGAAGTGATAGTTGCGAATGTTCGAGCCGTTCCGACATTATATGGTGATTTGAAGGAAGCTCAACAAGAAGATCCGGAATTGAAGAAAATTTGTGACCAAGTTCAAGATGGGAAAGCCGGGGATTTTGCTTTGAGTCGAGATGGGATTTTAACTTTTCAAGGGAGAATTTGCGTTCCGTCATCGCCGGAAATCAAGAAGCGTGTTTTAGAGGATGGCCATAAGTCCAAGTTTGCGATTCATCCGGGGAGTACCAAAATGTATCAAGACTTGAAGCGTGGATATTGGTGGAATGGAATGAAAAGAGAAATAGCGGATTATGTATCTAAGTGTTTGACGTGTCAACAGATTAAAGCAGAACATCAAAGACCGGCGGGACTACTACAACCATTGGATATTCCGGAGTGGAAATGGGAAGGAATCTCGATGGACTTTGTTTCGGGTTTGCCTCTCACCGTGAAGAAGATGGATGCGATATGGGTTATTGTGGATCGGTTGACGAAGTCGGCTCATTTTCTTCGGTATCAACCAAGTTTTCGTTAGAGAAGTTAGCTCAGGTTGTACATGAAGGAGATTGTAAGACTTCACGGGGTTCGGTTAGTATTGTGTCGACAGAGATCCGAGATTTACATCTAGATTTTGGAGAGCATTGCATGAAGCTTTGGGTTCTAAGTTGTGTTTTAGTACCGCGTTTCATCCTCAAACCGATGGTCGGTCAGAGAGAACTATTCGAGATACTTGAGGATATGTTACGGGCTTGTGTGATGGATTTCCAATTATCTTGGGAGGATCATTTACCTTTAGTGGAGTTTGCTTACAATAACGGTTATCGATCCCGGCATTGAGATGGCTCCGTATGAAGCTTTGTATGGTAGGAAGTGTCGATCCCCGATGTGTTGGGATGAGGTAGGTGAAGCGAGACTTTGGGGTCGGATTTGGTTCGAGATTCTACGGAGAAGATCAAGGTGATTCGGGATAGATTGAAGACGGCTCGAGTCGACAGAAAAGCTACGCCGAGCAATCGAAGACGGGATTTGTCTTTTCAAGTTGGTGACTTTGTGTTCTTGAAGGTTTCTCAGGACGGGAATCAAAAGGTTTGGTAATAAGGGTAAATTGTCTCCGAGGTTCGTTGGTCCGTTTGAAATTCTAGAGAAAATTGGGGAGTTGGCTTATCGGTTAGCATTGCCTCCGTCCTTTTCCTTACTTCATGACGTCTTCCATGTCTCGATGCTTAGGAAGTATTGTCATGACCCCTCCCATGTTTTGAGCTCTCCTCCCGATGATGTCAGCGGACATGTCGTATGTTGAAGAGCCCTTGAGAGTCCTAGAGTTCCAAACTAAGGAGTTGAGGTCTAAGAGCATCCCAATAGTAAAAGTCCTTTGGAAGAATCATACCGTTGAGGAAGCGACGTGGGAGCTAGAGTCGGAGATGAGAGCGAAATATCCTTCGTTGTTTGAAAATTCAAGTAAGTTCTTCTTTTAAAATTCGGGTCGAATTTTCTTTAAGGGGGAGTGAGTGTGACGACCCCAACCCTAGGCACTCATTTCAATATTTAATTATATGCTTTAATATTTATATTATCTTTATTTGCTCAATTATATCTCTAAATTCTTAAATTAGGATGAATTGGGTGAAAAGTAAATTTAGGAACTTATGAGAATTTATTTGGACATTAAATAAAGAAACTATGGGAAATAATAAAAATGGGAATTTATTAAATGGATAAATATTGGAAGAGGTTAAATGAGTGAGTAGGATTAATTAGAGGGATAGGATTTATTTTAAAATGGGTAGGATGATTTAAAATAAATGTGAAAGCCTTGGGATTAATTTCCCATGGGGGGCCAATTTGTAGCCATTCCCTCCTTGTGCCATGTGTCTCACTCACCTCACCTCTCTTACCTCCCTACCCGGCCCCCTCTCCCCTTCATTCCCATACTCCTTCTTCTCATTCACTACCCAAAGATCAACCTAGAGAAAGCTTGACCTCCATTGAAGCTCCATCCTTCCAAAGCTTTGCTACAAGACATTTCTTCATCTAAAATAAAGTCCAAGATCACCTTTGAAGAGGAAGCACCTAGAGAAAATCATCTAACAATAAAGATTCACATTTCCTTTTAAAAATCCAAGTAAGTTGTTATGACTCCCTTTCTCATGAATGCTCATGAATATCTCTTGCTGTTCTTGTCCTTGAAATGTTGATTCTTGCTTAGGAAACCTAATGGTAGTTGAATGATTGGGAAATGAACTTGGTTAAAGTTAGGGTTCATGGAAGAATTTGTAAAAAAAAAAAGGGTTGAAATGGGGGGAATGAGTAGTAATGAATCATCTAGAATGGACTATTTTGGGTTTGCACGATTTTAGGATGAACTTGGTAAAGAGCATGAAACTCCTTTGATTGTTCTTGAACCTATGGTAGAAGAAAATGGTAAGAAATGACTTAAGAAACCTGGGAATTTCCTGATCCGGCACCTGGGCGGTCGCCCAAGGGGGGCTGAGCGGCCGCCCATGTGTCCAGAAGGTTGAGTCCCTTTGAAATCCTCTTGGGCGGTCGCCCAAGAGGTATGGGCGGTCGCCCATCTCCTTTGAGCTCCCTTGTGAGCGGTCGCCCTTGGATGTGTGTGCGGTCGCCCTGGTGGGCAGAAACTTCACATGCCTTTAGTAATCCACTTGGGCGGTCGCCCAAGTGGTATGGGCGGTCGCCCAAGGCCCTGAACCAATATTTCTTGATTTGAACTAGGATCGTTTAGCGAGTTATTGACCACTTATAATTGGGCACTCCCACTTGGTAATTGAACTTGAACCTTCACTTAGGCCTTGTATCCTTGTATATGGAAGTTATAGGGTAGGATAATGATCCCTCAATTCCTTGTTTAATGTTATATACATTGTTGTTGATATTGTTGGGTGTATTCATAAATTGTTGCACTTTCATATTGTTTAGACATGAGTATATATTACCATGTGGCTATTGTTTATCCCTTTATGTGGATTTTATCCAAGTATCTATTATGTGCTTGATATATGTTGAGTCAGCTGACGTTGGGGGTATAACAGAATACGATCAATTATGGAAGTGTGACCTAATGTGATCGGATTATGTTATATCTGTGACCGTCCCCTCCTGTGGCCACAGGTTGGGGTATAGCGTCTGTATTGAGCCACAAGCCTTACAGAGTTGCTACTGTCTTATATGGTTCCCTGAAAAACGGGTCTTATAAGACGTGAGTATTGCTTAAGCAGCTCACTGTAATTGGAGTATTATTATACCCAATGTTGTACGACTATTGTTCAGACGGGAAAAGGTAAACCAAGGTAATGGAACGTGTTTATCGCTTTTCCAATGTGTTATGTGCGACTTGTTATATGTTGCATTTATTTGGCATATTGCTGCATCCATAATAGCTTGCTGAGATTTATTCTCACCCCTCTCCCTTTACTGTTTTAGATCCCGAGACAGGAGGACCGCCCAAGTGAGGACGGAAAGGAGTTTGGCTGTGAGCATTTTGGGATATTTTTGGGGTATGTTTAGGGTGGCGTACAAATTGTATTTTGGTAATTCCGTTCTTGGAATTTGTAATTATAAACTTTAAACCTTACGTCATACCTTAATCTTTTGTAACTAAACAGTGAACCGTTTTCAAAGTCAGTTATCTCCTCCTCCGAAAAGGAGTTGAGTGGAGTTATTTCTAAATGTTATGATATTAAGTGTTTATGTTGAAAGTCAAAGTAAAGTTTTCAAAGTTTAGTGTTTTTGGGTTAGTTTGAGGACGCACCTACTCGGGACACGTGTAGGTTCCGGGTCGGGGTCCCCACACTTTAGGTCATTTTAAAAACCTTGAACCATCCCAAAGGAAGGCGGGTGTTTAAAATGAGTAGTTTATTCTTTATTACCGGGGAACAAGTACCTTAAACTTTAGGACACTTCTTGTACTTGATCCGGCCCAAAGGAAGGCAAGTAAGTACATGAAATGTGTTGTTTAAGCTATTTGTTTACCCTAAGATAAATCAAATTGTGAGTCAATTCGAAATCCAAAGATTAGTCTTGATGTCATATTGATTATCTTTATTTTGATGGAATTCATTTTGATATAATTAATCATTGTGTAGATTCTTATACATGTTTTGTTTCATTCTTTTGTTCTCTTCATTCAGATTTGATCAGTGCTTCTTCTGTTACTACTGCCTTAAACTCAATTCCTTTGCTAACTGGGACAAACTTTAAAACTTGGAAAAACAAGATTATTATGGTCTTAGGCTGTTTGGACCTTGACCTCGCATTAAGAGAACAAGCTCTGCCCTCTAACCGATAAAAAGCACCGCGGAAGACCGCTTAAGTTCGAGAGGTGGAAGCGTTCTAATCGCGTCAGCCTAAGCATAATTAAGAATGCAGTCCCGGAGACATTTCTGAACAGTGTCTCCGAGGATGATGGTGCAAAAGGTTTCCTAGATGCCCTAGAACAACGCTTTGCAAAAAGCGATAAATCGGAAACAAGTGCTACCTTAAGAAAGCTTGTTTCCATGAGGTACAAGGGCACTGGAAACCTAAGGAAATATATAATGGAAATGTTTCATCTATCATCGAAATTAAAAGCACTCAAGTTGGACTTATCGGAAGACTTGCTTGTGCATTTGGCTTTAATTTCTCTTCCTTCACAATTTGGTCATTTTGAAACGACCTATAATTGTCAAAAGGACAAGTGGAATATTAATGAATTAATTTCACATGTCACGGAGGAAGAAGATAGGTTGAAACACACCAAACCCGAAAGTGCACATTATGCATCTACCTCTTCTCGTGGAATTAAGAGAAAAGGTAAGGAGATTGCGGTTACATCAAAGAAGCCTAAGGGATCATCAAATGATCAAAAGGTGAAAAAGTGCTTCTTTTGCAAGGACCTCACTCACATGAAGCCCGACTGCCCTAAGTATCGCCAATGGCGAATTAAGAAAGGTATGTCATTTAGCTTTGTTTGTACTGAAGCTAATTTAGTTTCAATTCCTTCGTATACATGGTGGTTAGACTCCGGTGCAACTACTCACATAAGTTCATGTATGCAGGGTTGCCTGAACTACCGAACGCCCAATGAAGGTGAAAGATTCATCTACATGGGAGCTGGAAAGCCGGTAGAGGTGGAAGGCATAGGGACCTATAGATTATCATTAAGTACCGGATATTATTTAGTTTTGAACAATGTATTTATTATTCCATCATTTAGACGGAATTTAATTTTCGTCACTACATTAGATCGAGAAGGTTATTCTTGCATCTTTGGTAATAATAAATGCAATTTATATTTTGATTCAAAGCTTTTTGGTACTAGTTCTTTGTCTTATATTGATAATCTATATTTACTTGACACAGTCAATTCATTAAATGAGTCCCATACTAATGAAACTAACTCTCGAGGCATAAAACGAAAGTTTTCAAGTAAAAACTCTTATACCTTGTGGCATAGGCGTTTGGGTCATATCTCCAAAAGGAGAATTGACAAGCTTGTGTCCGAGGGAATATTACATAAGCTTGATACTCCGAAAAATAAATTTTGTATTGAATGCCTTAAGGGAAAATTTACAAATAGTACAAACAAAAATGAATCCTTGAGAGCTACAAAAGTCTTAGAACTAATTCATACGGACATATGTGGACCGTTCCCTACCCCTTCATGGAACGGACAAACATATTTCATTACGTTCATAGATGACTTCTCTCGTTATGGATACATTTATTTACTTCATGAAAAGTCTCAATCATTGGACGTTTTCAAGTCTTTTAAAGCCGAAGTTGAAAATCAACTTGAAAAGACTATTAAGAACGTTAGATCCGATCGTGGTGGTGAATACTACGATCGGAATGACGGTTCGGGAGAACAACGTCCGGGTCCTTTTGCTCGCTATTTGGAAGAGTGTGGGATTGTCCCTCACTACACCATGCCGGGGACACCTAGCATGAATGGTGTAGCCGAGAGACGTAATAGAACCCTTAAGGATATGGTAAGAAGTATGATTTCTTGTACTTCTTTACCTCACTCATTATGGGGCGATGCTTTGAAAACCGCAACCTACCTTCTTAATAGAGCTTCTTCAAAAGCTACTAACAAAACCCCTTATGAATTATGGACCGGAAAGAAACCGTCCCTAAATCATCTTCATGTTTGGGGTTGTCCAGCCGAAGCTAGGCCTTATAAACCTAACGAAGGAAAGTTGGACGCTAAGACAGTTAGTAGTTATTTTGTAGGGTATTCTCAAAGATCTAGGGGATATAAATTCTATGACCCTAAAACTAGAACCTTTTTCGAGACGGAAAATGCTAGGTTCTTTGAGGATGTTGAATTTAGAGGGGAAAATTTGAATAGTAATTTTGAATTTGAAGAAATGGAAGAGGAATTTGTTTCTATACCTCTTCCTATAGTTCCTATCGAAAATCAAGCAGTTGTGCCTGAAATTCGACAAGAACATAATATTCAAAATGACGTTAATTCTCCTATTAATGAACAACATGAAAATGTTGATGAGAAAATTCAACACCCTCAAAATCAAGAAGAACCGATACCATTAAGAAGATCTAATAGAGCAAGAAGGAGTGCTATACCGGATTATTATGATGTATATCTTGCCGAGAATGAGGAACCGTTAGGTTTAGTGGGAGATGAGCCAATCACCTTCCATGAAGCCATTAGTGGTCCAAATTCTTATAAGTGGATTGATGCCATAAATGAAGAGTTAAAATCCATGAATGATAATGACGTTTGGGATCTTGTCCCATTACCTAAGAATGTGAAACCCATCGGATGTAAATGGATCTTTAAGACCAAAAGGGATTCAAAAGGTAATGTGGAAAGACATAAGGCGCGTCTTGTCGCTAAAGGATTTACTCAAAAGAAGGCATTGATTACAAAGAAATATTTTCACCGGTATCCTCTAAAAATGCCTTTAGAATCATTATGGCTTTAGTGGCACATTTTGACCTTGAGCTTCATCAAATGGATGTAAAGACAGCTTTTCTCAATGGTGACATTGAGGAAACTATCTATATGAAGAAACCAGAAATGGTGACTGATTCGGATCAAACTAGTCAACTAGTTTGTAAACTTAAGAAATCCATTTATGGGCTCAAGCAAGCATCTCGTCAATGGTACTTAAAATTTAACCAAGTTATTCTTTCATTTGGCTTTGAAATGAATCTTGGTGAAGATTGTGTGTACCATAAGTTCAGTGGGAGTAGGTTTATATTTTTGGTCTTGTATGTGGATGACATTTTACTTGCTAGTAATGATAAAGACCTTCTTAAGGAAACCAAGAAATTTCTCTCTAACAAATTTGAGATGAAAGATCTTGGTGAAGCTTCTTTTGTATTAGGAATCCAAATACATCGTGATCGCTCACGAGGTATGTTAGGGTTATCACAAAAGAGCTATATAGAGAAGGTATTACAAAGGTTTAGCATGGAAAATTGTAAACCACATGACACCCCGGTCTCTAAGGGAGATAAGTTCAGTTTCAATCAATGTCCTAAAAATAATCTTGAATCCAAGTATATGGAAAATATCCCTTACGCATCGGCAGTAGGAAGCCTAATGTATGCTCAAGTCTGTACTCGCCCAGATCTTGCCTTTATTGTTGGCATGCTTGGGCGATATCAAAGCAATCCGGGAAGAGAACATTGGGTCGCAGCCAAAAGAGTGATGAGATACTTACAAAACACGAAGAACTACATGCTTACATATACAAAGTCGGATCATCTTGAGATCATTGGTTTTTCCGATTCCGACTTTCTTTGGATGCCAAGATAGTCGCAAATCGACATCGGGTTATGTCTTCACTTTGGCCAGTGGAGCTATATCTTGGAGAAGTGCCAAGCAAACATTAGTTACTACTTCCACCATGGAAGCCGAATTTGTTGCTTGCTATGAGGCATCCAATCAAGCTATATGGCTGCGAAAATTCATAGAAGGGCTGCGAATTGTCAAAGGTGTTGAAAGACCGCTTAAGTTATATTGTGACAATCGGGCGCGGTATTGTACTCCAACAACAACAAGAGTTCATCTAAATCTAAGCATATAGATATTAAGTTTCTTGTTGTGAGAGAAAGAGTACAAAATGAACAAATAGAAATAGAACTTATTGGTACAAACTCCATGTTAGCGGATCCATTTACTAAGGCGTTATCTCCTTTCGTATTTCACGAGCATGTTGCTCATATGGGTGTAATGACTTTTGATAATGCCTAAATCAGTGGGAGTTTTAAATGTTTCTATTTCCTTGTGTTGTTTTCATTTAAATTGATCTCATTTGGTTAAAGTAGGACTAGTTGGAGAATATATATATGCATTCTTCATATATATTCATTAATTTTCCATGCTACATATCTATATTTTATCTATGTCATTTAGTTGGATATATATATGTGATTAATGTGGGTTTAGTTGCGAATCAATTACAACGAATGCCCCTTTAGTCCTTATACTTATATGACTAATGGACGGGATTGTTTTCGAATAACAACAAAGTGCACATAAGGGTTGTCATTTGTGTTATAAATATGATTGAAGAAATTTATTAAGTGAAGGTATATGTTATAATAATTCAAGTGGGAGATTGTAAGAACATGGATTAATATAACATATAAATACTTAATAATATAATGATCAATATTATAACATATGGTATAAAGTATAGAACTCAATATAATATGTAGAATTCCATATTATAAGTATACCATTAAATGATGGGCATAATGGTAATATCTTATATATCAATAGGTGTAGTCCCTAAATGAAGTGCCCCTTGGATTCCTATATAAAGGCCTATCCATCAAGCCTATGAATCACTAGTCATTTTACATTCTCGTTCAGTCAAAACTCTTCCTAAGTACTTGAAGATCAAAGAGAGTAAAGGGCACTCATCATTTAGAAGATCTACTCCTCCATAATTTAAAGTCTATCTTCTTACTTCATCCTCTTTATTCAAGAACAAGAACAAGACTAAGAACAAACATGGAATCACAAGGTATTTACACGCTTCCGTCTTCTTCTTCTTCTCTTCTTAATCTAGTAATGAGTCGGTTCATATTTAAAGGATCGTAATTGTTCCAACAATTGGTATCAGAGCCTGCTCATAAACTAGATTGAGTTTGAATTTCTTATAAAGTCTTGTGCTTTAATTTGTTCAAGGTTTGTAATCCATGTAAAATTACACTTGTTTTTTGTTCAAGGTTTATAATAGAAAAAAAGACACTGACAATAGCATTTACTTTTTTTTTTTTTTTTTAAATTTGTTTAATTTTTTTTGGATGAATAAAACTATTTGAGATGTTAGTTAGTAATGAATTTTTTTACAATAAGTTATATAAAAAAGTTAAGAATTTTTAAAGAAATAAAAGTATATAATAGAAAAAAAGAGGGACGAACAATAGCATTTATTTTTAAAATTTTTTTTTGATAAATAAAACTATTTGATATGTTAGTTAGAGTGAATTTTTTTACAATAAGTTATATAAAAAAAGTTAATAATTTTTAAAGAAATGAAAGTATATAATAAGAAAAAGAGAGACGGACAATAGCATTTACTTTTTTAATTTTTTTAATTTTTTTTTGGATAAATAAAACTATTTGAGATGTTAGTTAGTAGTGATTTTTTTTACAATAAGTTATATAAAAAAAGTTAAGAATTTCTAGGGTATAGGGCATGGGTTTTAGGGTATAGGTTAAGGTTTAGGGTATATGCATATGGGTTATGATTTAGAGCGTATGGTATGTGTTAAGAATTGTTTTTTTGATAAATAAAACTATTTAAGATATTAGTTAGTAGTGAATTTATTTACAATAAATTTTATAAAAAAAGTTAAGAATTTTTAGGGTATAGGGTATGGGTTTTAGGGTATAGGTTAAGTTTTTTTCTTCTATATACTTTCATTTGTTTAGTTTTTTTCTATCTTTTTTTATATACCTTTTTGTAAAAAAAATAACTAATTAACAAATTCTAAAATATCATTTCCTAGTCAATAAAAAATTAAAAAATAAATAAAAAATAAATATAGGGTAGTCCGTCCTTCTTTTGACTTTTCTTCTATATACTTTCATTTGTTTAGTTTTTTTTCTATCTTTTTTTATATACATTTTTGCAAAAAAAAAAAAAAACTACTAATTAACAAAGTCTAAAATATTATTTCCTAGTCAATAAAAAATTTAAATAAATAAATCTATAGTATAAATGAGGGAGGTGTTTGCTACAGTGGTATGAACAGTTCCAAGTGGCAAAATTCTCATTTTGCCCTCATACATTTGTCCCTTTCCCATTTTGCCCTTAAATTTTTTTTTTTAATTTAAAAAAAAATTTAACAAAAAAAAAAAAAAAAAAAAAAAAAAAAATCATGTGGCCTTGGACACGGACATGTACTAGTAAATAAATATAGGGTAGTCCGTCCCTATTTTCTTTTATATACTTTCATTTGTTTTTTTTTCTATCTTTTTTTATATATTTTTTTGTAAAAAAAACACTAATTAACAAAGTCTAAAATATTATTTCCTAGTTAATAAAAAATAAAAAAAAATAAATAAATATAGGGTAGTCCGTCCCTCTTTTCTTCTATATACTTTCATTTGTTTAGTTTTTTTCTATCTTTTTTTATATACCTTTTTGTAAAAAAAAACACTAATTAATAAAGTCTAAAATATTATTTCCTAGTCAATAAAAAATAAAAATAAATAAATAAAATAAATATAGGGTAGTCCGTCCCTCTTTTATTCTATATACTTTCATTTGTTTAGTTTTTTTCTATCTTTTTTTATATAAGTACCTTTTTGTAAAAAACCACTAATTAACAAAGTTTAAAATATTATTTTTCAGTCAATAAAAAATAAATATAAATAAATATAGGGTAGTCCGTCACTCTTTTCTTCTATGCTAAAAAATAAAAAGTTTAATTTGTTATCATGTTAGAATTACCAATTGATCTAAAAGCTTAAACCGTTAGATCAAATGGTAACTCTGACAATTGACAATGTATATCAAGCTTCACAAGTTCCCACCTTGGAATTAGAATTGCACTCTCATTCATGATCAATATATAAAATTAATCTCGTCAAAGGGTCTGTTTACAAGCGATATCTTTAACAGGTTTAAGTCTTTGCATCATATATAGGTATTGGGTTCGATATCTCCTGCAGACTACAATTAAAATTAGGTGATTAGAGATTCAAAAAAAAATAGATAGAATTAGTTCCAACATTTCAAGACTGTAGAATATTATTATGATACATTGGATATATAAAAGGTACATGAATTATTTTCCATTCCCATAAACAATTTGATTCCCATGAATTAAATGTTAATTAATTTACACCAGCGGCCAAAGTCACTTTGTAATAAGAGTAAGTTTTAGGAGAAACCTGTTTCTCTATATGTTATAAAAAACTCACTTTTCATTCTTAAGTTTAGGCTTTAAAACACCAAATCGATATATTTAAAAACAGAACTTTTTATAAATTATGGAGAAACAGATTTTTCCCAAAATTTTCTGTTGTAATAAAGGGTAATTTTGAAAGTTTTAGAAGGATTCATACACTTAAAAGATACATTTATCAAAAAACTATTTTTGAAAGGTAAATATTACATAAATATTCACACAAGTTGAATATTACAAAAAATTCCTTTTTTTTTAATGGGCAAAACTCTCGTATTTATCAATTGTTTAACTGATAAATGCATTTATCAGTTGTTTAATCAAATATCAAGCACAAAAAACTCTTTCAAATTTGATAAATGCATTTATCAGTTGTTTAACTGACAAATGTCATTTATCAGTTATAAACAATCGATAAATGTCATTTAAGAAAAAGTTAAAAAAGTAGTTTTTTTAAAAAAAATCATATCTTACATGTTTTTTTTTTTTCTTTTCTTTTCAAATAGCATCTTTTTGAGATAGTTTTTGATAAAAACTCCCACTTAAAAACGTGTGAAATAAGTTTGGTAAGTATAATTTTTAACCTTCTCATTTAAAGATTTAGACATTGGTTAATTTAGAAATATATTAGTGCATATCATTATTTATGTAAATAATCTCTTAATTGCTAATTTTTAGAAAACTAACAATACTAATTTATCTATACTTCTTTTAGTGCAATCATTTAAAGAAATGAAGTTCTTTACGCATTTCTGAGCAATTTTACAGAGGGAGACATAATTCATATTAAAGCTTTCTAAAATGTTGTATTTAGGTTGTCAGTTCAGTTGTATAGTTACATTTGAATACACGTTTTGATTTTCAAGCCCTCTATTTTTGTCTTAGTGATTTGCTCTCCTTAAACAAGAAAGCATGCGTGTTATATCATTAGTTTGTGTTAGAGCTTGCTTGAGTTTTTATATATTTCTTATTTCACTAGTTAGATTTTTATTATGTAATCAAATGTTTTTATAGTGAAATTCTTTTTTAGTTTTAAAGCTTTGATGGGGTTGAACCAATAAATATTTAACTAAAGTGTTATTTAATTTTCGTTGCTATTTATGGATTGTGTAATCGGTTGTAAGTTACAGTTAAGTACACCTCTGATTCTCTATTTTTTTTGTGGTTTAATTCCACCATTCCTAACTACACCTCACATTTGACCGTACCCTCTAGTTTTGGAGATACATTTTCACAACAACAACAACAACAACAACAACAACAACAAAACCTTAGTCCCAAAATAATTTGGGGTCGGCTAACATGAATCCTCATATGTTATCGTGAAAAAAAATAAAAAAATAAATAAAAAATAAAATTAAATTAAATTAAAAAAAAAATAATACTAAAAAAAATAATAATAATAAATAAATAATTTATCACTTAAATTAGCATTTTTGTAAATTTTAATTCCTTTAAGTTAAAAAAAATTACTACTCCCTCCGTCCCAATCTAAGTGTTTAAAATGGGTTCGGCGCGAGAATTAAGGAAAGTGATGTGAGAAAGAGAAAAAATTTAAATGGTGTGAGTATGAAAAATTAAATAGGAGAGAGAATGAGTGGGTTGAATAGTTAGGAGAGAGAATGTTGTGAGTGTAAAAGTAAAGTAGGAGAGAGAATGAGTGAGTGAAATAGTAAAAAAAACTTTTCTTTTTTGGGTTGAGACATTTTAAGTGGGACGCCCAAAAAGGAAAGTTGAGACATTTAGATTGGGACGAAGGGAATATATCATAATCTTAACCTATTCTAGTTAAATTTTCTATTTTCACTAGTATATTACATGCACCATTCATAGCCGCCGCGATAGATAACCTTTTGAGACAAAGGTTATGAAGGTACAGTAGCTTAACAAACAAGAAAGAAGGTAGATACAAAAAATCCAGATATGCCAGATTGAGGTCGAGTCGGTGGTTTCTAATTTTAGTATAAAATTGCTCCACACAAACAAATGGCCATTTGTTACTCTGACATTGGAGTTGCCATTGCTTTATTTATTTTTCATTACAAACCAAAGGCAAAAGCAAGACAATACTCCCTTCGACCCACCCATCTTAAGAAAAATTGAAATGGCACGAAAATTAAGAAATATTATTATAGTATTAGGAGAGAGAATGAGTGGAAGAAGTGTTGTGAGTGTGAAAAATTAAATAGGAGAGAGAATGAGTGGAGGGAATAGTAAATTATAATGGTGTTGTGGGTATTATAATAATGTAGGAGAGAGAATGAGTGGAGAGAATAGTGATAAAAACTTTCCATTTTGGGAATTCTTAAGATTAGTGGGATGCCCAAAATGAAAAGTTTTCTTAAGATCGGTGGGACGGAAGGTATATAAAAGCTAAAGATGGTTGATGTCCTCGGTCGGACATGATAATGTTAAAAATCAATATAACTTTAATAATAAAATAAGCAAACTCGTCGTTGCAATTATAGAACGCGTCTCTCTTCCTATTATCAAGCCCTATCCAACTAAACTTTGCTAGGTGTTGTGAATGTCTGTTTGCTGACTGTTTGGTTTAAAAAGTTTTAATTCATGAAGGTTTCTTTAGTTGGGTTATAGAATTTTTCATCTTAAAAAATGTCACCTATACACATCAAAATTTAGTTCAATTTTACAAAAATACAAATAAATAGCTTTTTACCTCCTCTATTTTAAAATGAATGACCAACAACTTTTTTTAATTTAATTGCTTTTGATCAATATTAAATTTCAAAAAAAAAAGGTCATTCGTTTTGTAACGGAGGAAATTTTTTATTTTTTATTTGAAATCGAGAGATTTACTACATTAATCATCCTTTTACCATTTTTTGACTTATAAAATAGTATGCCAACAAATTTTTACGCATTTTCTTTTTGGAATCGGGAGATTTACTACAAACTAACTGTCATTTTACCAAAAAAAAATAATTCTTTGACTTGTGATTCTGGATTTTGACTTGTTTAGATTTTTTTTTTTTGGCTAATATCAATTATTTATTCCGCCCTAAAATAAATACTCCCTCCGTCCCAGCCCAGTGTTCTCTTTTGGTTCGTCCCAGCCTAGTGTAAACTGCCATAAATGGAATGTCCTTTAATATTTTATATTCTCCCTACCCCACCCACTCATTAACTCCACTCATTCTCCACCACACAATTTATTCAACCAACCTACTATTTACTCCACTCATTCTCTCTCTTCATTTTCTACCACACATTTTCATTATCTTAATAATATTCCTTAATTGGTGTGCCATTTTTTTTAGTTTACAGTGGGCTGGGACGGAGGGAGTATACAATAAACTTTTAAATTTGTGTGTGTAACAAACTTAATTTTTTTTAAAAACAAAAATATTCATTTTGGGACGAAGAAAATAGATATTTTCATCGATATTTGGCTTAATGTCAATTTAATATTTCTTGTGATTTCTAGACATTTGGCTCAACGTAAATTTAAAATTTCCATCAAGTGAAATTTTAATTTTAAAATTTCCATCAAAGTGAAATTTTAAAATACAAGTGATCTTATTTTTATTTTTTTTTGATTACCCAGGTTCCCCAGCTTCGCCGGATCAATCCTGGACCACCAGGTACCGGCCCCTCAGTATGCTGGCGGAGGTAAATCGCGATATATGCCCGAGACAGTCAGGGTGGCAGCACTCTTTATACTCCTGGCCCCAAGGGAGTCCTCCTACAACGCAGTAGTTGAACTCCCTACACTGAGGTTGCAAGCCCAACAATGCTGCTTTCTTAACTGCACAGATGTGCATCAGGAGACTCCAATGCTCCTGAAACCCAATGGAAGTGATATGTTTTTTCTTAAACAAGTGATCTTATTTTTGCTTGGATATGACAGTGATATGTTTTTTCTTAAAGCTGAACATGACAGCAATTGAAATGAGGTACGGCTGTCATTTGATCAACAAAATCGAAAAATAAATAAATTTGAGATGTGATGAGCACGGACATTTCAGAACGGGCGTAAGTCGATCTAGTTTAAATGTCAAGTACTCCCTTCGACCGGTTTGAAAGAGCAATTTTGCTTTTTAACACGAAAATTAAGAAATGAATAAGAAAAGTGATGTAAGAAAGAGAAAAAGGTTAAATGTTGTGAGTATGAAAAATTAAATAGAAGAGAGAATGAGTGGGAGGAATAGTTAGGAAAGAGAATGTTGTGAGTGTAAAAGTAAAGTAGGAGAGAGAATGAGTGGGGTAGGAAGAGTATAAAAATAATAAAAATTTTCCTTTTTGGGGTTGTGCCCTTCTAAATGGGACGCTCAAAAAGGAAATTTGTGTCATTTCGGACGGGACGAAAGGAGTAAGACGTGATATATCCAAAACTACAGGCATCAAGACCGTGATCACAAAAACCGTCAGCAAAATGACCGCGCAAGCCATGATCGTGATTATCCAAAACCACGTTGACCATGTTGACCGTGCTATCATGCCACAATCCCGATTTTCTCACTATACTCCCGATTAAAGTCAATGCTAGTAAGACAAGGGGTCGTATCTAATTTGACACCAATGACAGACCTATCACTATCACATTAAATGGTGGCTCAGGTGCCTATTATGTGCGTAAGGCGCCGCACCAACTGTCGCATGCTTCCCATGTCCTTGTCCAATTAAATACATCCCTCTACAGTAATTCCCACTTTATTGTACGAGTCAAACAGGCGCGGACACGTGTCCTAGGTCAAAAGACAAACATCTCCTCCAGGTCTGACGTCATCAACGACTCCCTCATACTATATATACTATCCCTTGTACCCAAGGACAAGGTAAGTGTAAAATCACCATTGTAAGCCACATTATCTAAACCTTATTACACAACACACTTAGACATTTCAAGTCTTATTCTTAGTTATTAAACCCTCAGAGATCTTACTCCCACACCCGAGGGCCTTAGATGGATTAAACTACGACTTGTTCTCTAACGGTGCTTCTTTTCTTTGTTGTGTTTTATGTACAATCATCTCATACAAGCCAGATATCCATATTTAGTGAGACCCCAAAAGTTGTGGCGTCATAGTGGTTTCATTGTCGGGAAACACTTTAGTTTTTCTCGTGTAATCTTGTGTCTTTTCGAAACAAACACTTTTCGAAACACTTACATCCAAAAAACAACTTTTTAGCTTTTTCTCCTTTGAAAATGATCGGTACTCCTATTCAAAATGCTAGTTATCTTACTCCTCCGGGTAATAATCTAACTTCTCCCTCCTAATTAAACCCTGTCAGACCAAGCACCTCAACCTTTAATAGGTTGGTTGGCCGTTCTGTCAGTTTTACTCCTTCTCAAAGAGACCTTAGGGAGAACCTTGAGGCTGGCCGTAGAGAAAAAGCCCCCAAAAATTCAACTCCAAAAAACCCCACCTCCCCTATTACTCCTAAGTTGATGCTTAAGAGAAACCAAACTCTGACCGAGAGAGCAAGGCTCGTGGCTGAGGCCATGGCCATAAATGATGCCCAACTTGAGTTGGTTGAGCTGGAGGCCAACGGTGGTGTCCCACTAGAGGAAAGGAAGGCTCCCAAAGGTTCACCCAAGTAGTCCATACAAAATCTCTATCTAGTCAAGATAGGGGGACAAAAAGGCTAGAACCAACCCTAGCTGACCGCTATCACGAGGAAGAAGAGGATGAGGAGGTAGGAGAGTGAGTAGAATCTACTCCTCTCCCCAAGAATTTCAAAGCACAACCTACGATTAAAGCAAGGGGAAGGCCGTGATTTCTCCTTCAAAAAGGCCATAGGTGGATAGCATGAACCCTGAATTCATCAAGTTCATGCACCAAATGTGGGAAACCCACCATCAAGGTACAAGCCTTAGCAGACTTTGTGGCGGAAACATCATTCAAACTTGCGGACAACGAACTGGGAAAAAGAAAGAGGATAGAACCCCAAGAAACCCAAGAAAGTTTGGGGTAATAGATGGATCCAACCAAAGAGCGACCACAAGAAGTATGGACTCTATTCGTTGACGGATCTGCGAGCAAGCTATTAAGTGGCGCGGGCATACTCCTGATCACACCTTGCGGGGAAAAATTCGAAAGAGCCTTGAGATTCAAGTTTGAAACATCAAACAATCAGGCCAAATACAAAGCAATTATAGTGGGCATGGAACTAGCCAGAGATATGGGAGTCCCAAATATTGAAATAAATAGTGATTCTCAGCTCATAGTAAATCAAATAAAGGGGGAATATGACACAAATAACCCGACTATACCAAATACCGCGGTCTAGCAAAATCCCTTCTCAAAAGCTTGGAATACTATGAGATGAACCAAATAATGAGAGAAGGCAATACAGAAGCAGACCTCCTTTCCAAAATCACCCAGCAAGAAATTGAAGAACTAAATGCGGACTACCAAATCGAATTCGTAGAAGCACCTGCCATAGATCGGATTCAGATTAACAACATCGAGGACCGAGTCAAGGACTGGGTAGATGAAATTCGAGATTACATTGAGAAAGAAACCCTCCCCGAGGATCATGCAAAGGTTAGACTCGTCAAAAGGGTGGCCGCAAAGTACACGATCATAGATGGAGTGCTATATCGGCGATCATTCACCAAACCTCTGCTCAGATGTGTGAAAACCCACATGGTCACCAACCTACTCTATGAAGTCCATGAAGGAGTCTGTGGCGGTCATCCAGGAGCTCACACACTCTCGAATAAAATAAAATTTCAAGGATTCTACTAGCCAACCGCTAGGGGAGACATCAAATACGTAGTAGTGGCCACTGATGATCACATCTGGTGTCGATTTGGGATATCGAGAGTAATTAGTCTCGGACAGCGGCACTCAGTTCGCAGCAAAATTTACAGCTGAATATGAGAGAATGAAAGTTCAACACCGCTAGTCCGCAGTAGCCTATCCTCAAGGAAATGGTCAAGCTAAGGTCGCGAATAAGTTAGTCCTCGCTACCCTAAAGAAAAATTTAGAAGGAGGAGGACGTTGGTTAGATGAGCTCCATACCGCACTATGGGTAGTCCGCACCACTATAAGAAACTCAACAGGGGAAACTCCTTTCTCACTCACTTAGGGTCAGAGACAGTAGCCCCAGTAGAAGTAGCCCTCCCGTCCCACAGTGTCACTTATTTCGATGAGACACAAAATGGCCACCAGAAGGTGCGACCTAGATGATATCGAAGAAAAAAGGATGCGTGCAAGAGAAAAAAATGGTTAACTACAAGCAGAAATCCAAGAAAAATCATGACAAAAGAGTTAGCAAAAGAAGCTTTTCAGTTGAAGATTGGGTATTACGAAATGTAGAAGTTCAAGGGATCCAACCCGGTTTTCACAAGCTCTCCCCAAAATGGGAAGGTCCGTATCAAGTTACTCAAATCATCAATGAGGGGACCTACAAACTGCAGACAGAAGAAGGAAAGGACCTCAAAAATGTTTGGAACAACGATCACCTTAGAAAATATTATTTTTGATCTTTTTATACTAAAGTGCTGTAAAAATAATGATAGAGGTTACAATGTATCAAAAAACGATGCGTTTGGCATACTTTTGTAACTCAGAAAAAACACGAAAATGACATACTCACTACTGAAGCAACAGAGTAAATGCCCGTAAAAAAAAACGGATGCCTGCACGGTCACAACCCGCTGATGCACGATGATCTCATTGATCGCAGACCGCATGCCTGCTTGGATGCCATCAAATGGACACGCCCTGCTGATGCGCAGTGGTCCCTAAGACCGCTAACCACACGCCCATATGTACAAAGTCCAAAATTGAGCCCGTACTCGACTGTCACAAGACTCAAAGAGTCCAAACGTGTTAACCATCAAAATGGATATGGAAGCCAGCACGACCTAAAACCTGCTGATTCGCGTTGGTCTAATTGGCCGCTAACTGCATGCCCGTATGTAAAAGGCCAAAATTGAGCCCTTACAAGTGCCATGAGACTCGAAGAGAGTCCAAAATGTGCAACCACCAATGCACGGATACGGAAGCCAGCACCGGTTACGGCTACTGATGCGCGGATTAGCCTCA
Source organism: Adenophora triphylla var. japonica (assembly GCA_022495995.1). Lineage (NCBI taxonomy): Eukaryota > Viridiplantae > Streptophyta > Magnoliopsida > Asterales > Campanulaceae > Adenophora > Adenophora triphylla. The sequence continues at coordinate 148,311 of JAFEMH010004813.1, read as the reverse complement.
CGACCACATTCTGCATGCCCGTATGAAAGCAGCTTACCTTGGCTCTTTCGGAATACGCCACAGACTTAAGAGTCCAGACCGCATAAATCACTAAGGTGAATGAACGAGAGTGATGTACAGTTGGAACCCACAATACAAATCGAGGTTAAGCCTCAAAGTCTAATAGGCCACAATTAACTGTGATCATAGTGAAAAATGTTAATTCTCATAATAAAAACTTAAAAGGGTATTATAAGGAGTTACTAACTCAAGACGCAACCTACAGACTAATAAGGGTATTACACTGCCCGCGGCCAAACGTTGAGTATAAATAAGTTATTCACAAGTCATGCAAGCTAAAAGAGAGAAATCCAGAGTACAAAATTATCAAGTTTTTTATAAACAAAGTATTCAACATTGTAAAAACTCAAAAACCTAAATACAAGAATAAGTGGATCAAACTCTATTCATTAATAGATAAAAAGATTACAAAGACCTACTATCTATTACATAGAAGAAAAAAGAGAAAGTTCAAAAAGAAAAATACTACAACTAAGCTTCAGGCTGAGCAGGCCCCTGAGATGTTCGAGCTTCTGGGTCAGGATCTGGAGTGGGAGTTAGACCAGATTAGGAAGGAGTGGGTGTTGACTGCGGCATAAATAGCTTGCTGACCGCAGGCCCATTGGGAAACATGCGAGCAGCCGCAACTTCAAGTGATAGATTTTCCTCACCCCACCTCAGTGTATCAAGCTCGTCGATAAGACTTGGGGTGGTGACCGCGGCAACTGGAGGCAGAGTTGATTCTGCTGCTGCATCCAAGTTATCTATGTTGTCCTTAGCCAAAGGGACCAATGCATGCCCGGGCAGACATTCAAGATCGGTGGCGATCAAAGAGCCAATGATGGCCAGTTGCTCCACCGTGAATTTGCCTGTAACAGCAAAGTTCCTTAGCTGCGTCTTGTTAGCAGTATCGAACCGAGAAGAGCACTTCGCCAAGAATTCATCTTTTTATTCTTGGGAGTTTTTAAACTCTTCCACAGCCTCCTTGAGGGCAGCAACAATCTGGGCATCCTTCTCCAGCTGGAATTGCGTAAGAGGAAGTAGCTCTTCAGAAAGCTTATCTACTTGGGCCTCTAGATCTAAAACTTGTTTTTTAGAGGCCTCAAGCCTGTCCGCGTATTCCTCCACCAGCTTCTCCAGCAGCTCTTTCTGCCCGCGGTATTCATCCCGTGTGCCCTTAGCCCGCTCCAAGGATTTGAGCGCCTCATCATACTTCTCACAAAAATTCTTGAGGTCAGCCTCCTTCTCCTTCAGAGACGCAGCTAAGGCATTCTTCTCCTCCAGAGCCTTCCCCAATCCCTTATTCTTGTAAGTAATGGAGGCAGCCTTCTCGTCCGTTATCTCTCGCAGTCTCATGACATCATTGGCCATCTGAAAAAGAGAAAAAAATGTGGTCACCGATCAAGCGATCATGAAAGATAGAAAAATATAAAGAGAGGAAGGAATAAAGAAATTACCTACGTGACCATCAAGCCTATGTTTCCCGCCAAGGCAAAGGCGTTGAGTTTGGACCCTACATTCTCGTAGAAGTCAGGGGAGTAGAGTCTGTTCAAAAGACCAAGCCCACCACCAAGTTATAACCCCTACGAGAGTATAGGTCCACTCCTTGGACTGGGGGCACCTCCCCTATATTAGAAATATTGTAGGCATTGGCACAGATTGACCCCATTTTGGTCGGTATCGGGGTAGTGAAGGTAATAACCTCAAGCTGTTGAACCCTTAGTTGTTTCTCCTTGCGAGCACCCTCTGCCTTGGGTTGGCTCCTCTTTCTTCCCCGATAATTTTTGTCAGGTGAAGGGGCGAGAGTAATAATAGGAGCGCGGTCACGGCTTAGCTGAGAGCAGGGAGGAAGATCTTTGGATTTGGGAACTCCGTGGGCAGCGGCCAGAAGGCTCCCCGATGATTTATCAACCACGGGCGGCACTACCCCGGGAACAACGGTTTTCTTCAAAGCATCTTGCCTTGCCTTATTTTCTTTGGCCAATTGGGGCGCTCTGGCTGCCTTCAGTTCAGCTTGGGAGAGCCTGGGGGTCATTGAGGATCTGCTGGATCTGCATCAAAGAAAAATAAGAAGTGGTTAGACCGCAGTTCAAAGAAAAAATCAAAAGCAGAAAAATCAAGTTCAAAATCAGTTCATAATGGCAAAAGTAAGAGACGGATACAAGCTGGAGGCTCACAGACCGTGCCCATCATACAGGTCCCACACTTGGACTCAAAATCAAAAAGTTCATGGACTCTCCAGTTCGGATCACGGAGTAGGGGCTCCATAATCACCCTAGGAGCATAGTAGCTACCTTCCCTAGGAGGTGCCACCCCTGCGAAAATCAGCAAAGGCTCGCTGTCTATGATCGCACTCACGTAAAATTTGTTGGAATGGGGAGAGAAGGTGCGGGCAAAATTGTTTTTGGTTTTCAGGTCAAGATTGCCATTGGTTATTTGGTTGGAATAGTAGGCATAAAGCCCAGAAATTGAAGATTCAAAGCCAATAACCCTACACACCACAATTAAAGAGACTAGGGCTCGAACAGTGTTTGGGATAGGTATATAGGGAGGCATCTGTTGAAATCCAAGAATTGGACGAAGAAGGGGTATAAGGGAAGCCTAAGCCCATTATCAAACTGGATCCCATAAAAAATGCAAGCTTTATTGTCCTCGTGGACATCGGCCACTGTCTCTGATCGCAATTTCCCCTTTTTTTCCACCTCCTGCAACTCGCGAACATGGAAGGACTTCAGATCCAAACCATAAGTAGTGTACAACTCCGTCTCTACGTCAGGGCAAGGCCCTCCCTTCTTTCTCTTCTGACCACGGCCAGTAGTGGAGGTACCAACCTGGCTTCTTCCCCGAGTAGCAACGGTCTCCTCCGAACCTTAAGCAAAGGCATTGACAATCTCAACTGCCTGCTGTACTATGCTCACCACCATGCGGTCTAAGGTTTCGCGGTCATCAACCTCCGTCTCCGAGCTATTAGAAGAGCCAAAGAGATAAAAGTTGATTTCGATGATGACTCCACCGCTCCTCCAACTTCCACCACGTCCATATCAGCGGGCTTATCATCACTACTCCCCAAGTTCAGCACCGTTCTAGGTTGAGCATCCACCTGAGCAGAGGGTTCAACTGCGGTCAAGGGTTCCATCGCCAAGGGCAAGTTCAAGTCCACCTTGGGACAAAAGTGGCATCAGGGGCCACAGATACCTCGATCTCATCCATTAGAGGAACTTTCTCCTAGTCAGTTATTGTTCTATCAGAAGGATCTACTTAGACTCTCCTCACCATCTCTACGACATTTAATGCCTGATATTTCTCACGGGAAAACCTACACAACACCCCATAATAAAATTTCTCATACGATTGTGGTCACCCAACACCATCATATCTTCGGACAAGTACATCTTTTTCTTGGCTTTTCACAACCGGGGTGGAACCCAATTTCCCCAGTCATACCTGACCGAGAATTACTTGAAAGCCTCAAGGGATAACTTAACCCAATAGGTAGCAAACTTCCTATAAATACCACCCGACTTCTTGTCAACGACGAAGGTATCAGAAGTGATGCCATCACCTAACTCTACCGGACGCTCCATCCTATAGGTCATACTAAGGCAGAAGAGACAAAGAGATGAGAAGGAAAGAAGGATTAATCACTTACGAGGGAAGATTACGCGAAGGAAATGCTTAAGGAAGCTGAGCAAATTTTTTCTCCATCTAGGTACAATTTCAAGCTCTAAAGATGATAAAAGAGTAAGAAAGAAGAAGGGTTTGATATTTATAGACCACCCAATACGGGTCGACCCGTATTAATGAGCCCACAAACCATATTCTCTCGAATCATGAACCGGCGAAAACCTTAAATTTTGAAATTAATTGCGGTTGGCATTTATACCGCCCTTTGGAATTCGAGGAACGTCACCTCCGTACCTGACACGCGCTGGCGCTTCAGCAGGCAAAGGGGTCACTGATGAGCCCTCGCTCGAAGCTAAGGGTCACTAATAAGCCCGAACATTTCATACCGGACTTAAGCTCGATCTGGTACAAATGTCAAGTATGACGTGGTATATCCAATACCGTGGGCATCAGGACCGCGATCACAAATACCGTCAGCAAGATGACCGCGCCATCCATGATCGTGATTATCCAAGACCGTGTTTATCGCGGTCTCATGCCAGACTCTCAGTTTTCTCACTAGACTCCCGATTAAAGTCAAGGCTAGTAAGACAAGGGGCCGTACCTACTCTGACACCAAGGACAGACCTATCACCATCACATTAAATGGTAGCTTAGGCGCCCATCATGCGCGTAAGGCGCCACACCAACTGTCGCCTGCTTCCCATGTCCTTGTCCAATCAAAGTCATCTCTTTACAATAATTCTCACTTTATTATACGAGTCAACCAGGTGCGGACACGTGTCTTAGGTCAAAAGACAAACATCTCCTACAAGGCTGACATCATCAACGACTCTCTCATATTATATATACTATCCCTTGTTCCAAAGGACAAAGTAAGTGAAAAATCACCATTGTAAGCCACATTATCTAAATCATAACACACAACACACTAAGAAATTTCAATTCTTATTATCAGTTATTAAATCCTTAGAGATCTTACTCTCACACCCGATGACTTGATTTGGATTTAACTCCGACTTAATATCTAACGATGTTTTTTATATTTATTATGTTCTAGATACAATCATATTATACAAGTAAGTTATCAATATTTAGCAAAATCCCAAAGTTGTGCTGTTATCGAGATGTATAGTGTCTCACTTGCTGAGTGACCCAACAATAGGCATACACATACATGACATACAGGCATACAAATAGGGGAAATTTCTCGGGTTAACATGTTTTAACTCGCATCATTTAATTTAGTATATATTAAACGGATTAAAACAAGTTATTCTCGTTTTAACCCGTTACCTTACCTGTTTCAATCTGTGACTCGTATTAACTTGCCTCAATCAATTCGACTCAACTCAAATCAAATCAATAGGCCAGAATCAATAGCCTGGCCTAGTGAAAAGTCATTCACGTTCATCCAGACCACAAGTGAAGATATTATTGAAAAGAAAAATTAAAAGAGAATAGTAGTGTAGTGAGGAAATACAGTTGGAGTAATGAGGTAGAGGTGGACAAGAGATTGGTGGGGAAGTCCGTACAAAGGTCGGCGCATGGGCATAGATATGTCTACCTAATAAAGGATCATTGTTTTAATTGTTCTGTCACAATATAAAACTTATATTTTTAAATAAAAAAACAATTTCAGTACAATTTTATTATCGTATATACTCCCTCCGTCCCGGAACAATCTTCACAAACACTGTTTGCACTGGTTTTAAGGAGGGAGTATTATATTGAAAGTGTTGTGAGTGTGAAAATAAAATAGGAGAGAGAATGAGTGGAGAGAATAGTAAATTATAATGGTGTTGTGAGTATTAAAATAATGTAGGAGAGAGAATGAGTGGAGGAAATAATAAAGATTCCTTTCAATTTTTTCAATTTTAGGTAAGTTTTAAATGTATGAAGTAAGTTTTGGGACGCCCAAAAGGGAAAGTGTGAAGATTGTTCCGGGACGGAGGGAGTATAATGCATAAACAAATAAATTCTATTCTTTTTAGCCAAATACTTGTAAAAAATGCATTTTTTGAACCTTAACAAAAAACGTGTTTTCATTCTCGTTTTTTAGAATACGATGATCCACTCTCTCTCTCTCTATCCGTAGCCTCTCTCTCTCTAAACGCAATTCACAGATCGTCTTCTCCAATTTCAATCGTCATCACCGGCGACGTCTCCCCTATCCAAAACCCATTCACTGGCGACCTCCCTCACCGTCTTCTCTGGCTACCATCAACAACCGCCGCTTCATCACCGTTAATATCAAGAATTTAGACAGAGAAATTGAAAATTGAAGTTGCAAAATTGATGAGAAATTGAAGAAGATAGAATGGTTGCGGAGTCGAGCCCCTCGACGTTAACAAGCTCCGAATTGCCCTAATCTCCTTCAATCTTCCGAGTTATCATCAGAGCTTTCAAATTCGACGGGGATTGGAGCAGTGGTTGCGGAGAGTCATTCCGGTGACTCCATTCAATGGCCGGTTGGTGGGATTTGGTCGAGCTGTTCACGATTTTGGACAAAGGGGATCAATTCAATTTGGTAAATTGAAAGAATGGTGTTCTTGGGATGTAGGGGAATTTGAGTGCCAGCTTGTGAGTTTTGAAGTGCCGGTATATATTTTTTTTTAGTGTCAATTCATGTATTTTGGAGTGTCAGTGCTTTTGTTTTTGAATGCCAGTTCATTTAGAATTGAGTGCCAGTTAACGTATAATCAAGTGCCAGTTGGTGTATAATAGAGTGCCAGTTAGTGTATAATAGAGTGCCAGTAAGTGTGTAACTGAGTGTCAATGTATTTTTGAATGCCAGTTCTTGTAATTTTGAATGCCGATCCATGTTTTTGAATGCCAGTTCATGTTTTTTTGAATATCAGCAAAAATAATTATCAGTGTTTTTGAGTGCCAGTATATGCATTTTTGAGTGCCAGTAAATGTGTTTTCAAATGTCAGTCCATGTATTTTTGAATGCCAGTGCTTGTATTTTAGAGAGCCAGCAAAAATATTAGTGTAACAAAGTGCCAGTGTTAGTGTAACAGAGTGCCAGTGTGAAGAGTGCCAGTTCATGTATAAAAAAGTGTCCGTGTAAAAAGTGTCAGTTTCATGTTTATAAAATGCCAGTATGAAATCACTGGTCATTTGTAATATTAACACTGACATTTATCATGGTTGCCAGTAATTACAAAAATGCCACCGTTTATTTTGAACATGGTTGCCAGTAATTACAAAATTGCCACCGTTTATTTTGAACAGCTTTTGAAAAACACGTTTTTCCTTATCTTAAGAAAAAATTAGTTTTTTATAAGATCAACTCTTCTTTTTATTTAAAAATCATGACAAATTAAATTCAACTTTCTTATGAGTTGAAGAGAGTATTTTCTACTTTGATGTATACTGTACATTAATATTCTTTACATCCCATTTAAAAGTTTACCATTTGAGTTGGATATGAAAATTAAGAAAAATAAATAAAATGTGAGAAGGATATAACTCCCACAACCGTCACCCCAAGATATTTCTTCATTTTTTTAGCTTAATATTTTCACACACAACCTACCTGAAACAGTAGTAGTGGTCAGTGAGCCTTTAAAGTTTAAACAGTGCCCAAGTGTTGACATCTTTTACCAATTTTACGTGCATGATTGTACTTGCATGTGTGAAAAACTTTTGGTTTATTTAATTATTAAATGATCTGATTTCAATTACAAGTGCGTGCATGTCGGCAGTTGCTGGCATTGGCATGGTACGTAATTTGGTTAAGTTACAAGCCTATTAAACTTACAAAACTTTTTCTTCAGAGAAAAAAAAAAAAAACCCCGAAAAATTAGTAAATAAGGACCGTCATAATAAATGTCAGGTTCTAAAAAGCGCTAGGCGGATGCTAGGCGGCGGAGCCGGACCTAACGTCTAGGCGGGGACTAGTCGGGGACTAGTCGGAATTAGTCAGGATTAGTCAGGACCTAGGCGGGACTTAAAACTAGGCGTTGGAGAGGGGCGTAGCGCCTAGGCGCCCTTAGGCGGGGTCTTTTAAAACACTGAATTAAATGCAAGTGCTAGTAATATTTAATGGAATATTTAATTTACAGACAATTCTGATAATAAAAATTTATCAAAATTTAAATCCCAACATTTTAAAGCTATTCCCATATCCGAATGCACAAATTATATTGGGTTCTAATACCATCTGCGCCAACAGTCGCGCCAACGCTAATTTGGTGCGAAATCCTCCTCCAAATAAAGAACGCTATTTTGGTGCCGAGAAGAACGAGCGTCAGCGAATGTATCTTTCTTGGGCTAAACCTATTTTTCCTTTTTTTTTTTTTTTTTTTGAAATTCATGTAACTCATGCGCTTTACTCTTTATTCTTTTCCATTTTTTTTATTACTACTTCCTCCTAAGTCCCAAAATGAATAATCATTTTTATTAAATATTAATTTTGAACAAATTTTATACATTCATTTTGAAACAGAGATAGTATATATTTTTAATTTAATATTTGTTATTTATATTATTGAATTTTGTTTTTCATTTAAGCAAACCTATTCCATTTGTTTTTATTTGTATTGTTAATTATAAGTTATTTGTATCATTATTTTTTTAAACAAAATTACAAAATTTTAAAAATATGTTAAAATATTGAAGATGAAATAAATGGCAAGAATTAATTGGAGAAACTCACGTAAAATACAAATTGAAAATACAAACACAAATAAAAATACATTAAAAGTGCAAATACAAATTCAAATAAAAAATACAAATACAATACACAATTGAAATCATTTTTAATAATCCGATAGATTGTTACCGGATGATATATTTTGGTATAAGCTTCCAAACCCATTTATGTTATTAGAAATTTGGAAGTTTTATCGATCATCTTTTTTCTACATAACTTTTTTACGTTCACTTTCAATGTACGCCAGTGTAACTGGATCCGAAATAGTGTTGATGTTTGTTATCATTATTTTGCGTTCATCACACAATTCTCTCTGCTCAACTTTCCTTTTTAGCACTTACACAATTTCTTCATTTTGACGTGTTAATAATTGATAATTGTTGTGGTGTCATCATTTTATTTTCTCTTAAATTTTGCTTTTTTAATCCCAATTGGTCATTAGGATGAAATAGAAGAATGGCTACTATCGTCACTTAAATTGATAGAAAATGATGACAGACTAGCAGATGACGATGATATGTGCGTTTCAGGTGCTTGTAAATCGAGGTGTATGAACTATCACCATGATTTGGCGCAAATTTTTCGATATTTTTCATCTGCTCCCATTCATGATCAAATTCACAATCCATCACTTTTAGTATCATCTAACTCGTCTTCTTTTTCCTTTTCTGATGATGATGACGAACTAATTTTGAAGCAGATCTCGATGAATTGAGAACTTGATTCTCAATTACTCGCTAATCATCATGCTCCGATTATACGTAGAGTCTCAATTCTTGGCCATTTAACGCTTGATCGATCAAGAGAAATATGTTATATTAGAATGTTTAATGATTATTTCGCAATTAAAACCACATGGGAAAGAGCGGTTTCGACGTCGATTTTGAATGTCTCGTGAGTTATTCTTAAGTATAGCTGATGCTATAAAAACTCATGACAATTATGTTGTTCAATAAAAAAATGCAGTTGATATACTCGGGTTATCGACTTTTCAAAAGATAACTGCCCCTGCGAGGATTCTAACACTAAGTGTGTATGCCGATGCCGTTAACGAGTACTCCCTCCGTCCAAGTACATACTTCACGGTTACTGTTCACGCGTGGATTAAGGAAAAAAATAATGATATAATGTTGTGAGTGTAAAAGTAAAATAGGAGAGAGAATGAGTGGAGAGAATAGTAAATTATAATGGTGTTGTGAGTATTAAAATAATGTAGGAGACAAAGTGTGAAGTATGTAATTGGACGCCCAAAATAGAAAATGTGAAGTATGTAACTGGACGGAGGGAGTATATTGGAATAGGAGAGTCTACTGCAATAGAGTGTATTAACTGATTTTGTCAAGGTATTATTGAGGTATTTGGAGGGGAGTATCTACATTCACCTCACTACAAGAAACTATGTTATTTACGGCGCCCATATACGGCGGTGGACACGCGTCCGCCGTTAATATTATATGTATACGGCGGTTTGAACATCCGCCGTATATAATAAATATATACGGCGGCTAAGTCCGCCGTAAATAGGTAATGTACGTACATTTGGCATGTACGTATACGAGGTCGAAGTTTTATACGGCGGTATGTATATAGCCGCCGTATATAGGTACTTATTCTCGGCGGTTTGTACGCGTCCGCCGTATATAGGTACTTATTCTCGGCGGTTTATACGCGTCCGCCGTAAATGTTGTTAAATACCGGGAAACCAAATTTCCCTATTCGGTTTGTGATGTCCCGAAGTAGAAAGTGAAGCTTTCTCTCCTCCATAGCTACCTAGGGCACGATTTTCCGACCGCGGCGACCAAATCAACAGGTAGGTATACGTATTTACTTTTAATTTTTGATTTTTGTTGTTCTTGGTGTGGTTGAGCGTTGATTTCTTCGATCTACGTATCTCGGCCTCTCTTTCTCTCCTCTAAATAGCGTATCTCGGTCGTTCTCTCTCCTCCTTGAGCGTTGATTTCTTCGATTTACAACAATCGGGTATACATTTGTATGCTCTTGTTGCGTTTTTTCAATTTCTATGCTCTTCATGTTTTATAGGCGAGTTAGGTATACATTTGTATGCTCTTGTTGCGTTTTTCAATTTCTATGCTCTTCATGTGTTATAGGCGGTTGTTGCGGAAGTGTGCTATTTTATGAAATATAAATTTAAATTATTATGCATGTGATTTGTGCTTGTCAAATAGATGGTGGCTTTGGACATTAAGCTTTAATAATACTTAAGAGGGATTTATCAATTTTGTATTAGAGGCTAGTATTAGATATTGGATTCTTATTGGATGAACCATTGTATTGCTTTGCATTCATCTTGCTACCTTTATTAGTCATGTTTTGATTGGAGTTGATCACATTTACTTGGTCGAAAGCTGCTTGAACTTTGAAATGGTGTTGAACACTTGTCTATATAGTCTATAAAAAAACAAAAAAGAAAACCAAACATTGGACCCCAATTTGTCCTTTCCCTTATACTTTTAGTGTAATTTCATGAAAGTAAATTCAAGTAAACAATGAGTAGAAAATTAATAGAGTAAAAGGAGACCAAGCTAATGAGTAGAAAATTAATGGTCAAAAAGTCTCAAAAAGTTGAATGCTTTGATTCTACATTGTTTTGGTTTATAGTATTTTGTAATGTAAATGTAAATAATATTGATACCAATGATTCCTTCTTGCCTTAGTACATGATCATGAATCTTGATACCAATGATTCCTTCTTGCTTTACTAAGATACTAAGTTGCCTCCAACAAATAGACAATACCTAGTCGTGGACTTCTTGTTTGAAGGCAAACCTTGTAAATTCCCTTAACTCTAGTGTGCCCGTAATCTCAATCTATTAGTCCATATGTTGGTGTTGCGCACTTCAAAAAATAATGTTGCGCACTTCAACCTAGTTCCTAAAAATAGTTTCAAATCTTTTTGTTGCATGTGCATATTCTTTTGCACATCAACCTAGTTCCTTAAATTAGCTTCTCAATTAGGGGGCTTGTGAGAGAGAACGAATGAATGTTGTCATAGGGTTATACTATATCATGGGCCCAAGTTCGACTAATAGGCTAGGCTCCAACAATGTATATTATCTATATCGAGCCAAAAGTTGTACATATTTAGACTATGTTTGTTTATGAGTTTATTTTTATTCTAAACTTTGTGTCTCTCGGTCTTATATATAGGTTGTATTTTAACGTTAAAAATATCAAGTCAAGTCATATATGGACAAAAGTTGGATTGATTTGGATAATCGAATTTCAAATGAGTATTTGTGCAGGGTTGACAACTTTCTCGATTTTGCATTCTCAAAAAGTCTGTTGGTGTTAAAGAAATATATTGTCCTTGTAAAAAATGCGCAAATCGTTACCAAGAAGACCGTGCTGCAAGTGAGATCACATTGTATTGCGGTGGGATTTCAAAAAGATTACAAGAATTGGATTAGGCACGGGGAAGGGTACATTTCGGCGCGTAAGAATGATAATAATGATAGGACAACCGAAGATGGCATTGAAATTGAATTGGGCGTGCAAGATTGTATGAGGCGAATGGTACATGAAGGGATGGGTATCTTGGGATAGTAACCAAACCCGGGAATTGAAGAAATCGTACAATCGAGATGCATCCACCGCAAAGTTTCTTAGACTTTTGAGAGATCTGATCAAGCCTTGTGGGAAGGGTGTGATAAGTTCACGGTACTCTCATTTATTGTAGAACTTATGCCTTTGGAAGGCTAATTATCGAGTGACAGATAAGGGATTTACTTCTTTATTAAAAATTTTCATTAGGGCATTGCCTCGGTCGTGAAAGTGCCAAGTTCCTATCGTGAGGCGTACAAGATGGCTCGGATTTGGGTTTTAGTTATAAAACGTGGGACGCGTGCATTAATCATTGTATGTTGTTTCGAAATGAAACGAAAAACTTACTAAATGTGAAATTTGTGGAGCCTCTAGATATAAGCAACAAGAAGAAGGGGGTAGCGGTGAAGGTGCGGAAACAAGTGGCAAGAATAAACTTCCCAAGCAGTAGCGATGAAGAAAGTATGGTATTTTCCCTTAAAGCCAAGGTTGCAAAGGTTGTATTGGTCATCTAAGACCGCGACACTCATGAGATGGCATGCCGAGAAAAGAATAGACGATGGTGTCTTTGAGGCATCCTGCGAGACTCTCGTGCGTGGAAGAAATTCGATGAACGTTATCCATTATTTTCAAGTGAAATTCGAAATGTTAGATTGGGATTAGCATCGACGGATTTAATCCTTTCAGAACAATGACTATATCTCACAGTACTTGGAGGTTGTGCTTATGCCATACAATCTTCCACCTTGGTTATGCATGAAACGGCCATATTTCTTCTTGTCGGTGCTTACTCAAGGCCCAAAAGGGCCGGGCAACAAGATAGATGTGTATCTCCAACCGTTAATTGATGAGTTGAAGGAATTGTGGGAAGATGGTATATCAACTTATGATGCATCAAGGAACGAGTTGTTTACTTTACGAGCTTCACTATTGTGGACAATAAATGACTTTCTGCATATGGAATGTTGTGCGGATGGAGCACTAAAGGTGAATATGCTTGCCCTTGTTGCAATGTGAGACCTCAAGCACGATGGTTGAATCATGGTGGCAAGTATTGTTATATTGGTCATCGACGCTTCTTGCCTAGGAGTCATGCTTTTCGTAAGGATAAAGGCTCTTTTGATGGTACTCATGAAGTGAGAGATAAGCCCAAGTTATTGTTTGGAACAAAATTGCTTAAACAAGTTGAAAATATGGAAAGCAGTATAAAATAGAAGATGTTATTAAAAAGAGGAAAAGAGAAGAGGGTGAGAAGCAACAAGCCAAGTTGGAGAAAAGAAAGGTTCCTAAGTTGTGTCACAATTGGAAAAAGAGGAGTATCTTCTTTGAGTTGCCTTATTGGGCAAATAATCATGTTCGTCATAATCTTGATGTTATGCACATTGAAAAAAATGTGTGTGATAATGTGCTACATACTACTGTTAGATGCTGCGGGAAATCAAAAGATAATGATAAAGCAAGAAAAGACCTAAAAGTGATGAACATTCGGAAACCATTGCATCTACAAAAGCTTCCATCGCAAAGATATTATGCCTCCGGCTCGGTTTACAATGAGTAAGAAGCATAAAGACACATTCTTGAAAGTTCTAAAGGGAGTCAAAGTCACGATGGCTACTCGTCAAACATATCTCGTTGTGTACATCTAGAGGAAAGAGCTATTTGGGGTCTTAAGAGCCATGATAGTCATATTTTGCTCCAACAACTACTCCACTTTAGCTGTTCGAAAAGTGTTGCCTACTTACATTGTAAAAGCCATCATTGAGTTGGCAAATTTCTTTAGGCAATTATCCTCAAAGGTGAATACACTTGCGATCTCGAAAAGATACAAGATCGGATGGGTGTCACACTATGTGCTCTCGAGAAAATATTCCCACGACTTTCTTTGATGTTATGGAGCACTTGCTTAGGTGCATTTAGCCGAGGAGGCCTTGCTAGCGGGCCCAAATACAATTTCGTTGGATGTATCCGGTAGAGAGGTACATCCATATTAAATTTACTTTGAAAAAAGTTAAATTCTTTTTACATCTGCTTTAGCATGAGTAAATGTTTTTGTAGGTTTCTACTTACATTAAAATTATATGTTCGAAATCGAGCCCATCCCGAGGCCTCCATAGCTAAGGCAATTGTGGTGAAGAATGCATGACTTTTTGTACGCAATATTTGGATGACATTGAGACAAAGTCCAATCGTCCTAGAAGAAATGATGATGAAGGTGATGAGTTAGGCCGCTTTGTAGGAAAAGAAGAGGTAATTATCCTTGATTACATCACACGAGTACAAGCGCATAGATATGTGCTTTTCAATGCGAAGATGTTGAACAATACCTAGAGTAAGTGATTCCTTACATGAGGCTTACATTCCTTATATCTTTTATATTTCAAATTAATACTTAATTCATATTTTCGATCTGCTTTCGAATGCATCGTGTACATTTGAGGAGACATTACCTCGTAATCAACGACATCTTATAGAGAAAGAACATAATGATAAGTTTGTTAGCTGGTTTAAGGATTATGTAATTATGAAACCACCTTCATATAATAGTTTCAATTTATCGTTTTAAATATTTTCTTATTAAATTTTGTTTTTTATAAAAGGTATGCATGACGAAAGATGTAGTGCCCGAAAGAATTACGAGTCTTGCATTGGGTCCTCATATGGATGCGAGGCGGTATAAGACTTACATAATAAATGGTTTTCGATTTCGAGTGAAGGATGTCGATAGACGGAGGAAAACTCAAAATAGTGGAGTCATGCTTTGAATGCAAGTGTGACAAGTTTTGCAAGCCGAAAGGATAATAATCCCATTGTAGGGGATGTTAACTTCTACGGGGAGTTGATTGAGATCCTTGAAATTCGTTATAGCAACTCAATAAGATTTGTATTGTTTAAATGTGATTGGGTTGATAACCGGACAGGCAAGATGGAAGATGAGCAAAAATTTACTCTTGTAAACTTCAATCACAAGTTGTATAAGGATAATCGAGTTGGTGATGAACCATTCATATTAGCATCTCAAGGCGAGCAAGTTTGGTATGTTAAAGATCCTATAGAAAGTGATTGGAAAGTTGTGATGAGGATTACGCCAAGAGATAGTTTTGACATATATTCAAATGATGATAAACAAGTTGCAAATTCGATTCCACAATTGGTACCATTTTGCTCACAAAATGCTGGATGAAAATGTTGCTAACGAAGAAGCATCGTGGGTGCGAGAGGGAGTTGATGGGGTCGAGATTGAAACTACTAATATCAATGACCTAGATGTTGATATGGCCGATAATGATGATGTTGATATGGCCGATAATGATGATGATTAGTTTGAGTAGTATTTGTTTAGATCTTATTTGCTTACTATTTACTAAGACAATGTTATTACTTAAGTTTCATGTTTCAATCAAACTTCTTATTTTTGTATGGTTGAATATTAATATTGTTACTTCTATATAATATGTATTTGTTTAGGTCTTATTTGCTTACTATTTACTAAGACAATGTTATTACTAAAATTTGTGTCTCTCCGTCTTATGTATAGGTGGTTTTTGTGTTGAAAATATGCCTCTAAGGAGAGAGAGGGTAGCAACAAGAGGGTAGACAAAACCCGCCGCCCGTAGTCCCAAATGATCCGTATATGGGATTGACCCAATTGACCGCCGCTCAAAAGAAAAATGGCGGAATTTGGAGGGTAGGAAATTTCAAGTCACCACTTTCCTTCATTTGCCGGTGTTGAGTGATGGGTTTAGAGACGTTAGTAACGAGAATTGATGACGCAAGCCGGGTTAGGTAATTTCTGGGGAAGACTCCATCTACGTATTTGAGATATTCACTTGAGTTCCTTTCAACTTTGGAGGTAGGCCGGGGGTCACAAGAAAATACTATTCGGTTTCATATGAATGATGAAGCCTATCGAGTGGATTATGATGAGTTGAGGCAAATCTTTGGGGTTGATCGTAGAGAGGAAAGCTGGGTCGAGTCGATGGGGGACTTGTTTTTCTTTTCGGAGCTCACGGGATTGCCTGCAAAAAAAAAATACCTTAGGGCTTCCTCTCTTTCTCACCGGCTTGGAAATTATTTTACAGAGGTCTATCTATGTCTTGGTTGGCAAACGGAGAGCCCGCTCAATTGAATGTGGCTATGGTAAACCTTTTGCGAACAGGGTTGAGGAGTTTTCGAGGTGATTCTGATTGGGTTGATATTTTTGTTCGGAGATGTGAGGCATTTGCCCTTACCAAAAAGGGAAACATATCAATAGGGGGATGATCACATTGATTCTTTGAAGCTTGTGTGGGTGAACTAAAACCCGAGGCGATGAGATTGATGGGGGCACGAGTTTTTATTACAGTAGGCGCTAGTGCGGTATGACAAGTTTGTGAGGACCGGAGGGCGACGGACAACGAGTCTTTATTATTTGAATATGGTACTCCCGGGAGGACGGTCCGTTGCGGGGTAGGGGCCACGTTTCAGTGGTGAACAAGCCGAGCATTGGCGTATGCCCGGTGTTGATGATCAAATGGATCCCGTTGATGAGGAGGATGATGAGGAGCGGGAAGAGGAGGATCGGGAGAGACGGGGTGGTCGGGGAGGAGAGGAGAACCGAGCCGGCGGGGTTCTTTTGATCGGTGGGATACCATGAGGGCATTTTGGAGGAGCGGGAGCGATCAAGGATCGCTCGGGAGCGAGCCGAGCATGCTTTGGAGGATGCTAGATGGGGGAGGTTATCGCTCGGGAACGTAGTCGACGGACTTTAGAGGATGCTAGATGGGGGAGGTGCAAGATCGGTTTGAGGGGTTGGAAGATGAAGCGCCATTTTGGGAGCCCGGTATACGCGAGTGGAGGCTTGGGCGATGCGAGACGAGCCCCGGAGTTACGAGCCGGTTTGAGAGGATTATTTGACTATGATGCATTCGAGAGCCACTGCTCGTGCACAGAGGCGTTCTTCCCGTCGAGACCTACTATCGAGGGACAAACCTCCGGCTCTCATCGGTGATGTTATTATTGTGATGTTATTATTAATGTTTCATGTTTCAATCAAACTTGTTATTTTGTATGGTTGAATATTAATATTGTTAATTGTAATATGTATTTGTTTAGATCTTATTTGCTTACTATTACTAAGACAATGTTATTACTTATGTTTCATATTTCAATCAAACTTGTTATTTTGTATGGTTGGATTGAATATTAATATTGTTAATTGTAATATGTATTTGTTACGCTTCTTTTGATCAAACTCTTATTTCCTACGGGATCTTGTTGCGGCGGCTTACTTTCTACCTCCGTCATCTGCTAGCTTGTCCGGTACTCCTTTTACTTTGGGATGTCCCCGCCTCGCTTCCCCACCGATTTGGTACCCGCGGGAGCCCCGGCCCCGTACTATTTTATACTTTTACGTATCAAGCAAGGCTTGCCCTATAGTGTTGTTGTTGTTGTTCCTTGTGGTTGTTGTTGTTGTTCCCCGCCCGCTTCCCCACCGATTTGGTATTTGTTTTTGTTAAATGTGACATATAACAAATGTGTCCACAACCATGAGAGCCCCCCGTAATGTCATGTTTGTTGTTCCCCCGCCCAGCTTCCCCCACCAATTTTTGTTTTTGGTTGATTCGTTGGAAATGTTAGTGTAATGTCATGGTTTATGGTATTTGTTAAATGTGACATATAACAAATGTGTCCATAACCCGCGGGAGCCCCTCTCCCCCAGTAATGTCATGTTCTTTTTATTTTAATGGGCATTGAGAACATATTCATTCTAAGAAAAATTTGTAAAATATTGGTTACGCAAGTATTTATTTTATTTTTGAGAGAATGCAAGTGTATATTGAACCATGATATTTTTGGGCCAAAAATCATTTGGGACTAAAAGATTGTAGCTAGTTTTGGAGGATGTGTTTCTCTTTGCAACAATACTAATCATGTTTTGGTTTCTTCTCATTTCTTTGAAGAAAATGTATTTTGTTCTTTGTAGAAGCAACCCCCATTTCTCTCAAAGTTCTTATTTTTAATCATGTTGGGTGGACTCTGATGTTGGTGAGTTACCTCTATTTGCTGCGATTGTGCTTGTCCCATTTTGTCACTTTTTAAAGCGTGCATTAATTCTTGTACAAATTCTTTTTCTAAGTCCATAGTTAAAAATATTCACAAACTCATCTTCAATTGTTACCACATTTTGTAAGCAAATGCATTATCATAATTTGGCCTTACCCCATTTGATTGGACTTAATGTGATTGGGTTATTTGGACCAACTCATCCGTGTTGACACTTGATAGTTTGTAGATAAAAGCGGAAGGAGGGGGATGCATCATTACTTATGTCATTTTTGTATTCTAGAAATAAAGTAGTGAAGCCCTATTGTATTAGGTAGTAAGAAGGGTGCAGGGACCATTTGAACATGGGGAGAACTGATGTCGTTTCCGTGGTTTGTACAAGTAAGAAGAATAAGTAACAACTACTTTGACAAGTATTTTTTACTTACAAGTAGAATGAGTAGTTGATTTTTCCCTAGTCCCTCCCAGTCACTAGGTATAGGAATAAAATAGGGATGGCACGGGTGAATACATAATACTCCAATTGAGTTAGAAAAGTCAATTACTGTACCAATATATATATATATATATATATATATATATATATATATATATATATATATATATATATATATATATATATATATATATATAATCTCTTGTTAATCTCTTTGTATCATTCCATCTCCTAATGCAATGAGCTCTTTTTTTTTCTCTATGCTAATTATTGCTACATATGTCAATTTCAACTTCAATGAGCTCTGTTATACTTTATACTTTTAATGAAAACGATACTTGGTATATAGGTGGAAACCATTAACCTTCTGTATCGCTCCCTAACTTAGGGGCTTGGGATAAATTGTGGTCTAACAATCCCATCGTACCGGTATCATTTCTTTAAAAAAAATGAAAAAAAAAAAAAAGAAAAGTTGTTCTTCTTCTTTGTTTTGTTGTTGTTCTTTGTTTTGTTGTTGTTGTTCTTCTTCTTTGTTTTGTTGTTGTTCTTTCTTTGTTTTGTTGTTGTTCTTTGTTTTGTTGTTGTTGTTCTTCTTTGTTTTGTTATTGTTGTTCTTCTTTGTTTTGTTGTTGTTGTTCTTCTTTGTTTTGTTGTTGTTCTTTGTTTTGTCAATGTTCATATTTCTATATCTACCTTGTAGTATTACAATTGTATATTGGAAGCATTGTTATTCTATAAGGCCATTTATAAGACCAATATATGGTCTTATACATGATACATAAGACCTATAATAAATTTATAGGTCTTATACATATATTATAAGATTGTTTTTGGGTCCTTTACTTGGTTTATCCAATTCTTGTGCTATAATTGAATTGTCATATGACGAGATATGCCTCCAAGGAAAAATTTATTACAGTCGGGGCTCTAACCCTAAAGGAAGAGGGTTGGCAAAACCAACCGCCAAATGGGGTAAAGAGAGATTGATCATAATATGGAATAATTATGGTCAACCGGTTGGTGGGGAAATGGCACAATTAGCTACTCGAGATAGGAATTTTTGCTAAAAATGGGGAACATTTCCCATTAACTAATGAGTGGTCTCGAGATGAATCACGAGTGCATAAATAACGTATGGAATGACGTTACGGTAAGTTGTAATCCATATTTCTTACATATATCTCTAGTACGTAGTCAAAAGTCTTATGCTTCTCTAACAATTGATTTTTTTCTTTGTTGAATTGTGTATATAGGAAAATACAAATGCTCCTCAGGAGTATTTCCCGGTTATAGCTCTTTCTCTCGCTAAAGCGTGGCGTATTTGGAAATACAATGTGAGACAAGCATATAATAAGTATTATATAGTTATGAATATTACTCGGTTATGACTTTGTTATGAATATTGACTCGATTATGAATATTATTACTCGGTTGAAAGCTTGACATTATAAGATGTATCAATCGACGAAGACGCATTGGCTCACCCACCCCGTGGGTGCGTTGCGGATCAATGGGGCTGCACTTGTTGCGATGTGGGGTACGCCCAGGCTCGGGTATATTTCAAATTAATCTCAATCTATTATCGTGAATGTCTTATATAAGTAGTCAAATTAATACTAATATTATCTTTTTTTTTTTTCCAGGAAATATCAGAAACAAATAAATTGAATCGAGAAAAACAATCGTGCTGAATAGGACCGGAAAAACGTCCTATCCCAAAGTCATCAAAGAGGTTTGTCATCGTTCAATTTAGTTCTCAGTTGTCAATTCAATTAATGTTTCTTTTTGTATCGTATATAAATATTTTTTTTTGTCAAATGATTCTATTATAAATTGTAGAGAGGCGACAAGGGATTACCAACTGATCGCGTAAGCGTTTTCATACATACGCGCACGGGCAAAACACCCGCAGATCAAGCCACCACTCAAATGATTGTAAGTTAAAGTTTCAACCTTTTCTGTTTCAGTTTTGTTATTCTATAGAATATTTTTTTCATTTCTAACTTCATTTTCATAATATTAATTAAAGTTAAAACATTTATATTGAACATGTTGTTTTATTTGACAAACGCTTAATGATGCGGTTGAGGAGGCGCGAGAGGACTCTCCGCGGCGCGTGAAGATATTTTTGTTGGTATGTTTGGCTCGATGACCATGGGAGAGTTCGATGTATGGGAGGCGGTGCGAACAAAACTAAGGTGTTTGGTAAATCCCAACCTTCTCGGGCGAGTGTAGCGGAGGCGGTGGCGGGGGTCAAAGCAGATTTTGAAAGACAACTTGAGGAGGAACGCCGAAAAAATGAGGATGAACGCCTTAAGTTACAACAACAAATTGATGAATTGAAACGTTGGATGGAACGACGTGGAAATGACGGTAATGAATAGGTGTTCGTGGATTTTAGACATTGTATATTTTGGATACATTCAACAACTAACAACTTTTTGTATAATGGTTATTATGTATGGATACATTCAACATTAATTGTGTTAATATGTAGATTGTAAATATTGATTGCATTTGTGTATTTTTTGTTATATTGTGTGTGTACAGGTTTAATTTGGTTTTTGTGAACGTATTTTTGGGGAAAATGAATTATACAAATTTGGGGAAAAAAAAAAAAAATAGGATTATTTACGGCGGTGACCAAATCCGCCGTATAAACCTAGGGGCGACTCGTGCCCAAAGGGGGACGAGGGAACCGATAGGGGTGTAAATGGGACGAATCGTGCCATGTTGGACGAGTCGTCCCTATTTAGTTATTTACGGCGGATATAGTGACCGCCGTATAAAAGTCCCATGGACGACTCGTTTGGACGAGGGAACCTGGTGGGGGTGCAACTGGGACGACTCGTCACGGAGCGGACGACTCGTCTCTTATTTACGGCGGTTACACATTCCGCCGTATAAAGATCACTCAAATACGCTATTTTATACGTATGTATTCCATTTATATACGGCGGTGGTATATCCGCCGTATATAGTATATACGGCGGTTCCCCCGCCGTATATAGTATATACGGCGATAATTTATACGGGGATCTATTTACGGCGGCTAGTCCGCCGTAAATACTATATACGGCGGGGCGCGTATTATTTACGGCGGATTTTAACCGCCGTAAATAAGCCTGTTTCTTGTAGTGCCTAACTCGGTTGACGTTGCTGGGCTATTGGAAATTGGTAAGAAACGTGGCTTTCTAGACATGTTAGCAGCTTAGATTGTATGCATTGGCGTTGGAAAAATTGTCCAACTGCATGGGCCGGCCAATATTCTGGAAGAAGTGGACATCCAACTATCATTCTCGAGGCCGTAACCGATAATGATCTATGGATTTATCATGCATATTTTGGTATGCCCGACTCTAATAATGACATAAATTTCTTAAAATCATCTAACCTCTTTTGCAGTCTTGTTGAATGTATTGCACCCCCGACAAACTATATCATTCAAGGAAATAAATGAGCTATTATTTAGCCGATGGTATATATCCAAAATGTGCAACTCTTGTGCAAGCGATTCATGATCCACATGGTATTAAAAATAAACGTTTCGCAATGAAATAAGAATCGTGTAGAAAGGACGTCGAACGTGCATTCAGAGTTCTACAATCACAATTTGCAATATTGGAAGGACCGGTTTGCTATTTAAATAAAAGGGATTTACATGCTATAATGAATGTATGTATTATAATGCACAATATGGTAATTGACGATAAGCGTGATGTGATTGTAGAAATTCAAGATGCAATGGATGCATCTGCCCCCGATGTAGAAATGATGAAGGAAAATACTCGATTTCGACAATTCTCGAGCGACACAAACAATCAACAATCTCACTTTTAACTTAGAGATCAATTGATTGAACATTTATGAGATGAATATATGAATTCGGAGAAATAAATGTTCATCTATCATTGTCATGTAACTTGATTTTCCATTGAAATTGTATTTTGAAGCATTTTATTTTAATTATCTATTTTAATGTTTATTCTATTAAATTTATATTTTATATTTATTAATTGTCTTATTTAATTTTATAGCATAATATTTAATATAATGTAATTTGAATAATATTAAATATGATTAATGGAAAACATTTTAACTAAATGAAATAATAAGGAATATTCTGAAAACATTCTTATTTGGTGCAAGATTTGAAGCAAGCTGTTGGAGATGGTGAAAGATATTTGAATCTGAAATTGCATCATTTTAATGTTTTGGTGCAATTTCTGCACCAAACTGTTGGAGACTAACAAATTCCTCCTTATTCTAATAGTAAATATAATTCTGATGGAAATTGTTTATAACTAAGATAACTTTTCGAAACTGACTCAGTACCAACTTAAATAACTAAATAATTTATTTTTCTTAGAATATTTCTCAATATTCTAACCAACCGTGTGAAAAAACCAATCAACCCACTAAAAACCGAAAACAACATATGGTTGCAATAGTAATTATGGATTAGGATCGGTACTCTGGGTTTTCGGTTGCTTTTTATAGATCTTCTTGTTTTCATTTAGATTGATCAACACAAATAATAAGATTTGATAAAACATTAATATTAATCTTATCAATTTTATAAATTAAAAGAAAATATTATTGATGAAGTGTAGCAATTTTCTAATTTACTTAACGATTACTCCCTCCGACCCAGCCCAGTGTAAACTTTTGGTCAACTTTGACCAACTTTGACCAATAATTTAAGACCATAATAATGATCCTAATAAAAATTTAAAAATTTGTTATTGTATCACGCTTAATAATATTAACAATAACATTTTTTGGATTTTTATTAGGATCATTATTATTACTTAAACTATTTGGCCAAATGACTAAAAGTTTACACCGGAAATTTATTGACAGAGGGAGTAATGACTAAAATTTATTAAACTCCGACCACCACCGAGAACGTATCTCAAATCTAAAATTTTAAGCTTTCCCATCTTTTTTACAAAGGCCAAAATCTCTAGCTACGTCTTCTACTCTTCTTCGTACATTTCTCTAATGCATACTCATACACACGTATGAATTTAGTTATGGTTTGTGGGAATGTGCTGAACTGCATGCATGGCGTCTAAGATCTGTGATAAACCGGACAATTTTATTTGGAGGTCCATGTATTCAGACCGGAGCCGGTCCGTCTCCGAAAACACATAATAACACTGTTCTCCAAACAACCTTAACCGGTTCTTCAGCTCCCGGTTCTCCACTTCAAGATGGTTCAGTTGGTCGTTTAGCTTCTCTAAATTCCTCTTCTTTCGTTGCCTTGACCGCCTGGCAGACTCCCGGTTTGATAACATCCGTCTACGCTTCCTCTCTTCCGTCGAGTAAACTGGACGGTTCACTTCTGACCAGGAAGTGGAATTAACCGGAGACTCATCGGCCTGGAAGAAAGATAAAAGTTCATGGATTTCATCAGAAGTGAAATGGTACTGAACCGGTTCTAGACAAGACATCATGGTTGGGAGTGGTCTTTAAACTGTTAGACAATTCGACCGGATGTTGTTGTTGAACCGGATGGAGGAAGGAGGGGTGGAGAAAAGGGAAGGATAGAAGTGTAAGAGCTGAGTATTTAAGGAGGAGTTTGAGGGAGCACGTGGGGTCTACCACGCATTCAGGTTTTGGAGAAGTTAGGGGTATTTTCGTAAGGATTTGGGACCTGATGTAGTGTTGCACAACAGTGAAAACATGTGAACGATCGAGTTCTTGAGTGGAGTACATGAAAGAACGAGATCGCATGTCTGAGAGATGAATGGACTAAAATATTCTTAATGAAGGACAAAAATGTAATTATTTGAGATCGAAACGAATTACCACGATTAGAAAAAAAAAAATTGGTGTGCAATGAAACAGAGAATAGACCCGATCAATTTTCGTAATTGAAAGATATATACTGGGGTGTGGACACCTATTAGATGTGGGGCCATAAAGATGCTTTATTTATTGGGGCCCAGGAGAAGATTAGCTTAATCATTAAGAATCAACCGCAAACGGAGAGAATATGACAACCGTCGACATGGTTATACACGGAAATGGTATAGAGTGACTATATAACTGATTGCTGATCCCAACCAACGGGTCAGATTCAATTCTTCATAATTACAAATATTACCTTCGTAAGATTCAATAAACAACAATGTAACAACAACATTATTTCAATGACGCAAATATCTCCACCTAGAATGGGGTAACAGAGTTAGATGTACGCAGTATTTTTCCTGTGTTAAAGTACAAATAAACTGTTTTCGAATGAATTATGATGACAATTGCGCAAAAATTTGCATGAACTGATTGCTGCTCCATAATAAATAAGAGAGATGCAGACAGTTTAGTGAGTCATTTTGCTTTATTCCATCGTATTTTCAGACCAAAAAATAGTGAGTCTATATATATATACGAATAAAAAAAACCTGCTGCACCAACAAATTGTTACAAATCCGAAAGAAGAAACCATATGACGATGTAGAAGACGAGGGGAGTAAAGGCGTTAGGTGACAAAAGCTGCCGCACTAGGCTAAATTATTCACCATTGATATTTTATTCAAAAAAGCAAAAAATGCATCTTCTCATTTTTATTGGTGAAAATTTTACCATGGCTAATGGTAAAGTTGCTCCTTTGGTGACCATAAGGTCACGGGTTCGAACCTTGGCGAACAGCCTCTTGGCAATTGTCAGGGGAGGGGAAGGCTCTAGCAAATGGTTCCCTCTCCCAACCCCCGCTTGGCGGGAAGCGCTTGGCGCACCGGGGTTTGCCCTTTTTTTTTTGCCTAATGGTCTCTTTCTACTCTTTGCATGCCAAGTGACAAACTATTAATCCAATAGTAGAGGTTTCTATTTTTAATTTTCTAATTTTTATACGTCTTGTTGTATTACATTTCGAGCAATGAGTTTACATTTCTAACAGCAGATTTTCAAAATTTACTCTAGCAAAATGAACAGTTCTTTATTATAAAGCCAGGTGCCTCCCCCCCCCCCTCCCCCTCCCCAATCTAAGGATGATTGTCCCCTAGCTAGTTTCGGGACATAAAACTCCATAAAAACCAACCTTGATAAGAATATTGTAGTCCCGAGTTCGAGACTACGTTCACTCAAAGCAAAGCAATCAAACAATGATAATATTCTTGCAGAAAAAGGACCTAATTATTTTGTAATATGTCAGGTGTCCAAACGGACTCGCACCCAACATTCAATCTTGTGGTAAAAACAACTAAAGCAAGAGATGAATTGTAAACTTTGATTTTCTCCTGAAAGGATTAGTATATTATTCTTGCAAGAAAAGGAACTATTCATTTATTTATTGTATTGGAAAAGAAAAAAAACAGAGAAGAGAACAGAACAGAACAGATTCTCAAGGCATTGAGGTTTTTATGAGTTAAATTTTTAAGGTGGCTTTCTGTTTTGGCAGTTAGTTTCCCTTTTTGGAGGGTCCTTCTTTATGCATGTTACTACCAAAGTTTTGTTCAGTTATAGTGGGGAGCAAACACAGTTTTCCCCTTATCTCTGTGCATAAATATACTTGTAGTAATATAAAGAAAGTAGCCACCAGCCCCCCGGGCACAGCCGAGTGGTAAAGGAAGCATCATCATTGATGGGCTTGCAACCTCAGCGTGGGGAGTTCGAATCTTGACAGGAACAGCTGGAGCAGCCAATTATATTGGTGATGTAAGAGTAATGTAAGCGCCATGTAGGAGGGCTCCCTTGGGATCAGGAGTATAAGGAGTGCTGCCACTCTGACTACCTCGGCATATCCCGCGGTTTACCTAGCCACCATGTGCTTGCACTAATCAACCATCAACAAAAATTAAGACAATGTTTTGTCGATGATTACGTTCCCAAAAAACAAAGCTTAATTACTTCAACTAGAATCTAGCTCAATGCATGGATATACACACTGATCAATAAACTTTATAACACTGCACTGGTAACCTAATGAAATATACAAAAAAAAAAAAAAAAAGTGTACACAATATGAGTTATTTGATTAATTGATTATGCTTTACCCAGCACCGATTACAAATATACAAAATCTATCATATGTTTCTTGCCCATGTGAAAGCCATATGCCCGTCTCTTTTCTGCTCCTTTCCATCTTTTCCTCTACGGGAGGGAAAAACTCCCTCTTTTTGCCTTTTACGATAAGATAAGAAAGTGAATTTTGCTTTTTCCTTGCATCTCCATCTACATATTTCTACAAGTTTACTGGTGGACCTCCCTGATATTTCAGCAACCAGAGAACAGGAAATTACTACCCTTTTTAGCATGTGGCAGGCATAGCATGTTCAACTAATAAAACTTGACCATTTAAAGTGGTCTGACAAAGCTCAATCTATCTAGGTACAAAGGAAAGAAATAGCTTTCCCCCCAATCAGGAAGACTGCCTTTAGCTTATGTTAGTTAGCAATTTATCTCAAAGTTTCTTAAGCTACTCCCTCCGTCCCATTAAAATGCTCCCATTTTCCATTTTTATTTGTCCCTTGAACTTCCAAAATTGTCAACCAAGGAAGAAGAGGGAGAGAGGAGAGACTGAGAGCTACCAAGGAAGCAGAGGGAGTAATGGTGGAATAAGTAACCCTCATTAAGGGCAGTGATAGAAATGAAAATAGGTTGCTAAAATGTTTGAATAGTCAAATTGGACTACCATTATGCGACGGAGGGAGTATTAGAGAGACTCACGGATGTACAGCAATGCACATCATACTTGAATACACTCCCTCACTTCAAGTAGTAAGAGATAAGGCCCTGCTTGGAAACCGTAATTAACAATAACCGTCCCCAAGGCCTTATCTTTGACAGTTAAGCAACTAAAAGAGATAGTAATATCACCTTGAACAGAAGATCATGAGCAATATGCTCCCAGGGCAAGGATACTGACATTAGGCCGCACTTAAGCGGCACCATCTCTTCATCTGAACTACGTGTGGAAGAAGCAGCTGCATATGCATTCTTCGCTGCCACTTGTGCAACAGATGCTGCCTTACGGACCATTGCACCAAATCCTCCCTTGGGTTGTTGAAAGGGTGCGTGAGAGCCTGAATCCTCTATGCTTTGATCTGAAATAGCATTACCAAGAATCAATATATGAGAATTTTTGCGTACATGAACACGAACGACAAGAGAGATTTGAAGCAATATATGCCATTCATGGTCTTTTCACCAACATCCTTTCATTAGTAGACTGACTTACAAGTGGCAAATGTTGTACCACCCGCCTTCTAACTTCAAGTACTAAAATATGGGCAAGTGAGATACAGATCCAGGTGACAAATACCTACAAATTATATACTCCCTCCGTCCCATAAAGATGTTCTCATTTGACATTACCTACAGATTAATATTATTATCTTCCGATGCTTCTCTGCTAACAGGGATAAGATTGTGTATAGTAGGCTATCTTCAAACCCAGTAGTGGTGCACTTCCTTTAAACAGTAACACAGCTTTAGGTTGGCTTAGTGAAGAAACTAGCTACAATCAAGTGAAAAGATGACTACCACTTTTTGGTAACGTAGAAGAGCTAAGAATAGAAGGATGAAATGGAGATGACCACAAACCTTTCTTTGCCCTAAAAATGAACAACATAGTTCATAACAACTCAAGTAATGCTGCTTTTATTAAATTATGCTATACATAGACCAGTGGTAATAAAATACAAGTTGGTGTTTATGATATATCCCAACCAATTAGAGAAGGTTTGTTATATACCTGCAACACCAGAAACAGCCACCTCTACTTCCCCACGTCCTCCTGGACCCTTCATGTACAGCCTATCTGTTTTGCCAGGGGAATGACCGATTGATAAAAGGCTCCCAAATCCAGATTTCCCAGCTGCAGAATAAAATGACAGTAAACATGAATTTCACTTATTATTGTCATTAATAAATACTATGATTCATAAGATAGAATAAAGCACAAAGCGCACACTAAATATCCATAATATGTGAATAAAGCCAACTTCAAAAGAAAACAGAGCTATGAACTTCCTAGTTATTAAGGTATGAAGCTTAGTGTCATCAATTTCTAAAGATTGACCAAGGTCAAAATCTCAAGGATAACCATTTAAAAATAAATTGCTTTCAAAAGACGTAGGGTTCAAGGCAAATAGCAGACATCAATGCGTCGGGGAAGCTAGACCTATGGCTGACCAAGGAAAATTGTTTAGAGGATCAGAATTGATTCATGAATTCGACAAAAATGCATCTTGATAGAGCTTGTCGCTTTATTCAGATGGTGTGGACACAATTTGTATGCAAAAATACACACCAGCCGAGCCAATTTAGCCAGAGCTATTTAACTCAATACCCTTTGTCTGAAACAACCTTGAAAGTGAGCATCAAGACTTAATGTCAGAACTGGAACTAGGGCAGCTATAGCTAGCACCAGTAAAAGGGTGTACTATATAAGCCAGGTCCTCGCAGAAAGATGAGGCAGGTTTCTCATTTTGATGAAGCAATCTTGGAATTCAACATTGGTATGCCGCTAATCAAAATTTTGAAGCTAGTGACAACAAGCTTATATAAAGCGGAAGATAGATCTAATTTACTTACCATCATATGCTTCTCGAACCATTTGATAGCTGACAAATCCCGAGAAAAGAGTAAGCTGCAATAAAAAATTTGAGCTATCATAATTATTGTGTTATCCAAAACTCAACCACGTCAGCAAGGAGAACCTTAAACACTAACAAAATATCCAATCTGGACGGTAGACATCTTAAAATCATCAAAGGGACAGTGAATTTTCAGAAATGTAAGCTTGAATCAAATAAAAAATGAGATCATAATCATGCCTTAAAGAAGTATCTGGACCAAATGGGTTGGCTAAAGGCACCCCCCGGAAGCATTTCACACGATCTTTTTGAGGAAGGCATACTAAAGTAGTATATCACTTGGTTTGGCAACAAAAACAAAAATATCTTGATAGTCAAATAGATGTAGAACAATCTACAAAGGCTACCATCCATGTTGGTACTACCAATGAAGTGTGTTGGCAGCAGAAATCCATACATAGACCTCATCATAAACACAGTAAATCAATAGAGATTTTTCAAAACAGCATTTTTATATTGAGAATACTAGTGCAATGATTTGAGATGATGAGATGTAAAGAATGTAACCAATTCCAAGAAGCAACCAAGTTTTGCAATGGCAGAACAGCAAAATCCAAAACACATTTCAAGACCAAACACATTCCGATAAGGACACCATATTGTCTTTCCAAATTTAGTTGCTTCTTGTATTTGAATCTATTGGTAGATAGAATGATGCAGCTTGGTTCAAATTCAAATCATGGCTGAGTTGTAACATTACATGAGAAAGGAAATAAAGATAAAATGTCTAATACCTTAGTTTTCCTTGTCTTTGCATCAGTAACATTTAAAGAACTATCGCTAGAACTACTATCTTGCGATGGCTTTTCACTGGGAAATGCTGCTCCACCATGTGCATTGAGAAGTACACAGTAGCAGTGGTCGGTGTCTGTCAAGACCTGTAAATATATATATTCTGAACTGAGGCATTGCATTTATGAACGGTTTACATAGAGAACAAAATGAGCTCGAGAAACGAATACAGAAGATTACTTGGGAGTCATGTCCATTTAACTATACAAAGGCTTATTGCAGTAACATAGATCAAGCAACTTTTACATGAAAATGTTAAATTATCCCAGGATGATGTGAACGGTTCTTTAAATAAGAGTTGAGAAGTAAATGCATATTAAACATGTTCAACTAGAGTCCCACAGTTAAGCTATTTTCTCCCCTTTTTCCATCATCAAACTTGAATGTTGCAGTTCAAATATAAGGGTAGCATCTGCCATAGTTCCGGTTTGTGTTAAAGTCCTCATCCCACCACCATTCCGTAGATTAAAAGGCAGCCCGGTGCATAAGGCGTCCCTGCACAGTGATGGTCCAGGGAAGGGTCCCCACTACAAGGGTGAAATGTAAGCAAACCTTACTCGTGCATAAATGCAAGAGGCTACTTCAAGGACTTGAACCCGTGTCCTCAAGGTCAAATGGCAACACCTCAACCAGTGCACCACCATTCTGTAGATTAAACTACTATAATTGGTTTATGCCCCTTTTAAAGATATTTGAATTTAGGTATAGAGGTGCTGGTCAGTTATGACCCAACTTACATATCTCTCTTCTAATCCACTTGAGCTTGTGTGGAAAGTCATGGTTCTTCCTTTCTTTTCTTTTCCTTTATCCTGTGGGCTTGAGGAGTTAAATATGGTGGTCAATCCCACATGTGGCAGTATCTACAATGATGGCTTCCAAGCTAAATAAGGTAAATGCATGACACTAAAATGGACTTTCAGATGGTTAATGAGCTGGTGCTATGCAGATAGTATTTTGGATTGCTGGGGGAAATGCAGACTGAATGCGGAACTGAGGATCCCACAGTAATCATCAAACTGCTCATAGTTCTCATTTATTTTAGCTTATTTTGACCAAGATAATACCTTTTCTTTCTCTTCCTACAATTGGTATTAAAGGAAGGAATGTATTTTCTGAACAAATGAGGATCAAAGAGATTTCAAACACAGAAAATTCCTGGATAAAATTGCAGCACACAGATGTTAAGTGGTGGCTGAAATGGTTAGTAGGTTTCTGCTATTTTGCAGAATTCATTGAACTGCGTTACTACCTAGACCAATTAGACAGAAGTCTTAACTATATACAGCATGTTTAATATTTGATTCTACGTGTAGCCCTGGCTCACACAAGAAAAGATGCCGAGGCGTATCAATACACACAAGCCAAAAGGAACACCAACCTTTATTAACTTACTACACAGGGAAATGCGGGTGGGAGGAAATAAACCCAAGACATTATTGAGCTCTAATAGCCTGTTATATCACCAATTTTTCTAAGAGCTTAAGCTATTTTATAGAGACTCAACAATGTAAAACCTTCTTAAGAAGGGAGGGATACAGAGGTATAAGCCCCAACCACCCGTGATTGCCTGAAAGATTTCAACAATAAGTGTAAAATATTGAAAATTATCAATGAGCAATAGATAAAGAAAATTTAAGAAGAGATTATAATTCTGTAGACATTCTTTATATAAGTTAAACGAAAATTTCGTGGAGCACCTAATAGCATTAATCCATAAAACTCTTTATGAATAATGCAATGAAGTATGATAATTACCACAGCGTCAAATGTGGAATCAAAGTCATCAACTGCAAAACATATATCTGGATAAGCAGGTGTTGTCTCCATTGTCTGCATAAACATCAATAGAAGGTCCAACTCGTAAGAAACTTGGCACACTACAGCATGATTGGAAAAAATACCAGCACAGGAGGCAATTAGAACTCTTGCCTTTCTTGAGTCCAAATGGAAATTGACACGGCTTGGAGATGCATAGACAGTTTTCACGACCTGATATTCAATCCATAAACCATATTTAGACAAACTTTATAAGTACCAGACAGCTTCCCAGTCTGTTAAGATTATTAGTCAAATCCTTAAGCATAGACTTCACAATTTCTAGATATTCTCAAGCTTATCACTCTTTCAAAGTAAACCATCACAAGAAAACAATCACAATGAATACATAGATAAACACACAATGTAAACCCACATGCCCTGTAAACATCACTTTTAGAAGTACAGATGGGAAAAGCCTTGATACCAGATAGGCAGCCATGAGATACATAAGTTCCCAAACTGAAATTACACATGAATTGGTACGGGTGGGAATAGCTCCAAGAGAATAACGAGCACATGAAAAAGCTTCATAGGCACATTTCCCAAATTTATTACATTCCGAATCCACGCAAAGCCACATTCACCATCTAGCACAGAGTAAGAATTTATTGAGGCATTCAACAAAAATACATGATCTACAAGGGCAGTAACTAGACACCATGAAATCTAAACACTTCGTCGCACGAAGAAGAATAAAGTAAAAAAGGTTGTAGTGAAAAATAAGCATGTACATGGTGGGAGGTTCACTTGATCTCGGATCCAAAAAGTGTGCACTAAGAATAAGTACGTACAAAGAGCTGTAATCTTACATAACCACTAGTCGTAGCTCATGGTTCCAGCCTATATGTTGTATGGAAAGTTATAAGACTGAAACTTTTGAAGACATGGGATGGTTCTTGGGGGGGGGGGGGAGGGGGGACACCACACAACAAAGAATCAAACGTGAAGAAAAAACGGGAGAGGATATAGCAGCTAGTTTTCTCTTAAACCCTTTGGAATTCACGCGATTAATATTGATCAATGCTGCAGCTCACCCTTTCACGATAAGGATCTCAAAGTCTTTCCCCTGATTTTTTGAGCTGCACTTATCCAGAAAAAGAGGATAGATGCTCTTAAACAACTTTGATATATTTTATAGTACAAATACTCCATTAATATATACGGCTTAGAAGCAATGGACCCGTAAATCCGTAACGTGGCAAACATGTTTGATACTTAGTTTCATATCTGGGCCCTCAGTTAAGCTTTTACAAGAACTTCTTTCAAACTTGCTCAATGTAAGTTGCAATCAATCAACTGCATTCAAGTTTCATACAAAATTACGGGGTAGAGAAAGTTCCCTGAGATTAAGCATTTGTTATGTTGGATGCAAAAAATTGCTTCAAGAGATAAGTTGTTGGAAACCCATGCCACTTCAAAGAAAAATATATATGCATATATAGGGTATCTTTCAGAACTGGTAGTTAGCAAACAGAGTTGCTCCCCCAGATGATCAAGGTGGAATAAGCATGGCATCATTACAGTTTTCGCTTGCCTTTTTAGTTATTCTTATTAAATCTGGAAGTTTGTATTCCTGCCATCTAGAGCAGGCTTTGATGTCCACAAGGGCCAAACCTTGTTCCAAAAGATAATTACGTTTTACCACAACAATTAAAGGATAATTATGTCTTATCAAAATTAGGACCACATGGTCCACAAAGAAACTGTACATTAATGATAAGTACTGCATAATACAATTCAAACGGGAGGCTACCTTATATATAGGAGACAATGGTGTTTCTTGGCCACTCTGATGATTTCGAAGGACCTGATGACTGGAATAAAAGAGTTTCCATCATAAGTAAAATTTAGATATATGATATATGCAGAAACTTAAAAGAAACCCTGGTCATGTTTCACTTGCATATAAACTAAAAGGAAGGAGATTAACAAGGTCAAAATTATTATATTACAACGATGACACTGAAAACAAAAACATATACTCCCTCCGTCCCACAAATCTACGCACTTTTTGTGCCGGCGCGGGAATTAAGGTAAAAGGTGATAAAGGTAATGTGTTGTGAGTGTAAAAGTAAAATAGGAGAGAGAATGAGTGGAGAGAATAGTAAATTTGAAAAGTGTTGTGAGTAGAGAGAAGTGGGTCCCATTTCCATTTTGGGAAAGTGTAGATTATTGTGGGACGCCCAAAAGGGGTCTTTTTACGAATTATTGTGGGACGGAGGGAGTACTCGACAGCATCCCTTAATCATTGTTATCACTTATCAGATTTATTTATTTTTGAGGTAAAACCAAATCAATCGCATTAATATAAGTTTAAAAGATGGGCTTCCACCAAACTCCGGAAGCTCATCCCAAACTGAGGTATTCATCAATCTTGCAATCCTAAAAAAATAATCAGTTTAACTATTAGCATTTCTCCGCTCTTCAAGCCTCCTGACTAGTGCATCACATGGTCTCCGTCTCACATGACCAAACCACCTTGGAAGATTCCCCCTCATCGTAACATATGCATCTCCGACATATTCATTTTATGATTGTGACACTATTTCACGGCCAACACTCAGTACCATATAGCAATGCCGGCCAATAGTCGTACGGTAAAAGAATCTCTTTAATCTATGGGGTATGCCGGAACACAAAGAAACCTTGTGGCACACTTCCACTTCAATCACTCTGCTTAGATTCTATGAGTCACATCTCTATCAAATATTACAAATTTAGCTAAATTTAGTTGTAAAGCTTACGATATATCCCTTTCACTTTAAATTCTTTGAAATATTATCATAATTGTTAAGCATTTATCTCTTGTTTTTTTTTTAAAAAAAAAAAAAACTTTGGGGGTCATTTAGATTTTTTTTTTTAAACAGATAGGGGGGGGGGTCAAAACTACAAACAAGTGTTTTTTTTATTAAAGTCCGAGAGGTCTTTATAACATAGGAAAAATTCCCCTAGGGCCCCCATGTCCAAATTTATTCCGGTTTTAGGAAACATCCTTTCCTTTATAAAAAAAAAAAAAAAAAGAAAAAGAGTTTTCCCAAATTATATTCCCCAAATCCTTCACCTCCCTACTCCCTCTTCTCATTTTTTTACCTTTTCCTTCTCTCTCTAAACACGCACCCGCACACACACACACACTCTTTCTCTCTCTCTCTCTAACTCTGCCCACCCCCTTCTCCTCTGTCCACGCCGACGGCCTTCAATACATCGGCGCCTCTTCGTTACCACCGGTGACCTTCATCTTCTGTATACGAACCGGCACCACATCCCTCCTCTCCTTGCTATGAAACCCTAGATCGACGTCCACTTTCTTCTTTTCCCTTCGTCTTCCTCATCTCCGACTGGTTAGATCTACTCATTTTCGGCCAGATCTGCGCATTTCCCGGTTAGATCTATGAAATCCGTTGAAGTGTACTCCCTTCTTCTTCGTCACGCCGGTCAGCCTATTCCACTCCTGCCAGAGTCCACTTCCGGCATCCTCACACTGCCTCCTTCTCTCCTCTCCCTTCTACACCTCCAGCAAACCATCGTCGTTCCTACTCCGACGCCTATTCTGCACTAGCCTCCTCAAAATTGACCATATCTTCAGATCTGTGTCTAGATCCGTCGATTTTGCTTTCTCCGACACACAAACATCAAATTGGGCAATATTTTTCTGAGGTCGATCTCAGTCAAGCCATTGTTCAAGACTGACATGAGTTTATACTTTATTTTATCATTTTCGATGAAAAAAATGTCTGATAATTATATTAGAAAAGGTGGAATGGTCTTATAATTAAGCTATGAGAGTTGTGTATATTATTAGATTAATTCGTTGTTATTATTGAAATTTTGATTTTTTTGGTTTTAAAAAATTGTCCTATAAGTCAATTATAAGAGGCAATCTGGTCTTTTAATTAAGCTATAAAGTTGTAATGTGTAAATTATGAGATTAAATCGTCATTATTGATTTTTTTTTATTTTTTGGTTGAAAAATTTTGTCTTATAGAGACGAAATAGTTATAAGAGGCAGGCTGGTCTTATAATTCAACTATAAGAGTTGTAATGTGTAAATTATGAGATTAATTCGTTGTTACTATTGAAATTTTTGATTTTTTTTTGTTGAAAAAATTGTTCTATAAGTCAATTATAAGAAACGAAAAAGTCTTATAAGTCACTTAGAATAGATGAAATAGTTTTATAAGTCAGCTATAAAAGGGCGAGGGGTGTTTTTGGAATTTTAGATCTGATGTGTCCTGCATTGGGTTTGAATCTCGCCAGAGATGCCTTAGAGGAAGTGGCCCCTATAAAATATCTCATAAGTATGGTTGTATGGGGGTCAATTGACTTCCCTTGCCTCTAAATGGCTCTATCCCGGCTATACTCTATCAAAAACTAAAAATATACGAGTACTCACGTCATTACATGAACTGCTGGTATCAAGATGTTAAGAATATGCACATGCACACTGATAAAGAAAAATATTATCACAACATGAGCAGAAACAAGTAAACCAACAACACGCAATCACACATGGAAGCACACTCGTGCAAGGCAAATGGCAATTCACTGTTATATGGCTATAAACTAATACTCCCTCCATCCCGAAATAATCTGCCTACTTTTTTCGTTGTTAACACGAAGGTAATTTGAGCAATAATTTTAGATTAATTTAATTTTGCCAATGAAAGTTTTAAACTTGTTATTGATAATTTGATATACCATTATATATACTATCAATAGATGTTGATTCGCATAATCAAATTGACCTAAAATTATTGCTCAAAAGGCCTTCGTGTTAACAACAAAAAAAGTAGGAAGATCATTTTGGGACGGAAGGAGTACAATACAGGGGGCGAAAAATAGTTACCTGCAAATCGCGACGGTTACACTGAATGTAGTGTGGGCAATTAGGTTTAAATAAAAAGAGCGCCTCCAATCGACACTTATCGAACTTTCATCGACCAAGTTATCCAACTGATAGGCAAGGAAATAACATAAATGTCTTACTCAGATGTTCTCATTCATTAACAATAAAGCATAATGTTGCCCTTTTGTTGGTTACCTTAAGCAAGAACATCGACTACAGGTTAGAACTTCAACAGACTACCACTAACAATTCAAATATAGTCCTTTTTTGAAGACCGTGAATTAACAACCTATAATAGAAAAAGATAAATCACCATTCGTGATTGATATACTGGAGCATTATTTTCAACTGATGAATACTAATTGCAGGTACTTGAGCATAAACTGAAAGTCAAAGAACACAACGGAATGAGCTAATTGCCAGGATTTGTGGTGAAACAGAAAATGTATCATGTTTTAGCAGAATTATGCTTATGGTGCAGGGCTTAAGACTAGGCAGATTACTTTCAAAGTTCAACTAGATTTAGTGCTGCTTTTACCTTAGAAGCCCACCTGCGTACAAAGTAAGGAGTGTTGCCTTCCAGATTATCATTGAATCCATAACCACGCAAGCTCTGAAACCACAAGGTGCAGCATCAGACACAAAATGTAAGACATTTATAGATGGTTCTAAACCTAGAGAAGAAGGGATTACCATTTTTCTAACAAAGAATACGAGATCATCATCCTCTCGTCCTCTAGACTCCTTACCACGAACAAAATACAGATCCATAACATCGTGCCAAAAACGTGGATCCATTTCAACATCAGTAGCATCTTGCTCATCTACTATGGTTTTCCCTATTAAGTTTGAATGCTTCTTCACCATATTCAACAATTCATGCCTGTCATACAATATAGTTCCATAAATCATAAACATTATAATGTTGAACGTTGGACACAAACAGCTCCAGTTTCAAAGACGTAATCTTAGAAATCAGTAAGTACAAAATTTTCAATATCAAACAAATTTAAAGGTAGAGAAAGACCACATAAAACAATTATTACCAGGAAGATTCACTGTGTGTTATATTGCACCGGCGGAGTTAGGTGAGGACAAAAGGAAGCAATTGCCCCAATTGGCTAGAAAAACTTTAAACTTAGTGGTGCAATTATTTTTTAATTTGGGGACTTTAGTACAATATATGCAATCTTGCCCCATTTATAAAAGGAAAAAAAAAAACCTTTTTTGCTCCCTTTTAAAATATGAAGGGGTTTAATTATTACATTTTTTTAACAAAATTATTATGCAAAATTTGTCCCGTTCACAAAAATACCCGGCTCCGCCACCGTTATATTGGACAGATGATCCAGCACTGAATCGAATATAAATGCGGAAAAAAAAATCCAGTAGCTAAAACAAAGGCTGAGATTGATACATTCCATTGCGGTTCCCAGATTTTCAGATTCCAACAACACATAGAAATGCGTGTTCAGCTCAATCCCAATAACACAAAAATAATAAAAAATAAATAATGCACAAAAAATACTCAAAATCAAGCA
Organism: Adenophora triphylla var. japonica; assembly: GCA_022495995.1. NCBI lineage: Eukaryota > Viridiplantae > Streptophyta > Magnoliopsida > Asterales > Campanulaceae > Adenophora > Adenophora triphylla. The sequence continues at coordinate 110,348 of JAFEMH010004813.1, read as the reverse complement.
ATTTGTGAATGAACGGTCACTTCAATTTACACTAATCCCGTATAAGTACTTGCATGCTCAACTCTCAAGATTCAATTATAAGTTCTCACTGTAAATTTGTTTCCCAACTCAAACGCAAACGAAAGTAGCACACAGTAACAAATAAATCATCTAAATAATAACTTTAAAACCCTAACTAATGAGAGAAAGTGAAGAAGCCTTACCGAGTAGGGGCTTCCCCTGCACCGCCGAACATGTCTCCGTTCCGATAGTAACAGTTTTCTTTTAATTGAATTACAATAATTGAGAGGTCAGAATTCAGAAATTGATGCTGAATTTGTACCAGTAAATTGGTAAACTATTGAGATTGTTTATGATCGAGATGATGACCGAATGGAAGAAGAAGAAGAAAACGATGATGGAATGTTTCAAGTTTCCAGGTTTGCCAACTGTGGCCGATCTGATTACGCCAGGCAGTTACTTCTTTGGCGATTTCACATTTTAGCCCTCTCATTTGTAGAGTATGCTCCCTCCGTCCTTCCTATTTCCTCAACATTAATGTTTCCTTTTCCTCCTTAACATTAACAAAACTAACTAATCAAGTACCAAACTGGACTTCAACTTTCAAATAGGACCTCTTTTAATTGATACTAGTACAGAACCTGCCATTTTTTCCTCCAAACTGTTGCTCGTTCGGTTTATTTTGTAAAATTTTGGGACTTATTTAAAATCAGAAAAGATTAAGGGATAAAGTGTAACTTATGAAATGTTGAAAACTGACTCGAAGATAAAAGATGATTAGGAGTTAAAAGGAGACATCAAAATTTTTAGGGACTGAGTTGAAAATAAGAGAGGTTGAGGATTAAAATTTAAAAGTTACTCCCTCCTCCGTCCCATATCAAACAGTCCCATATTTTAGACTAACCACAGTGGTTTCATCCCATTCCCACATTTCATCTAACACTTTTTACACTTTTTCTTATCCACCTAATATTTCATCTACCCATTTCATCTACCCCCACTCCAATGGTTAACTTAAATTAAATTTCAACTCCTTCCAACTCATCATTCTATACCCCACCACTTTTATTTTATTTATATTCTCTGTTTTTGAAAAGTGAGTGTTTTTTTTTTGTGTCCAAATCAAATGAAACTTATATCAATTTGTTTGTAGGGAAAAAAAATGATGAATTTTGGTGAAAAAAAAAATTAAAAAAAATAATAATTTACTAGGTAATAATTCAGCCCAAATTGAAAACTAAGTATTTTTTTTTTGTGTCCAAATCAAATGAAACTTATATCAATTTGTAGGGGAAAAAAAATGATGAATTTTGGTGAAAAAAAAATTAAAAAAAATAATAATTTACTAGGTAATAATTCAGCCCAAATTGAAAACTAAGTATTTTTTTTTTGTGTCCAAATCAAATGAAACTTATATCAATTTGTAGGGAAAAAAAATGATGATTTTTGGTGAAAAAAAAAATTAAAAAAAATAGTAATTTACTAGGTAATAATTCAGCCCAAATTGAAAACTAAGTATTTTTTTTTGTGTCCAAATCAAATGAAACTTATATCAATTTGTAGGGAAAAAAAAATAATGAATTTTGGTGAATTTTTATTTTTATTTTTAAATCATTTATTATGAGATAATTGAGTTTAAATAATTAGGTGAAAAAATAATAAAGTACGGACCAATGGGGCGCTGACACGTGGCAAACTCAGGAAAAAAAAAAACAAAACCTTGCGCCTCACGCGCCTATCCGAAGCGTGAGGCGCACGCGCCAAGGCTCCTCCAATGCCAAGCCGACACCTGTCCAATTAAAAAAAAAAAAATAAAATTAAATGGTTTCAACCGGGATGAAACTTTTCATCCCGTTAATTAATTCAGCCAGGTTTCATGCAGCCATTGGAGTGGGGAGCTGGATGAAATGGGATTTCATCCCCCATTTCATCCCCCCATTGTACACAGTCTTAGAGTCATTCTAAATACTCCCTCCGTCCCGCTAGAAAGAGGAAAATTACTGTTTGCGCGGAGATTAAGGAAAAAAATAATGATATAAATGTTGTGAGTGTAAAAGTAAAATAGGAGAGAGAATGAGTGGAGGGAATAGTAAATTATAATGGTGTTGTGAGTATTAAAATAATGATAGGAGAGAGAATGAGTGGAGAAAATAGTGAATTTGTGGTTTGTAATGGGACGGAAAAAAAGGAATATTTGTGGTTTGTAATGGAACGGAGGGAGTAAGTTTCACATACTATTTTGCTTTATTTAAAAAATAATGAATAATATTTTAGACATAAATTTATATCCCTTTTTTTTATAGAATTACAAAAATTTCAACACTTACTATTCTACTTTTTACCCATTTGACTTATTAATTGAATTACAAATAGTATTTTGGACATTTATATCCTTAACCCATTTGTCATTCTCTACTCATTTTTTTTTTTTTAATAAGCGTTCAAATACATGATAGAACTATGGTATAACTCTTAATCCAGGACAAAGGTAAGTATAAATTTTGAAAAAAAAATCTGGCCCAAGAATATTTGTTTAGATTAATCTAAAAAGGGGGTAAATTGTAACTCATGAAAGTTTTGGGAACTGTATTGAAAAAAAAAAGGATTAGGAGCAAAGGTGCAACATCTGAAATTTAACAAGCTTTTCGAAAATAAGCAAAGTTGAGAGGATAAAGTGTAAACTTTAGAAAATTCATGACCATATGATAATTTTTCGATTAATTTCAACCGTAATACTTTGTTGTTTAGTCTTGTTATTAGGGGGTGTCAATTGTATGGTTTAAAATCAATATTTCAAAATTCAAATCTTATCGAATCAAATTATACGATTTAGCCCGTTTTACAAATATTTGCAAATATTGGTGGTTCAGCTTGTTTTCAAAAAATGATATATGATTCAATTTGGCTAGCAATTTGGTCCCTTCGAATTATTCTGAACCACCCATTTCAGATAGAGTCGTAATCGAAGACCACACAACTGAATACATAGATAGGCCTCCGTATATTAGGAATGACCAAACACGGTTTTGATTTCGGTTCGAACCGTCGATCCTGGTTTTGAAAAAAGGAAAATCGGAATCGAACTGTAAAGTTACGGTTCACGGTTCCGATTCCGAACCAGCGATGCACGGTACGAAATCGTTGATTCAACGGTTTTGTTTTTATTTTTATTTTTTTAATAGAAAAAACTATTTTAGAATTTTTTATTACTGAAATATTTGCAAAACATTATATAAAAAAGATAGAAAAAAAAACTAAATGAACAGAATAAAAGTGACGAGCCAGGCCCAACATCCCAATCACCAGTTTACTCTAATATTGAATGGGCCGACCCAATTGCTACGATACCAACGACCCAACATCGATCAGTCGACCTAGCTCTTTGTCCGATCAACCGTGGTCCCGACCTAGCTTCGTCCGACATACGATCATATACTTGAACAATTGCTATCAAGTCAAAGCACAAAGGCAAGTCGCCCTCGTTTATTCAGTCGACCTCGACCTACCAACACGTGCGTCAACCCACGTCGTTATTTGTAACCGTCTCCTACTTTCTCGGAGTCAGTTATGCCAACATTATCTCCGTGATTTTAGGAATTCAACACGATCCTACACCAACGCTATAAATACCTTACAACATTCAACGTTCAAGGGTAATGTCTTATTTGTTATTTGAGTATTACTTTATTCAATTCAGTTTATAAGCGCAATATACGTTATCTCATCATCACGCCGAAGGGTCTTAGCCGGAGGCCAACCCGGCTAGTCGTTTGTTCGTGGTTTCAGGTCTATTAGCTAGAGATCAACCTAATTGCTTGACTAAGACTGATCTGGACCATTTCCTACATCATCACTAAACAAATGAAAGTATATAAAAGAAAAAATTGAGGGACTACCCTTTAAATTTTTTTATCGACTAGGAAAAAATATTTTAGATTTTTTTATTACTGATTTTTTTTTTATAAAAAGTAATATAAAAAAAGATAGAATAAAACTAAACAAATAAAAGTATATAAAATAAAAGAGGGACGAATTTCCCTTTATTTTTTTTATATTTTTTTATTGCCTATGAAATAATATTTTAAACTTTTTTTATTACTGATTTTTTTTACAATAAGTAATAGAAAAAAGATAGAAAAAAATAAACAAATAAACTTATATAAAAGAAAATAGGGACGAACTACCCTTTATTTTTTTATTGACTAGAAAATAATATTTTAGACTTTTTTTTTTATTACTGATATTTTTTACAAAAATGTATATAAATAAGATAGAAAAAAATTAAACAAATCAAATTATATAAAAAAAAATGGGCGATACCCTTTAAATTTTATTAATTATTGGGAAAAATTACATGAGCGAGACAACCAAATCTTGCCATTTTATAATTAAGGGAGAACATTATGAGCCTTTACCTATTTTTATTACAATAGTTATCTAAATTCTAACATATAAAAAAAAACTATAGTAAATAAATTACATTATATTTGCCTTAATCGATTCCCGATTTAGTTTCATCATAGTACTCACCTTGCCACCAAGAAGATCCGTTGGCTTGTCGTATTGCTTTTTTCTTTCCGCTCTAATTCAATCATTCAGCAAATTACAAACTTCAAAACTATCGAATGATAAATTGTGACGATTATGCTACATATTACCACCAATGCTTACGGCCAAGACAAAATATCAAATGAATTTTCTTGTTCAAATTCGGTAGTCAAATATTTATGAAATTGGCCATTAACATTGCCACAAAATTATTGTCTTTCATAAAAACAGGCCACAAATAATGATAAGCAATGTTAAAGTATCGAAGAAGAAGTCTCACTTGTTGTTGAAGTAACATATTTTGAATTTTTCAAGAATTATCAATCCAATAACATGTTACTCATATATAAAAATGTCTTATTTTTTTATCACTCCATATATCGGAACAAATAGAAACTTTAGATAACAAATTAGTAAAAACATTCTAACGCTTCTGACGATTTCTAACGGTTTGGTCCACGATTTGGCGGTTTCGGTTTAGACGGTTCGGAACCGTCGGTTCATGGTTTTCAGATGTAGAAACTAGAACCGGACCACCAAACCGCCGATTACGATTTCAACTAGTTTCGGTTCGGGATGATTCCGGTGGCCGGTTCTATTTGAAGGGGGTTCAAAGGTTATTGGCAGATTTCGGTTTCGATTTGGTCATTCATACTGTATACTCCCTCTGTCCCAATAAAAACTTCACTAATTACCCAAAAGGGCGTCCCGTTAGAAGCTTCACCTTTCTTTTTTTGGCAAAGAATTTTACTATTTCCTCCACTCATTCTCTCTCCTAATTCACTATTACACTCACAACACTTTTCAAATTTACTATTCCCTCCACTAATTCTCTCCCCTATTTTCAAATTACACTCACAACATTTTTTTCCCCACCCATTTCCTTAATATTTGTGCCCACCCAAAAGGATGAAGCACTTATTGGGACGGAGGGAGTATGTGGGATGGGTCTCTGTATACTCCCTCCGTCCCATTCGAAAATGCACAAAATAAATATTGCACGAAAATTAAGAAGAGTGTAGACTGGAGTAAGTGTTGTAATTATAAAAAATGGGGTAGGAGAGAGTGTGGGGCATGAAATAATAACTGAATAGCTATTGTGGGTAATACAAGTGATTCTCATGAATAAAGAAGTATTAAAAATTTTTAATTTTGTGAGTGTGTCTTTTATATGGGACACTCAAAAATAGAATTTTGTGATTTTTCTAGTGGTACGGAGGGATTATGTGGCTTGATTTCCAATTACTTGAACTATTTGAGAAGGAAATGTAGATGGGCCTTTGAATATGTGGATCTTGATTGAACAACCCGAAGGACCTTTGATACCAAATGCTACAATAATCTTCAGAAACATGGGGACCTTTTACCAACAGACCAAAATATCTACTCCGATCCAAGACTTCCCCTCTAACCAATGTTTTCACTTTCCAACTGAACTCTTCTTCAACCAATTTGTTTTGTCCAATTGTTCATGGTGAAGCTTGGTAACATTCTGGAATATTCCGGGAACTCTTCTTCAGTTTAAAGTTTTTTTATTTTATTTGTTAAGAAACTAATGCAAAAATAGATCATCAAAAATAGATCAACAATAATGGCGAGTTGATGACATAACTATCCAAAACACTATTTAAAAAACAAATGAATAAAAAAAGAGTTTGGATTGAAAAGTCAAATAGGTCAACATAGATTGTGCTATTTTCATGTTATTAGTATAAAAAGTAAAATAACAAAAAAAAAAAGTTGAAAAAAGTAGTGAGTTGTTATTGTAAATGTAGCACGTGAGTATAGGCGGACCTAAGCTTTATAAGGGGTGCAAGTGCACCCCCTTACTCTCCTCATTTGCTAAAAATGTTTTTGAAGCAAATATACATATATTTACATAGTGTGCAATACTAAACATGTAACTTGCTAGTTAAGCAGGTAAGATGTAAGCTTTTTAACCTTGTGGTTTTGGTTTCTAGCTTCACTATCAAAATTAATTTTAAATTCTTAATCATGTAATTTGTGCACCCCATTTTAAAAAGCTCCTGGGTCTGTCAATAAGTGTCATTGTTTATTTTAGAAAAAAAAATAAAAAAAATATTAATTGAGACAAACTAAAAAAAGACAAGCAAAAATTGTAAAACAGAAATAAATACTTTTTATACTCACAACACTTCTTTCACTTATTTCTCGTTAATCTCTCTTCTATTTTTCATTTAATTGTTGTGTCCAAAATTTTGACATCTGTAAATTAAGATGGAGGGAGCCGGAGGGAGGGAGTATAGTGTAATTTAGTAATTTCGTAGACTATCAAGGGCAAATAAGTAAGGATTATGCTCACAATCATTGATATCTCTCTATCAAGCTATTTTAAACCTCCACAACAAACTAAAAAACATCTCAACCACTATATTTCCTTTTCTCCCCAGCCACAGCTCGGATCCACCCATCTCCCAACTCATGGCAACTTACACTACAACCTCCAACAACTTGTTCAACCTCCGAACCACCAACTCAGTCGAACCCAGGGTCCGGTCATCAAACCACGCCGCCTGCGGAAAGCTCGATGGGGTCGCCATGTGGTTCGTCAATGGTTTGGCCACCGCCTTTTTCGCTTCTCTTGAGCGTTGTTCTTGCATCCGCATAGCAACCGAAGATGACCGCGATGACGCCAACGACGATGTGCCACTCATTTTCAACGACGTAAACGATGGTTTCCGGCGGAGGAAAGGAAAAGGGAAGAGAGGAGGAGCCACCTATTGTGAGGAGTGATTGGTAATATGTGAATATAAATGTTTTTTTTTTTTGATCACTTGGAATTTTAAAGTTTTTTTTTATAATATATAAAATGTGGAAACTGCATAATTATTTTTAATTTATGGCGAATTATATGAATCATATGTAGTAGTATACAAGTATAATGTTTGTCAGCTCAATTATCATCTATGATATGATCCAACTGATATTCAGAGTTTGTATTTTGTTTATCGTGATATGCACATGCATATGAGTTTATTTAATTTTTATTTTGAGATCAAATAAGCAATAATCAGGAATTTTGGGGGCGTTTAATTCGAGAAAAACTATACTGTGTATGTTTTATTTGATTGGATTACATGATCTAAACAACAGGTACAATGTTGAGTTTGGAAGTCGCATACTCCCTCCTCCCCATAGAACATTGCCCGTTTACTATTGAGAACGGAAAATAAGGAATAATGTTATTAAAGTAGATGTTGTGAGTGGGAGGAGAGAGAATGAGTGGAGAGAATAGTAAATTATAATGGTGTTGTGAGTATTAAAATAATGTAGGAGAGAGAATGAGTGGAGAGAATAGTGATTTAAGGTTTCCTTTTTAGAAAAGTGGGACTTTAAAGAGGGACGCCCAAAATAGCAAAAGGGGTAATGTTCTATGGGGAGGGAGTATAGTCTAACTCACTGCCGTTAGGTATTGGGGTAAGGCAGTAACTAACGACAGTATTATTGTAAGTAAAAATAATTAATTATTTTAGAAAAGGGACATTGTTGTTACCTGCAGTTTTAAACCCGTGATTTGATAATATGATAAGAAGAAGTGCTTTTGCTATTAATTCAAAAAAGCAGATCAGTAAAGTAATTATATACTGTATAAAGAAACTTTAATAATTCAAAAGAATTGCTTTTTATATGATAAAGAATCATGTTGTCGTATGGGAGGGAGGGAGGGATTATGATGCTGTTGGTATACTCCCTCCGTCCCAGAACAATCTTCACACTTTCCCTTTTGGGCGTTCCAAAACTTACTTCACACATTTAAAACTTACCTAAAATGGAAAGGAATCTTTACTATTCCCTCCACTCATTCTCTCTCCTACATTATTTTAATACTCACAACACCATTATAATTTACTATTCCCTCCACTCATTCTCTCTCCTATTTTATTTTCACACTCACAACATTTTCAATATAATACTCCTTCCTTAAAACTCGTGTAAACAGTGTTTGTGAATTAATCTCTGAGACGGAGGGAGTATTATTTTCTTTCATCCTGTACTTTTACTCATTTAATTTTACTGTTGAAGGACAGACAATGGATCAGTGTCTAGAGGAATCCAAAGAAAAAGTTACTCCTATGTAAAAAGTAAAATGCCTACATGCCTAAGCAATAGCATGTCTGTTGACCTGTTCCTTTCCTTTTCTAACACCAGTCACTATGGTGACTTTTTCACGAGGGTCAGAGTCACTAAAAAAAAAAAAAAAATCAAAGAAAGTCATGAAATCTCATGACTCCGGGCAATCAGCCAACCGTCGGTTGACCCCGGTTGTGCAATTTCTTTTTTTTTTGATCTAATTATTTTGATTTTGTATTTATATAAATATATTTTTAAAATTAATATATTTTATATATTAATTTTATTTTTAAAAGGTTGGGTTGGGTTGGGTTGGGTCGAGGTCACTGATGGGAGTATAAATTATATAAAGGTTGGGTTGGATTGGGTTGGGTGAGAGAAATTAATATTTTATTTGAGGTTGGATTGGGTCAGGATCACTGATAAGAATGGTCTAAAGGAGATTTTACATTAGAGAGAGCGGTATTAATAACATTCATCGTTAACTATTGAGTGAGTCGATGATAAGTCAAGTTCACTCAATTGTTTGTGCAAAATGGTTCGGTGCATGACATGACATGATGTTTATGTAAAAGAAAGATGTTGTGAATATTGCCCTCCACACCCAAGCAAACCTACAAGAATAATAATTGCACACAAACCAAGCACAAGAAATCAAAGAAAACAGAAAAGAACACAAGAAATTGTTAACCCAGTTCACCAAATTGATTTGGCTACGTCTGGGGGCACTACCAAGCCAGGATCTTGCACTATGTAATTAGAATTTGTGTTACAACTTAGTTGGGGGGCGGAATACAACTTATATATATAAGGGAGTCAAACCTAACCCTAGATGGACAAGGATTACCTAAATTACGTCTACTCGGCCCGGCCTAACCCACATATGCGGTCGGCCCGCAAGGCCCAAAGCCCGGCCGACCCTAACCCACACATGCGGTCACCCGCACAAACCAAAACCGCAAAACCCCTTTTGCTCCGATGTCTAGTCCGGGTTGGTCCTCTATCCCAACAATCTCCCACCTAGAGATCAACCACACATATAAGCCCCGTATCCGTCTTCAACTCATCCTTGGTGTCCTCCTAGTGCTCACCTCGATCATGGTAGTGCCATCCTCCTCTCTCACTCTTCAAGCCCAATTGAAGCTTTGCACGCCTTCAATTTCTCAAGGTTCACAACCTTTGTCAACATGTCGTAGGATTTTCCGATCCCAATATCTTCTCAAGCCACAAAGTCTTCTCCTCCAAGAGATGCCTGATGTAGTGAAACCTCAGTTCAATGTGCTTTGTCCTCGAATGAAACGCCGGATTCTTTGCCAAGTGAATTGCACTCGATCGGCTTGTAGAGAATATTACCACTTCGCGTCTTCCCAAGTTCACCCAAGAAGTTACGCAGCCCAAACCATCTCTTTACTTGCTTCATCCTTGCCACATATTCCGCGCTTCAGGTCGGCGAGCCACGATCTTTTGTAACTTAGAAGCCCAGGAGATTGCTGTACCACCTAATGTAAACACATAACCCGTAGTACTTCTCCTCTTATCAAGATCACTTGATGCCAAGTCCGCATCAACATAACTCGCTAACACCACTTCCTTGCTTGAAAAACACGTAGCCTTACCAGCTAGCATTCTTCAAGTAACGTAGGATCCACTTAATCCGCTTCCCAATGTTGCTTTCCCGGATTGCCCATGAACCGGTGACTACTCCCACCGCATGTGCAATGTCAGGCCTTGTACACACCATTGCATACATGAGACTCCCCTTGGTGAAGCATATGGAGTTCTCTCCATCTTGTCACGCTCTTCCTTGTTCCTGGCGAGTCCTCTCGGATAGCTTGAAATGCAAACCCAATGGCGTCCTGTTGGCTTCGCCTCTTCCATACAAAACCTTGCCAAGACTTTCTCAACATATTACGCTTGTGAAAGAACCAACTTGCCCGACTCCCTATTCCGGTCAATCCGCATGCCCAAGATTTTCCTTGCCTCTCCCAAATCCTTCATTTCGAACCGATTCGACAACCGAGTCTTCAACCTGTTTACCTCTCTCTGCTAGAGCTCCGCTATCAACATGTCGTCCACATATAACGACAAGATAATATACCCGTTGTCCGTGTTCTTGAAGTAGCAACAATGATCCGCCTCACATCGATAAAATCAATGTCGTGCATGAATCCATCGAACTTCCTGTACTTTGCCTAGGAGCTTGTTTAAGGCCATACAAGCTCTTAGTCAATCTGCAAACTAGCTCCTCGCTACCCTTAGACAAGAAACCCTCTGGCTGTATCATGTAAATCTCTTCCTCCAAGTCCCCATGAAGAAAGGCCGTCTTCACATCCATCTGTTCAAGCGTGCAAGTTGTCCGCCACTACTATCCCCAACCATTTTGATAGTGGTCATCTTCACAACCGGAGTGAATACTTCGGTGTAGTCAATACCATACGCCTGTGAAACCCTTTAACAACCGGTCTTGCCTTGTAACGCTTGCTACCGTCTGCTTCCTCCTTGATCCCGTAAACCCACTTATTATGCAGTGCCTTCTTCCCCTTAGGTAGTTTAGTCAACTCCCAAGTTTTGTTGGCCTTCAATGAGATCATCTCATCATCCATCGCAGCTTTCCACTTGTTATAAAGTGCACTACGAACGACCTCCGCATAACATTCCGGTTCCCCATTATCTGTCGATAGCAAATAATAATTGGATGGAGTATACATCGGGCGATCCACGCAACTCTTGGATCTACGCAAAAATATCCGGTTCGAGTACGTGGTTCATCTTCGGTGACCTCCCGACCATGGTCAACATGAATCTGCCCCGCTCCCACCCGAGTCCGGAATATCCACCTCTACAACCTCAGGTTCCGAACTAGTATCATCGAGATGCCCTTTCTATCCTCAGACAAACCGGTTCATTGAATACCACATCTCGACTACGAATAACCTTATGGTTTTGATCATCCCAAAATTTATACCCGAAGTCATCCCCGCCATACCCAATAAATGTACACTTAACGTATTTAGCATCTAATTTAGTTCTCTCAGAATCAACATGAACATAAGAAACGCAGCCAAATACGCGAAGAAAGGACAGTTACAGCTTGCCACTCCAAGCTTCCTCTGGAATTTCATTCCCAATGGAACCGATGGTCCCCGATTGATCAAGAAAGCCGCCGTGTCAGCTGCATATGCCCGAACGTCTTCGGAAGTCCACACTTCAATCTCATACTTCTAGCCCGCTCGTTCAATGTTCTCGTTCATCCTCTCTCGCTACTCCGTTGAGTTGTGGAGTCTTCTTTGGAGTCTTCTCCATACGAATCCCATTCGCAAAGACAATATTCCCTAAACTCCCGAGCTCATACTCCCCACCATTGTTCGACCTCAAGCACTTAAGCTTAAGTCCCGTCTCGATTCTCCACCAAGGCCCTCCACTTCTTGAACACCTCGAAAGCCTCATCTTTCCCCTTCAAGAAATAGACCCAAACCTTCCTTGTAGAATCATCAATGAAAGTCATGTAATATGACGCACCACCTAGAGATGTAACAGGAGATGGCCCCCACAAATCCGTGTGAACCAATTCCAACTTTGCTTTCCCTCAAACCCCTACTCCGTCCTCGAGAAATTATTTCTCCTTGTTTCGCCAAACATACAATCCTCGCAGATCCCCACGTTGATTGTCTTGAGCCGGTAGTAGTCCCTTTGAACAAAGTACCTTCATCCCCGTCTCACTCATGTGACCCAATCGACAAGGTGCCACAAATCGCATCACCCTTGGCCGCGCCACCGCGATACTATCCTTGGTATTATTCGCCAAATACAAAGTCCCTCCTTATTACCCCGAGCGATCTCACAATCCTCCTTGGTAATAACCCGGTTCGCAGGCTCGAATGTCACCTTGTAACCTTCGTCGTCCAACCGCCCAACCGAAAGTAGGTTCTTCTTCAAACCCGGAATGTGTCGACCCGTTCGGATGTAGAACCTTCCCGTCCGATGCTCCTATTTCGACATCCCCTTCCCCTTGATTTCCAAAGGCTCGCCATCGCCTAGATAGACCTTCCCGAAATCACCGGAAGTGTAATTATCCATCTCTTCCTTATGCCCGCAAGAGTGGAATGATGCCCCGAATCCAAAGCACCCATGATTCTAGTGCACTACTAACACTCGTAACCGTACATCATCACCTTCGACCGCCACATTCGCCCGATTGCCCTTACGATTTGGACAATCCCTCTTAAAGTGTCCCAACTCCTTACAATAATAGCACTGAACGGATCCACTTCACAACCTTCGGTTTGTCCTTGGTCTCATCGGCTTTGCCCTTACCACTCACTCCGTTCTCCCTAGATTCGGCTTCTCCCTTGTTTGCTAGTGCCGGCTTCCCCTACTAGTAGTAGCTAAAGCCGCTCCCGAAGTACTTGATGTCCCCAACTTCTTCATGCGATTTTCCTCACCTAAAAGAAAGTCTTTAACATCATCATATTTCAATTTTTTCTTACTGTTGAAGCGTTGATTGCAGCCACCGTTCCGCTCCAACTGCTTAGGTAAAGAAGCTAGCAACAAGCATGCATGAACCTCGTCATCGAACTTGATCTCCACTGTCAATGAATCTATGACATCCATAAATTCATCGATGTGCTTAGCCAAGGATCCTCCTCTTGCATCTTGAGACTACCCATCTTACGTATCAAATCAACCTTATTCAAGCAGACGGAGTTTCAAATCTCTCAGTAAGATAATCCAATAGCTCCTTGGTGGTTGTCGCCTTCCTGGTAGTCTTCGCGATCCACTTTGACAAAGTAGATCTAACCACCCCTAAAGCCTTCCGATCCATGAGTTCCCATTCCTCCTGACTTACATCTTCCGGTTTGACACCCTTCAGAGGCTTGTAGAGATCCTTGTTGTACAAGAGATCCTCAATTTGCATCCTCCAATATCCGTAGTCAGACCCATCGAATTTCTCAACCGCCTGTTTGTCTTTGCCCATTCTTGATTGCTTGGAACAACTCCCTTGATCTTGGAACCAAAAGCTCTGATACTAGTTGTTGTGAATATTGCCCTCCACACCCAAGCAAACCTACAAGAATAATAATCGCACACAAACCAAGCACAAGAAATCAAAGAAAACAGAAAAGAACACAAGAAATTGTTAACCCAGTTCACCAAATTGATTTGGCTACGTCTGGGGGCACTACCAAGCCAGGATCTTGCACTATGTAATTAGAATTTGTGTTACAACTTAGTTGGGGGGCGGAATACAACTTATATATATAAGGGAGTCAAACCTAACCCTAGATGGACAAGGGTTACCTAAATTACGTCTACTCGGCCAGCCAACCCACATATGCGGTCGGCACCAGGCCCAAAGCCCGGCCCACCCACACACATGCGGTAAGGCCCAAGGCCCGGCCCAGCCAACCCACACATGCGGTCAGCCGCACATGCGGTCAGCCGCACAGCCAAAACCGCAAAACCCCTTTTGCTCCGATGTCTAGTCTGGTTGGTCCTCTATCCCAACAAAAGAATAGTTGAACTCCGACAGTGAGGGTGTGCTCACTAGTTTTAAATTCGAAGGAAAGGGAAGGAAAATTAAAAAAATTAAAATAATTTTTCTTTATAAACTTGTTTCTGAGATTTTTTAGTAAGTAATTGGAGGGAAATGAAAGGAATTTTTTTGAACATTTCTATCCTACACAATCTTCTCAAAAGTAGAAGGAAAAGAAATGTTATAAAAGATTTTTTTTTTTATAAACATATTTTACGCCTTAAATATAAACTCTCTTTTTCTTTCATTAAGTGTATAAATGTACTATATTATTTGATCTTTGAGATGTTTAGAAAAAATGATTTTACCCTTGAATATTTACAGCTGACCCCCTTGAAAATTCTCAATTAACCCCCTGATAAAATCTCAAATGACACCCCATATATGAAAAGTGAAGTGCCAAAATCAGATCATGTACTTTTTGCACAAAAAAGTCGCCGCACCAACACGCCTTACCGCGTTGACCATGTTGACCGCATTAGTCGTGATCATGTCTATCCAATATCGCGTTGATCATGTTGACCGCGGTCTTATACCAGACTCCCAGTTAAAGTTAAGGTCAATAAGACAAGGGTCTGTACCTATGCCTGCTCTGATAGCAAGGACAGACTTATCAATATCATATTAAATGGTGGCTCATGCACCTATATCATGCGCGTAAAGCGACGCACCAACTGTCACATGCTTCCCATGTCCTTGTCAAATCAAAGACATCCGTTTACAGTAATCCTCACTTTATTATACGAGCCAACCAGGTGCGTACACGTGTAATAGGTCAAAAGGCAAGCATCTCCTGGAGGGCTGACGTCATCCAACGCCTCCTTCATACTATATATACTCTCATTTGTCATCTTGAGTAAGGTAAGTGACTATTGTAAGTTTCATTGCCTAAACCCTAGCACAAAAACACAATAAAACATTAAAAGTCTTATTCTCAGTTATTAAACCCTCAAAGGTTTTACTCTCACACTCAAGGGCGTAAGCCACAATCAACCCTGACTTGTTCTCTAACAATGTTTCTTGTATTTGTTGTTTTCTAGATACAATCATTTTACACGGAACAGATATTTCTAAAGATATTTTTAAATAGTGAGACCCAAAAGTTGTAGCGTTATCAAACTTCAAGGTTAAGGATAGGTCAATAGATTGACACACAATGTGTATGCATTTTATATTTGCCAATTTTTTTTTTTTTTTTTTTTAAGTTTTAGACTCCCTCCTAATGATAGTTCTAACTTTTGAGTTGTTGATTTGATTAACTTTAATAAAATATTTGGAAAAAAAAAACAAAATTATTTCACCGATATTCTAAATCTTGTTATCAATATTATGAATAATAATTTTTTAAACCTTTATTAAGATAATAAATTTAATCTATTTTTTTATTTAATTTAATATGTTAAAATAGGTTTGTTCTTCTAAATTTGAATAGTAGATGTTAGGGGTGTGCAAACCCGCCCATCAGCCCGTGAAGCTCGTCGTGCCCGCAAGGCCCGTGCCCGCAAAGCCCGTGCCCGCAAGGTTTTCAACCCTGCTGGGCTTGACTACTTAAAAGCCCGCGAGATTTGGGCTGAGATCGGGCTTTCATAGTTTTCGGCCCGTTAGGCCCGGCCCGGCCCGCAACTCCTAAAAGACGTAAAATCCCAATTATGCATTTACTTACTGAGCAATGCCAACTTGCAATATATTAATTCTAAGGTGCAGTTTTCCAGTGAGTAAAAGACATTGGAATGGCTGGTAAAAATGAGGAATCCTTCATTCTATAAACCAATTAAAAGGGTTCTAGGAGATGTTCAAATTCTGGAAAATTGTGCAAGTGTTTACTAAGATTGATCCTTATCAGCTAGCTATACATAATAGAATAGAACGTGATGAAAAATAATATATTAAGTAATTAAGATCCGTAAGAAAGTTACTCTTCCCTCAACCATGGACTACTGTATAGAAAAAAAATACTCTCTCTATCCCTAAATAAATGTCAAAAAAAATTTTAAATTTGCTCATTTGAATTTTTTTTTCAACATTAATTCAGGAACGGAGGGAGTATATACTTCCTCTAGAGAATTATCCCTTCGAAGGCTCTAGTTTAGTTGTGGTCCAAACTGAACAAAGAAAATATAGTGGCACAAAAGACTACAAACATTTGCAACTCCTTCCAGAAGCAATACAGTCCTTAGCTCTACAAGTCCTTAGCTCTAGTTTAGTTGTAATTTTAAATTTGGCCCGTCAAGCCCATGCCCGCTAGTGCTCGCAGTGCCTAATTTGGCACCCGCTAACGCCCGCTATATTGGGCTCTTAAAATTGAAGCCCGCAATTAAATGGGCTCATATCGGGTTTTGGGCCCACGCACACCCCTAGTAGATGTCAAAGAAAGAACGAGTTTTATATGCCGCATGGCCCGCATTAAATCTAATTGACGTTCATAGTGTAATTTCAATTTTTTCGTTATGTAAAAAAATTGACCCCCCCTCACTATAAAGGATTAATTCCATCAGGCCCCCAATCCCAAATCATTCTCCATAAAAATTCTAGTCATTTTTAAAAGTTCACACGCTATTTAAGATCCAAATCAAAAATTCTTCTAAACCCAAATCTCATTCAGCACTGTGCCTTATTTCTTTCCCGCTATTCTCCTTCTCCTACAAACCACGACAACCACACCCACTATCTACTTCTCCGATTCCATCAAGCACCACGCCATCGCTCCGTGAACCAACTTCCTTCCAACAGTACATATGCAACCACTCGAATGCGGATTCTTAAGAAGATCCGCCAGCTTCTATCCATACAGGTATGCAATTACAAGTCCTAATTGTTAAAATTCTTGTGTTGTTCATGTATTAGCACGTATTACTCATGTGTAGTGTCTCCTGAAGTACAATCCATTATCTGACTCAAAGGTATAAGACTAAGCTAGGATATTATGAAAAATTATGAAAAAAAAAATACTCCCAAGTGTAAGAGTTATTTTATTCTAATACCTTTGAATATTTGAATATAAGAGCGGATTGTTAAATGCAATATGAGACTTATTATAATTTTTAAGAAAAAGTGAAAAATTGTGAAAAAAAAAAAAACTCTTATACATTAAGGTATAAAAATAATTTTAGTTTTATATACTACCCTCCGTCCCATTACAAGTCACAAAAACACTATTCTCTCTCTATATATATATACAACTACGAGAAATTGATATATTATAATTAAATTTTAAAACTTTTAATTGTTAGTGTTGTTAGTAATAAATCAATAACAACTTTTAAAATTTCATCAAAATGTTCTAATTTCTTGTTATTGTATGGTCAAACTTCAAAAAAAAGTTAAACTTTGTGACTTGTAATGGGAAGGAGGGAGTATTTGGTTATAAAAGTGATGGGAGAGGAATATGTGTGAGTATGAGTTTTTATGGAATTTTATATCTCGATTGATTTTTATAACTTTGATATCACGACTAAAGGCTCTAAAGTCCTCAGCGCCACCGAATAATTTTATCTTCTAAAAATGTGAGTTTTTTTTTTTTTTGCACAAACAAATAGTTAGGTGTTCCCGTGAGAGGAAGAACCACAAGAACATGATGCATGTCAACACTAATAAGATGATGATGTTGTCCGATTAATTAACTAATTTAATGTCAATATTATTATACTCCCGCATTGGCTAGACAATGATGGGTCCAAACTCTAATATCACTGTGACAACCTAGGTTTCATGAGATAGATACTCCATCCATCTATTTCAGAATTAATTTTCATAAAAATAAATAAATTATTAATAAATATTGTTAAAAGTTCAACTTAATTAATCAAGTGCAATATTTATTTTGAAATAAAGAAAGTATATTTATTTAGTAGCGGATTTCAGAAGCTTTTTTCATTTGATGTTTCAATTGAGAGAACAACATGAAGGAAAGGAGAAATTGAAAAGTATACGTGGTGTATATTTTTGGTACAATTAATTTAACAATTGGATTTAATTGAAAAGTAATTTGACAAATAGCCCAAAATTGAAAAGACAAATTTTTAATTTTTTTTTGGAGAGTGAGAAGGCATTTGAAAATAAAAATTGAAGATGAAAGTTACTACCAGGAGTCTGAACACAGGCCATAAACATCTAAAAATCTGGAGCTTAACCATATAGCGCAAACTCATATGTTTACTAGTTACACATTTTAATAGTATATAGTATACTCCCTCCTTCCCGGAGAAATGCGCACAAAATTGCTTGACACAAAAATTAAGGTAAAAGATGAAAAAGGTGATGTGTTGTGAGTGTAAATGATTGGATAGGAGAGAGAAAATGAAGTTAGTAGGTAAATGTTGTGATTTGAAAAAGCATGTGCACTTGCATCCACACCATACAATCACTTACACTCGTACCAAATAAGGTAGATCCATCTCTGCTTTAATTAGTTACTCTATGCCCTGTTCGGTAAAACTGAAATTAAGAGCCGAAGAAAATGTAGAGCTAAAATTATTAAATTATTGATTTCTTTAAAACTTGAGTTTGTTTGGTAATGAAAAATCACAAACATCTGATTTTAATCAAATTTCAACACAACACTCAAAAAATTATTTGAATAATGTCAGTGACTTTATAATTTGACTGATTTAACTAAAATTTGATTTTTTTTAAAGAAAACTTAATTATATTACTCATTTAAAAATATTATTACTCAATATTTTTTATATGACAATAAATACATTTTAATATTTCTTTGATCAAATAAAATTTGGATGACTAAAAAAATATTTCAACAAAAAAAAATAGCAATAATAAATAAAATATGTTGATAGGTGAATTTTAACTCATTTCCTTTCTTTCTCTTCCCTTCTTCTCTTACTTGGTTAAAACATCCCCTTCCTTCTTAAAATTAATAGTTTTTTTTTTAAGATAATCTTAATTAGTTAAGTAATTTAAATTAGCTTAATTTTTTTAATCTTTTAAAAAAGTGTTTCAAATTAAAAAATTAATTTAATTACCAAACAAACAACAAGCCCTGCGTATAGGCATATAAGCCACTAGTATCGAGTAATGGGTTACACAACCGTTCGTTTTGCAATCGATTTCACTTGTGATCTTAATGTAAACTGTCCATATTTGCATGTTTATTTAGAATTTTTTTTTTTTTTTTTTAAACAATGGAAAGGAATTTAGGACATATCACTCCTTACTATTGCTTCTTATACATGCTCAATCTAAAAAATACACTCTTTGTAACAGAAAGTTAGTCCAACCTTTTTCGTTATTAACTTGAATCAACTTTTAACAATAATTTAGGTTAATTTTAACTATTTTAATGAAAATTTTAGACTTATTATTGATATACCTGTTGTGAATATGGCCCTCCACTACCAAGCAAACCTACAAGAATGATTAGAGCACACAAACCAAGCACAAGAAATCAAAAGCACAGAAAAGACACAAGAAATTGTTAACCCAGTTCACCAATTTGATTGGCTACGTCTGGGGGCACTACCAAGCCAGGATCTTGCACTATAATATGTAAATTTGTGTTACAATGAGAAAAGGGGCGGAACTATGCTTATATATAACCTAGGGAATAAACCAAACCCTAGACAAACAAGGAAATCTTGACTGCTGAAACGGGCCGAGCGCGGCCGCCCTCCAGGCCTGCGCGGTCGCGCTACTGTCCAGAAGATCCAACGCCTTTGACAAAACCTCCAGCGCGGTCGCCCTCCCTTTCAGCGCGGTCGCCCTCGAAGAATTTCCACCGAGCCACATGTTTCTGTCCAAGAGCGCGGTCGCGCACAGCAGAAGCGCGGCCGCTCTTGAGTCCAGAAACCCCTGACGAAATTCTTCCCCCTTGCTTCGATGTCTAACCCGGTTGGTCCTCTATCCCAACAATCTCCCACCTAGAGATCAACCACACATATAAGCCCCGTATCCGTTCTTCAACTCATCCTTGGTGTCCTCCTAGTGCTCACCTCGATCATGGTAGTGCCATCCTCCTCTCCTATTCTCCAAGCCCAATTGAAGCTTTGCACAGCTTCAATTTCTCAAGGTTCACAACCTTTGTCAACATGTCAGCCGGGTTCTCTGATCCCAATATCTTCTCTAGCCTTAAGATTTTTTCCTCCAAGAGATGTCTGATGTAGTGAAACCTCAGTTCAATGTGCTTCGTCCTAGAATGAAACGCCGGATTCCTAGCCAAGTGAATTGCACTCTGACTGTCGCTGTAGAGAACGTTACCACTTCGCGTCTTCCCAAGTTCACCCAAGAAGTTCTGCAGCCATACCATCTCTTTACTCGCCTCACACGCTGCCACATACTCTGCTTCTGCAGTTGACTGCGCCACTATCTTCTGCAATTTAGAAGCCCAGGAGATTGCCGTACCACCCAATGTAAACACATAACCCGTAGTACTCCTCCTCTTATCAAGATCACTTGATGCCAAGTCCGCATCAACATAACCCGCTAACACCACTTCCTTGCTCGAGAAACACAGAGCCTTACTAGCAGTACCCTTCAAGTAACGTAGGATCCATTTAACCGCTTCCCAATGTTGCTTTCCCGGATTGCCCATAAACCGGCTGACTACTCCCACCGCATGTGCAATGTCCGGCCTTGTACACACCATTACATACATGAGACTCCCCACTGCTGAAGCATATGGAGTTCTCTCCATCTTGTCACGCTCCTCCTTGCCCTTAGGTGAGTCCTTCTCGGATAGCTTGAAATGCAAACCCAATGGCGTCCCTGTTGGCTTCGCCTCTTCCATACAAAACCTTGCCAAGACTTTCTCAACGTATTTAGCTTGTGAAAGAACTAACTTGCCCGACTCCCTATCCCGGTCAATTCGCATGCCCAAGATTTTTCTGGCCTCTCCCAAATCCTTCATCTCGAACCGTTCTGACAACTGAGTCTTCAATCTGTTTATCTCTCTACTGCTAGAGCCCGCTATTAGCATGTCGTCCACATATAACAGTAAGATAATATACCCATTGTCCGTGTTCTTGAAGTAGCAACAATGATCCGCCTCACATCTGACAGAATCAATGTCGTGCATGAACCCATCAAACTTTCGTACCCTTTGCCAGGAGCTTGTTTAAGGCCATACAAGCTCTTAGTCAATCTGCAAACTAGCTCCTTGCTACCCTTAGACAAGTAACCCTCTGGCTGTACCATGTAAATTTCTTCCTCCAAGTCACCATGAAGAAAGGCTGTCTTCACATCCATCTGTTCAAGCAACAAGTTGTCCGCCACTACTATCCCCAGAACCATTCTGATAGTGGTCATCTTCACAACCGGAGTGAATACCTCGGTGTAGTCAATACCGTACTTTTCTTTGAAACCCTTTTACAACCAGTCTTGCCTTGTAACGCTTGCTACCGTCCGCTTCCTCCTTGATCCACGTAAACCCACTTGTTATGCAATGCCTTCTTCCCCTTAGGTAGTTCGCCAACTCCCAAGTTTTGTTGGCCTTCAATGAGTCCATCTCATCATCCATCGCAGCCTTCCACTTGTTACAAAGTGCACTACGAGCGACCTCCGCATAACATTCCGGTTCCCATTATTCGTCAACAAATAATAATTGGATGGACTATACCTGTCAGGCGATACACGCAATCTGCTGGATCTACGCAGCGGAATATCCGGTTCTGGAGTACGTGGTTCATCTTCAGTGACCTCCTGACCATAGTCATCATGAACCGTTCTGCTCCCACCCGAGTTTGGAATATCCACCTCTACAATTTCCGGTTCCGAACTAGTGTCATCAGATGCCCCCTTTCTGTCCTTGTACAAAACCTGTTCATTGAATACCACATCTCGACTACGAATAATTTTATGATTTTGGTCATCCCAAAACTTATACCCGAAGTCATCCCCGCCATACCCAATAAACGTACACTTAACAGATTTTGCATCTAATTTAGTTCTCTCAGCAGAATAAACATGAACATAAGAAACGCAACCAAATATGCGAAGAAAGGACAGATTTACCTGCTTGCCACTCCAAGTTTCCTCTGAAATTCCATTCCCCAATGGTACCGATGGTCCCCGATTGATCAAGAAAGCCGCCGTGTCAACTGCATATGCCCAAAACGTCTTCGAAAGTCCACACTTCAATCTCATACTCCTAGCCCGCTCATTCAATGTTCTGTTCATCCTCTCTGCTACCCCGTTGAGTTGTGGTGTCCACTTTGGAGTCTTCTCCATACGAATACCATTCGCAGCACAATATTCCCTAAACTCACCAAGCTCATACTCCCCACCATTGTCTGATCTCAAGCACTTAAGCTTAAGTCTTGTCTGATTCTCCACCAAGGCCCTCCACTTCTTGAACACCTCGAAAGTCTCATCTTTCCCCTTCAAGAAATAGACCCAAACCCTCCTTGTAGAATCATCAATGAAGGTCATGTAATATGACGCACCACCCAGAGACGTTACCGGAGATGGCCCCCACAAATCCGTGTGAACCAATTCTAACTTTGCTTCCCTCAGACCCCTACCTGTCCTTGAGAAATTATTTCTCCCCTGTTTGCCAAACATGCAATCTTCGCAGATCCCCACGTTGACTGTCTTCAAACCCGATAGTAGTCCCTTTGAACAAAGCACCTTCATCCCCGTCTCACTCATGTGACCCAATCGACAGTGCCACAAATTCGTATCACCCTTGGCTGCTGCCACTGCGATACTATCCTTGGTGTTATTCGCCAAATACAAAGTCCCCTCCTTATTACCCCGAGCGATCTCACAATCCTCCTTGGTAATAACCCAGTTTCTGCAGCCGAATGTCACCTTGTAACCTTCTTCGTCCAACTGCCCAACTGATAGTAGGTTCTTTTTCAAACCCGGAATGTGTCGACCCCGTTCGGATGTAAGACATTCCGTCTCGATGCTCCTATTCGACATCCCCCTTCCCCTTGATTTCCAAAGGCTCGCCATCAGCCAGATAGACCTTACCGAAATCACCGGAAGTGTAATTCTCCATCTCTTCCTTATGCCCGCAAGAGTGGAATGATGCCCCCGAATCCAACACCCATGATTCTAGTGCACTACTGACACTCAGAACCAGTACATCATCACCTTCGACTGTCACATTCACCGAATTTCCCTTACGATTTGGACAATCCCTCTTGAAGTGTCCCAATTCCTTACAATGATAGCACTGAACAGATCCCTTTGCAACCTTTGGTTTGTCTTTGGTCTCCCCGGCTTTGCCCTTACCACTCACCACGTTCTCCCTAGATTCGGTTTTCCCTTGTTTGCTAGTACCCGACTTCCCCTTGCTAGTAGTAGCTAAAGCCGATCCCGAAGCACTCGATGTCCCCAACTTCTTCATGCGATTTTCTTCGGCCAAAAGAAAGTCTTTAACATCATCATACTTCAATTTCTTCTTACCTGCTGAAGCGTTGATCGCTGTCACCGTTCCGCTCCAACTTGCTGGTAAAGGAGCTAGCAACAAACACGCATGAACCTCATCATCGAACTTGATCTCCACCGCTGTCAATGAGTCTATAACATCCATAAACTCATCGATGTGTTTGGCCAAGGATCCTCCCTCTTGCATCTTGAGACTACCCATCTTGCGTATCAAATCAACCTTATTTGCAGCAGATGGAGTTTCAAATCTCTCAGTAAGATAATCCAATAGCTCCTTGGTGGTTGTCGCCTTCTTGGTAGTCTTTGCAATCCACTTTGACAAAGTAGATCTGACCACCCCTAGGGCTTTCCGATCCATGAGTTCCCATTCTTCCTGATCTTCATCTTCCGATTTGACACCCTTCAGAGGCTTATAGAGGTCTTTGTTGTACAAAAGATCCTCAATCTGCATCCTCCAATATCCGTAGTCAGACCCATCGAATTTCTCAATCGCCTGTTTGTCCTTGCCCATTCTTGATTGCTTGGAACAACTCCCTTGATCTTGAAACCAAACGCTCTGATACCAGTTGTTGTGAATATGGCCCTCCACTACCAAGCAAACCTACAAGAACGATTAGAACACACAAACCAAGCACAAGAAATCAAAAGCACAGAAAAGACACAAGAAATTGTTAACCCAGTTCACCAATTTGATTGGCTACGTCTGGGGGCACTACCAAGCCAGGATCTTGCACTATAATATGTAAATTTGTGTTACAATGAGAAAAGGGGCGGAACTATGCTTATATATAACCTAAGGAATAAACCAAACCCTAGACAAACAAGGAAATCTTGACTGCTGAAACGGGCCGAGCGCGGCCGCCCTCCAGGCCTGCGCGATCGCGCTACTGTCCAGAAGATCCAACGCCTTTGACAAAACCTCCAGCGCGATCGCCCTCCCTTTCAGCGCGGTCGCCCTCGAAGAATTTCCACCGAGCCACATGTTTCTGTCCAAGAGCGCGGTCGCGCACAGCAGAAGCGCGGCCGCTCTTGAGTCCAGAAATTCCTGACGAAATTCTTCCCCCTTGCTTCGATGTCTAACCCGGTTGGTCCTCTATCCCAACAATATCGTTACAAATACTATCAATAAGAAGGTTTATTTACATTAAAATAAATATAAATTATTGTTTAAAATTAATTCAAATTAATAATAAAAAAAGTGGGACTAAAGAATATGACCAAGTGAAGGCCCTTATCTTCTTGAGTTGTGTGGGCCGAAGTTTAATTTACAAAGTCCAAAGGTGTAGCTTCTTTTAAAAATAATTAATACTCCCTCCATCCCAATAAAAGCTGTCCATTTTTTGTCTTGCACGCAAATTAATAAAATGGTTGGGAAGAAAAAATGTTGTGAGTGTAATTTGAAAATAGGAGAGAGAATGAGTGGAGGGAATAGTAAATTATAATGGTGTTGTGAGTATTAAAATAATGTAGGAGAGAGAATGAGTGGAGGGAATAGTAAAAATTCCTTTGTCAAAAAAGAAAAGTGGAAACTTTTAACGGGACACTCAAAATGGCAAAATGGGAAGCTTTTATTGGGATGGAGGGAGTATTGTTAATTCAAAAGTAAAGAGAAACTCAATATAATCATTCTTGGACTTACATTTAACTTTTAATCCAAAATCCAGACCTAAATCAATTGTGA
This sequence comes from Adenophora triphylla var. japonica, assembly GCA_022495995.1. NCBI lineage: Eukaryota > Viridiplantae > Streptophyta > Magnoliopsida > Asterales > Campanulaceae > Adenophora > Adenophora triphylla. The sequence goes on along the minus strand of JAFEMH010004813.1, from coordinate 85,149 downwards.
TATAAACTTTATTTATTTTTACATAGATAAAATTGCATTAATTGTATTTATTTATTAGAACAAACGAAAAAGAAAGCAACACTTTAAGACAAGAGTATCAAAAGATTTAATAGTCCACAACGTACCCAAAAATGAATTATGACTCATGAATGCCTTTGTTAAATGTCAAAAAAAACGTTTCAAAGTTAATTTAATTGATTGATTGAATGAATGTACAACCCATTCAGGAGAAGGTTAAAATATTATCGGTAGGAGTTGGAAGATTAAGGCTTCGTTTGTTTAGCGTAAAACATTTTCCGGAAAATGATTTCCTGCTGAATGTTTTCCGGAAAATGAAAATATTTTCCGACAAATAAGATAAACAAGTTTTCGACTGTTTGGTAAGGAAAATCTTTTCCGAAAAATGTTCGATTGAGTTGACTACAAATTTACCTACCCCAATCACCACCATCACCTCCACCCTACTCACCACTACCACCCCCTCCCCCCACCCCCTACCCCCCCCCCAATCCAATCACTACCCCCTGCCAGCCCACCCCCCACCCACCCCACCCCCCGTCGAGTAAAAAAAAATTAAATTTATTTTTAACAACTATTCCCCCAATCCACTCACCACCCCCTGCCACCCCACCCCCACCTCCACCCCCACCCCCACCTCACCCACCACCACACACACACACACACACCACCACCACCACCACCACCACCCCCGTCAATTTTTATTTTTTTTGCACATGTACAACCTTTTTCGACAATGACAAGGAAAGATTGTGATATTTTCCAACCATTTGCTTTATATTTTTTGTCAATAAAAAATATTGTTAAAACGGAACCTTTTTCGACATCCATATATCTCAAGCAAATGTACAGCCTGCATATGCCTGAAGTATAACAAAGTTAATGCAAAATAGCAGGTATCAAACATGTGAAATTGTAGAGCTGAAAGATTTTACAACTCATAAAATAAAAGTAAAAAAAAAAAAAAAAACAGGTCAAGAAATGAAAGCCCAGAATTAGTCAATAAATTTAAAATGATTTTTTTTTTTTTGACTTAACGGGGGTGGGGGTGGCAGGGGGTGGTGATGGGGAGGGTAGGGGTGGTTGATGTGGGGTGGGTAACTTGGGTGTGTGTGTGTGTGTGAGGGTGTTACCATTTTCCGAAAAATGTTTTACTTAGGAAAAATCCGTAAATCAATTTACTTAGAAAAGTGGGGAAAATATTTTTCGGAAAATATTTTCCCCATTTTCCGGTGCTAAACAAACACCGAAAAATGGGGAAAATATTTTCCGGAAAACATTTTCCCCCAAACAAACGGAGCCTAAATGATAATCAAAGTGCAGAAGAATGGGCGCCCTCATCCCTAGGGACCAAAAATTGTTGTTACGGACCATTTGCTGCTTTGTTCTAGTACACACTAGTTCATAGCCCGTCGAAATTCGACGGGAATAAAAAAGCTAATCAATTAAGAAAAATTGATGCAAAGCATTTTTAGAGATAGAGAATCTTAAAACTATAGTACAGAATTAAAGTTAGGACCTCTTCAACAACCAACTGGAAACATCTATTAAAATAATCAAGTAATTTTATGAGGGTCTCATTCATTCAATTCTTTATAATCAAACCATCTATTAAGGAAGTTTGGGAATGGAATGCTAAATGTCATCTATATGTTATTACAACCAACTGGAAAAATCAGGGAGAAAAAGCAAAATTCCTTTTTCAAATTCACAGTAACCAACCTGTCTCTCAAGATCCTCACCTGCAAAGATAGAGCTGCAAATGGGCCGGATTCGAGTCGGGTATGGCTGAGTTCGAGTCGAGTCTACAATGAAAAAATATCGAGTCGAGTTTCAACGGGTCGAGTCGAGTTGCTATGAGACCTGCCGAGTTTGACTCAGGTATTTGGAATTGAGCTCGGCGGGTTTCTGGGTTCGAATCGAATATGCCATGTAGAGTTGGGTGAGACCGAGTCGAGTAGGGTAAACCCGAGTCGAGTCAGTTTACCGAGTTAATCACAATGAAAATAAATCAGATGCAGGAAGAAGTAGAAAGTGCATAAATAGAGGAAGAACAACAATGTATGTCAGTACATTAGCAAGCCGTCCGATCACTGTATGAGTGCAACACTGCAACATGAAAACATCTTGGCAGCTGAGCATAAGGATTAAGGAAGATACAATATATACAATCACCCATTCCTATGAATCAAGAATTCATTCGGAATGTATAAAGCTCAAAGCTTTATAATGTAAACAGAGTTACAAAACCAAAAACTTTCACCTACTGCTCCACATCAAATTCAATTCATACAATTCAAAGGCAATTGATTGAATACTGATTGAATAATAACATAGTTACAGAGTAACAAAACCAAAATCTGTAACAAAATCAAAGTCTTTCTCCTGCTGCTCCTTCTTTACTTGTTTAAACTACAATTGCATCATGTCTGCACCTACTCATAAAACAAACATAAAAAAATTAGGCTAAAATCATTTAGGTTGCAGAACAATCATTCACATTTGAAGATAGGCAAAGTATTCTATCATGTGTCATGATTATATAGTGTGGCCAGGATGGCAGGATCACATCTGAACAATCTGGTAACAGGGTAGATATATTGATAGTTTGCTACCAGAGAGAATCTATTAATCTAAGCTTGGCAACACATAAGTAAGATAACGGCCACCACTGTTGTCTCTGACATGATGAATGGCAAAAAGTAAATAAAACAAATCGCTTTTTATGCACAGGTATATGTTCAATGACACAGTAGTATTCTGTGTATCAGTATCACATCTCAAGTAGTATAGGTAAGAATATACGGATTCAAAATGGATATGTAAGCCGTATGTAATTCAGAAATTTATTTACTCACCTCTAGATCCCCAATAGCTTGATCATTGGGATTTTCCCAGTTTGGGAATTTTTCAAAAAGGAACTCAATCAACATTCCAAACTGCAATCACACATATACCATCTGTTGTTATCTTTACACATAAAAGGAAGGAACCAAAAGATTATCAACCAAACCCATTTTACACATAAAAGGAAGGAACCAAAAGATTATCAACCAAACCCATTTCAAAGTGATAGAAATCTATTGCAATCATTGGTATGCTTAGTATGAAAGCACGCATCATTCATGCTACGGTTAAAAACATCAAAAATTTGTTGTTTTTGATGCCAATAAAAATGGCAGAAGTAAAGGTTTGTAACCAAAAAATTTGAGCAAAACTTCCAGTTGAAATCGCCGTTATACGTTACATTATGGTATCCAAGATCAGTATTTCCGGACTGGCAACGAACCGTGAAATAATCGATAGGAATCCCACTGATTATGTGAAGACGGAACGACCTCTTCAAAAACCCACAAGCATTTGACATGGGTAAACCTTGAAATTCTATGACTAAGATGATACAAATAATTTCCGATAAACGACTCATAGTTAATCAAGCAAGGATGCACTTCTCGGTGACAAAATGTGTGGGGTTTGTTTTTATATAGAGTAAAAGTTGGAGGACTCGCTAGATTTAAATGCATAGATATCATATAATAAGAGATAAAAATTATGTCAATATTTTGTACATGTTTGACCTCGTTTTTCTTTTGCTAAAATGTAACTTAAGACAGGATATTTTCTTGGATTAGTAGAATATTGGGCATAAAATTTCAGTAAAGCAAGTAGTGAAATCTTTTTGTAATCTGGTAGAAGAGACTTTATTTCTCGTTTATTATGAGAAAGTGATCGGGAAATTTTTAAAGAATATAATAATGTTCGAGAAGATTTTATTAAATGAAGAAAATAAGCTATTGCAATAGTTTACACTTCAAAGTGATAGAAATCGCAGTTTTATCAACCAAACATAAACTAATAACTGACCCCCTTTCCAAATAACTCATAATCAATTGAGCCCTAATAACTCAACAAACACAATACAAAAACCCAATTCAATCGGAAAATAGTGACCTTAAATGCTTCTATACCCAAAGTCGTGGAACAACACATTGTCTGAAACATAAAAATGAAACTACCGTGGTACCCATATTCTCTTCCACAAGAAAAGTAGCCACATAAAAGAATTATATACTTAAAACTCCTTAAGCAATAAAACATTTGCTACTCAAAATGCACATGAAACCAAAATAAATTCATGTAGGCAACACAAAACAATAAAAATATTGAAAAGGGTGATGACAAAGCATGAATTTGCATAGCAAAATAAATACATGTAGGCAACACAAAACAATAAAAATATTGAAAAGGGTGATGACAAAGCATGCATTTGCAGAACTGCATTTTCAATGTATGGAGTGCAGATGCACGACATTAAGTCATGTAAGTATTCAAAGACGTAGCCTCCAGTCGCTCTGCAGAGATGTATTTCCTCCCTCACTTAAAAAAGGAAGGACACCTAGTCTGCGTGAACGCAAATTCAAGGACTGCCCTAGTCCACTTGGTCTTAGTGAAAAGGCATATAGTGTTGCAGAAGAATTGGCTCATAAAGTTCAAGAACAGCAAAGTGCGATGGAGTTGTTTTCATTAGGTAGCAAGCCACTTATTGAAGTTATCTCTGTGGAAGAGTGTGAAGAGGTTGAGCAGTCTGCAATAAGCCACTGTATCTACAGTAGAAGCCCTGTTAGGGCTCCTCTTGGCATCCCTATTCACACAAAACTAACCCACTAAGTAATATCTATTTTTTTTTTTGATTTTTTTTTAAGTACATAAGAAGGCAACTATATATACATACAACATACAGGTACCCCACCCTCTCACTAAACCATGAATAGTTCCCTTATGCATTACTACAGACCAAATGAAATAAGGAAGGGGAAGGGAATACCTCAACAAACTCACTGATTGGGCGGAGGGGGTAGTCTCTCCATCATCAAATGCATCATCCGCATTTGCTCCTCCCTGAATGCCTGCGCTTGCCCAATCTCGTTGTCCATCTTCCCTTCCAATCTTTCTCTCCACATCTGGTTAGTCTCAATCTCTGCCTCCACTCTGTTCTGCAACTGCCCAAACTCCATCCTCAATCCTCTCACGTTCTCTTCAATCAATTCTACTTGCCCCGCCAAGTAATATGCTGCCTCTGTAGGATCCATGTCGTGCATCTCCCTCTCACCTTCATCATCAACTCCATGGCCTATTTGTGGTCCTATCCTCGCTCGATTGAAGCTGGTGAGCGTGAACTTATCAATCTTCGACCCCAGGCTTGATTACGGATATCCCCTCGCATATTAAGCCTTGCCATCTCTGCCCGACTCCGTGATAAGAATAGGAAAGTTGTAGTTCGACCTTCCCGTGTTGTTGGCCAATCGATGATCTCATGTCTCATAATCAATCCGGTGTTTATTTTCTTTCTCGAAACCACAACATGCATCAAGGCCGCCCTTCTCCAGCTAACATCCCCATAGTGTGATGAGGGCATAATCCGCTCACAAATAAATCGGTGTAAAATGGCTAACTCCTCACTCAGATCCCTCGTCTTCATTATGTTTCCCTTTTTGTACCATGTAGGGTCAATGTTCACCCCAAGTGTGATTGAGAATGCTGGGAGGTGCCCCAATATATCCTCCTTTGTCTTCATCTCCCTTATCAACTTCTGATACGCACAATTCTCCTCTGACACATTAGCGGGCATACTGTAATACCTATTGATCACCGTGCTGGTATACGGGACCTCCAACCCACGCACATAAGAATTGGGTGTATCACCTCTAGCACACACATTGGCATAAAACTTCTGAACAATTCTATTCAATCTCCAAGTGCCCGGGTTCGACGCAAGCATCTTCCATTTATAAAAAGTAAAAATCTCCTTTAAATTACAACTTTCCCAATCGAATATGGTATCCGAAATCTTCTGTTACAGTCAAGAAAATATATAACTGTTTTCAAATACTTCAAATCTTAGGAATTAGGCTTTTATTTTTATTTTATTTTTTATTTTCGTTGATTGATTGAATTAATGGCTTACCATTTAAAAATCAATTTTTGGAAAATCAATTATATATTTCTTATTTTCGGTGATTAACTGAATAAATCAAATTTAAAAAATCCGATCAAATCTATAGATTAGGTGATTGAAGTAAATAATTTTAAATTGATAGATTAAGTTTTTGGAGTTTTTTCAAGTAAATAATTCCTAAAATAAACTTTTTGTTAGGAGTTTATTTGGAAAATGATTTGAATTTTAAATTGATAAATTAAGTTATCCGAAATCAAAGGAATTAGGCTTTTAATTTGGGGATAAATCTGAATCTTTTGTAAATTATATCATTTTATATATTAAAATTCTACATATAAATAATAAAAAATATATAAATTCTGAAAATATTTAAAATAATTTTGGAATTTTTTTTTTGAATCTATGTTTGTCGAAAATATAGGAGTTGATTACTTGAAAATCTATCAATTCCAAAAAATTCAGGAATTGATTACTTGAATTAATCTAAAACCTAATATTTAGAGAATTTGATTCACTTCCTATTCTTATTATTATTATGTTCAAATTAATCAGAAAATTTGTGAATAAATCAAATAAGTTATAATATACAATATTATAACTTATTTTATTTATAACACGCCTTTTGAGTCTCCAAACCCGGCAAGGAATACGCATACTGTCCCTTGGGAGCGGACGCTCCCAATACCTGAGAGCAGGCGCTCCCATCCTTTTAGAGCAAGCGCTCCCTATTTTCAGCAACTTTAATTGTTTTGAGTAAATTTGGGAGCAGGTGCTCCCCTACTTTTTGGAGCCAACGCTCCACTTTCCAGTGGCTTTTATTTATTTATTTTTTTTTTTTTATATCAGATTCACTATGTAACCACCTCCGTTCCAACTAAGGAGAACATATTACAAAGTTGATTTTTAAGCACTACCAAGAGCATATGAATCCATAGGCACCAAAAAGATCTCACATATGCTATCCTAATTGCATGTGCAAATTACAAAATGATGCATAACGATGGAAGTTTTAATAGCTCCATAAGGAATTCCACAAACAACTAAATGTTCTAATATTGCCGAAAATTTTATTTATGTTTCATTTTAGAAAAACATCCTAATAAATCATAACAAACTACTAAACCTAAATATAATCTTCAAAAAAATCATATAATCAAATGGAACTATTAAACCTAAAAAGAATAATAAAATCATTCACATCCCTTAAACAACTCATAGATTTCAAGGTCAAATATGCAATTAGCACATCCAGTATTTTCATGTCTTGAATAATAGCACCAATTTTTGTCCTTGTAATGATCTTCAACCTTGCAAAATATTGGCCATGTGGAAAAGTAATAATCATCACTCTTCCATATTGATTTGATGTATGCCTTCAAATTCAAACGATATTTAATGGACTGAATCTTGGTGAAGTCGGATTTTTGGAAAGTCATGATGATTTGCTTTCCCATATCTATATTCGATTCCTCTTCATTGAAAAGTAGTACTATCCCTAGAGTATACAATGCCTCCATATGTCCTTTATCTGCAGCTTGTTTTAAATAGGTAATACCAGAATGAAAACTCCATTTATCACATGAACCAATCTGAAAAGGAGAGAAATTAATTAATATTACTTTAAATAATGAAAAAAAATACTTATAAGATTGTTAGTACCGAAAATATTAAGAAAAATATGTAATTATTTACATACCAACCCGTGACGGAATAGAGCATCAGGATTTCCAAATTCAAGGCACCTATCCATAAATCTGGTTGCTACATTACTCCGACGCCACCATGGGCTAATTGAAAAATCACGAAGTGAACCTTTCTGATATATATATATTCATCATTCCCTGCCTCCCAAAAGATTCTAGAAGTTGATTTAAGATTAAGGAAATCGAAAAAAGAATTTGCGAGAACGCGAAGAAAAATTTCAATGATAAGTTCCATAGGAAGACTATCAATGGAAGCCATTGTAATTGAATACAAAAAAGAATTTTGAAGAGTTTACAGTGAATAATAAAAAATCAGTGATATGCGAAATATAGATGAATGACTTAGTATTTATAGGATACAGGTGATTTAATTGGATTGTTATGAAATTATTTTTCACTAATAATCTAACTAAAATATATAACTGTTTTAAAATACTTCAAATCTTGGGGATAAATATGAATCTATTGTAAATTATATCACTTTACAAAAAGATTTTTATGTAAATTATATCAATTTATGAATCTTTTGTAAATTATATCACTTTACAAAATAATTCTCCATATAAATAATAGAAAATATATAACTACCGAAAATACTTAAAATAAATTTGGAAATTTTTTATTTTTTTGAATATATGATTGCAAAAAAATTTAGGAGCTGATTAGTTGAAAATCTATGATTGCCGAAAATTTAAGAATTGATTACTTTAAATTGATCCGAAAATTTATGAATAAATCAAACTTTGAAATGGTTGAACGCAGTTTTCATTTGTGATTTAGAAAATATATAACTGTTTTATTTTGATACATTATAACTTTATGTTTTTTTTTTTTATCTATGATCTCTGAAAATATATAACTGTTTTAATTTTAGGTTTGTAGTTTCTGACTATAACTAGTGAGTAACCCGTCGAAATTCGACGGGCATATTAAAGTTTATTATTACTTATTGCTATAATCTGTAATTTCATTAGGCCATATTGTTTTCGTTTATTTAATTGAAATTACAGAGTATATGGGATGGAGAGAGTATACCTCGTATTCATGTTGTCGTTTAGGATGCAAATGATGCTTATACCATGTTTTTCCTAATTGTTTTGGCTTAGACCAGGGTGGTCATCATGCATAAGTAACTGCAGCAACAGCTTGTTCATTACAATATACAAAATGCTTTCAGAAAGATAGAAAGGAAAGAGAAGATGAAAACTTTGTGTATATTGGAACACAATCTGAAATTGTTTATATAGGACTAAGTTTTGAAAAGACATGTCTTTTCAAATTCAAACACAGATTTTCAACAGTTTATGACAGTTGAAACTGTTAATTCAAAAATCAAATCTTGGCATTATCCAGAACTTAAAATAATAATTTAAAATAATATTAAAAAATATTTTAATATTAATTTACAAAAATTAAATTAGTTCAGCACATCATTTGACTGCCAAGATTCGAGCTTTATGTTTATAAAAACCTGTGTCATGGGGCTATGCCCATGACTTTTGTCCGTCTCGAAAAGAGCTTCGATTTGATATGCTGTGCGTTCCGTGGTTCATCCGGAATCAAAAGTTACGCCCTTTTTAGCGCACACACCTAAACTTTACCAAAAACTCTTATTTCAAAAAAGACTTTTAATTTTCATCTTTTACCACACAATTTTACATAAGTTCCAACATCTTTATCATCACCAAGTATCACTTAGTACACTTGATAGAAATTAGGAAATCATAAATACTCGTATCTTTTTGGTTGAGTATTTTATTAATCAAGCATTAAACAATCAAGAAGGCAGGCTCAAATGGCATACAAACCGAGTTAATATGCATTAGAAATTGATTATAACATCTAACAACCCATTATACATTAAGGTTAGTAAACAACATTAAATGTTAGTAAAACACTGATATTTCTATCCTAAGAATAATAGCTCGTTAGAAATTGAAATATCATTTAATTATTAATCACTACTGGAACGAAAAGAATGTTTATTATTTAAACAAATTATATTTAAATCAAAATACTCCCTCCGTCCCGCTAATATTAGCACACTTTCCTTTTTGGGCGTCCCGCTAATATCCGCACATTCTCAAAAAGGAAACTTTATATTAATAAAATATTCACCCAACCCCACTCATTCTCTCTCCTACATTATTTTAATACTCACAACACCATTATAATTTATTACACCCTCCACTCATTCTCTCTCCACTCATTCTTTTACACTCACAACATTTTATTAAAATATCATATTCCTTAATTCCCGCGCAAACAGTGTTTGTGCTAATACTAATGGGACGGAGGGAGTATAAAATAAAACTCTTCATTGAATGTGACACATGGCGGCTAATAATTGGTGAACATAGAGCTGACTTGGAATTCCACGTGGCGAGCTGTATGGTCTTGAAATGTTTCTGCTATTATATATTATATAGATTGAATGACCATTATTGTCTCAAAATAAATGCTCTTTTAAATTTTTTGATTTAATTTTTTTTCATAATTCATTATATTTTTACAAATGTAAAATTTTGAAAATGAATTAAAAGAATGTTTATTATTTTTTCTAGATTAAAATTAAATTTTTTAAAATGATTATTAAATTTTGAAAAAAATCATTCATTTTAGGATGGAGAGAATAATACAATTTAAACAAATTAAATTTAATCCAATAAAATAAACTAATCTAATAATCTAAAATCTAATATGGAGGATAATGATAAGAGAAATCAGTGCATGCTTCAAGACAATATTTCTACTTTCTACCACCATCACATTCTTAGGATGAAGTAGTTGAGCCATTTGTTGTTTGAATTTATTACGTTTAAAAATATTTTGTTTGGATCTAAAAGCTAAAATTTGTGTTTAAATCAAAATCTAAAATAAAACTCTTCATTGAATGTGACACATGGCGGCTAATAATTGGTGAACATAGAGCTGACTTGGAATTTCACGTGGCGAAATTTGTATGGTCTTGAAATGTTTCTGCTTTTATATATTATATAGATTGAATGACCATTATTATCTCAAAATAAATGTTCTTTTAAATTTTTTGATTTAATTTTTTTTCATAATTCATTATATTTTTACAAATGTAAAATTTTGAAAATGAATTAAAAGAATGTTTATTATTTATTCTAGATTAAAATTAAATTTTTTAAAATGATTATTAAATTTTGAAAAAAACATTCATTTTAGGATGGAGAGAATAATACAATTTAAACAAATTAAATTTAATCCAATAAAATAAACTAATCTAATAATCTAAAATCTAATATGGGGGATAATGATAAGAGAAATCAGTGCATGCTCCAAGACAATATTTTTACTATCTACCACCATCACATTCTTCCGGATGAAGTAGTTGAACCGCTGTTGTTTGAATTTATTACGTTTAAAAATATTTTGTTTGGATCTAAAAGCTAAAATTTGTGTTTAAATCAAAATCTAAAATAAAACTCTTCATTGAATGTGACACATGGCGGCTAATAATTGGTGAACATAGAGCTGACTTGGAATTCCACGTGGCGAGCTGTATGGTCTTGAAATGTTTCTGCTTTTATATATTATATAGATTGAATGACCATTATTGTCTCAAAATAAATGTTCTTTTAAATTTTTTGATTTAATTTTATTTCATAATTCATTATATTTTTACAAATGTAAAATTTTTAAAATGAATTAAAAGAATGTTTATTATTTATTCTAGATTAAAATTAAATTTTTTAAAATGATTATTAAATTTTGAAAAAAATCATTCATTTTAGGATGGAGAGAATAATACAATTTAAACAAATTAAATTTAATCCAATAAAATAAACTAATCTAATAATCTAAAATCTAATATGGGGGATAGTGATAAGAGAAATCAGTGCATTCTCCAAGACAATATTTCTACTTTCTACCACCATCACATTCTTCCGGATGAAGTAGTTGAACCGCTGTTGTTTGAATTTATTACGTTTAAAAATATTTTGTTTGGATCTAAAAGCTAAAATTTGTGTTTAAATCAAAATTTAAAATAAAACTCTTCATTGAATGTGACACATGGCGGCTAATAATTGGTGAACATAGAGCTGACTTGGAATTCCACGTGGCGAAATTTGTATGGTCTTGAAATGTTTCTGCTTTTATATATTATATAGATTGAATGACCATTATTGTCTCAAAATAAATGTTCTTTTAAATTTTTTGATTTAATTTTTTTTTCATAATTCATTATATTTTTACAAATGTAAAATTTTAAAAATTAATTAAAAGAATGTTTATTATTTATTCTAGATTAAAATTAAATTTTTTAAAATGATTATTAAATTTTGAAAAAAACATTCATTTTAGGATGGAGAGAATAATACAATTTAAATAAATTAAATTTAATCCAATAAAATAAACTAATCTAATAATCTAAAATCTAATATGGGGGATAATGATAAGAGAAATCAGTGCATGCTCCAAGACAATATTTTTACTTTCTACCACCATCACATTCTTCCGGATGAAGTAGTTGAACCGCTGTTGTTTGAATTTATTACGTTTAAAAATATTTTGTTTGGATCTAAAAGCTAAAATTTGTGTTTAAATCAAAATCTAAAATAAAACTCTTCATTGAATGTGACACATGGCGGCTAATAATTGGTGAACATAGAGCTGACTTGAAATTCCACGTGGCGAGCTGTATGGTCTTGAAATGTTTCTGCTTTTATATATTATATAGATTGAATGACCATTATTGTCTCAAAATAAATGTTCTTTTAAATTTTTTGATTTAATTTTTTTTTCATAATTCATTATATTTTTACAAATGTAAAATTTTTAAAATGAATTAAAAGAATGTTTATTATTTATTCTAGATTAAAATTAAATTTTTTAAAATGATTATTAAATTTTGAAAAAAATCATTCATTTTAGGATGGAGAGAATAATACAATTTAAACAAATTAAATTTAATCCAATAAAATAAACTAATCTAATAATCTAAAATCTAATATGGGGGATAGTGATAAGAGAAATCAGTGCATGCTCCAAGACAATATTTCTACTTTCTACCATCATCACATTCTTCCGGATGAAGTAGTTGAACCGCTGTTGTTTGAATTTATTACGTTTAAAAATATTTTGTTTGGATCTAAAAGCTAAAATTTGTGTTTAAATCAAAATCTAAAATAAAATTCTTCATTGAATGTGACACATGGCGGCTAATAATTGGTGAACATAGAGATGATTTGGAATTCCACGTGGCGAGCTGTATGGTCTTGAAATATTTCTGCTTTTATATATTACTAGTCAGTAACCCGTCGGTACCCGACGGTGAATCATTTATTTTTGATTAAGTAAATATTTATTTATGTGTTTTAATTGATTTTTAAGTAACAATATAAATCGAAATTGATAATCAATGTAGCGGATATTAGGAGTATAATTAATACTGAAAAAAGATGTTGACACATGATGTAACGTGGAAAGCTCTTGAGACAACTATCTCGCCGGCACAAAACCACGGGAGGTTAGGTTCCTGCCTAACCAAAAAACATTATTAAGATTTTAGTGTTACAACTTTGGAAGATGAAGAGATATGGTTACAATAGCGTGAGTTTAATAGTGTGTGCCTAAGTGTCAACATAATCTCTTCCATCTCCTATATATTTAAAGAAAAACAAAAAAAAAATAAAGAAAATAATAAGAAATTTCAATACTTTTGTTTAACCACAAATTGTGCGACATAAATTCTCAGAGTCTGTCGAAAACTTCCTTGTATACTACATTTAGCGTCTTGTCATATGTTTGAGCATCTGAATCACAAATAATAACTTTAAGTCCTCTCTTGCTGGTTACTCTGGAAAATGCTACATAAAGTTGTCCGTGACTGAAAACAGGCTGTGAAAGATATAGTCCTACATGGGAAAGAGATTGTCCCTGACTCTTGTTGATTGTCATAGCAAAAGAAACGGCAAGTGGAAATTGCCTTCTTTGGAATCTAGCCGGAAATTTTGTCACATCTGACGGAGACATTATCATTCTAGGAATAAGCACCTTCATGCCAGCATTCTTTCCCGAAAGCATCTTGGCTTCGACTACGTGCTTACCTACATATATGTAACAAAATTAAGTATTAAATTATATGTATATGAAAAATAAAAAATTACTGTATTTACCTAATTGAGTGACAATCATTCTGGTGTCGTTACACAATTCAGCAACTTGATCAAGAATTCTCAAAAGCATTACTATGCACCCAACCTTCAACTTAATAATGTGATTTGCCAATCCAGAACACTTGATAGTGTTTAGAAATTCAGGTGAGAATATATCTTCAGCACCATTTTTATCATCCTCATCCTTACAAATGGCATCAGAACTCATATATTCAACTTCGTCTCCCGGAAAGAGTGACATGACATAATCATTTATGTTATCGACAATCTCATTTGTTGTAGCAAGCACAGCTCTAGTCTGGAAAAATCCTTCGACATCCTTATTTTGCAATAAGTCAGGATATATAGATTCGACTATTTTTGCAATAGGATCGAAGCCTCTCGAATCAGTATATTATCAGGAAGGTTAATGTCAATTTCTCCATCATTATCTCCACCGGCAATCCCATCTCCGATACTCAAGAGCCACTGAGCGAAATCTCTTATCTCTTCGAAATTATGAGAAGTAGAATCACCCTACATTAAGTTAAATATATACAAATTACTTAAATTGAAATAAAAATATTTAAGTAGATGAATAAATGCTATTTACGAATTACCTGCAATCTCATAGTATGCGTCAATCTGAGAACCTCACATTCATTCCATATTTTGGATGAACAGAGTGCAACATGCACAATATCATGCCTACTCCCTTTAGGAACAACAGGTAAAATCTGTCTGAAGTCACCATCGAATACAATAACTAAACCTCCAAATGGTTTATTGGAATATCTCCCCTCGGGTGTACGAATAATATCTCGGAGGCTACGATCGAGAGCCTCAAAACAATGTTTATGAGCCATTGGAGCTTTGTCCCATATAATTAATTTGGTTTTACGTAGAAGTCTTTGCCTCATCCGTACCCGACTTTAGTTTACTGCAAGTTGAGCTCTCGTTTACCTGTATCGGAATACCGAACCTAGAATGCGCGGTCCTACCTTTCGGAAGGAGCAATGAAGCTATGCACTGGAAGCAACAGGAAGAACAATATCTCTCCTGCTCCTTAATGTAGAACACAGTGTTTTCCATATGAAGGTCTTTCCCGTACCACCATAACCATAGAGGAAAAACACACCACCGTTTTCTCGATCAACGGTAGACATAATCTTATCATAAACACTCTTTTGCTCGAGTACATTGGCGAGGATGTAATACTGAAGTGCTCGGCTTTCATCTCATCAATGTCATAAGATGTCTCATCCAGAATGAGCTTATTTATCGCATCACCAATCACATTGCCCACCGGTTTAGGCATGTCTTTAAATTTATGGAGGCTATTTGCAATTCTCGATCATTAACTTCTCAATTTCCGCCAAAGCAAGATTACGGACTGTTCATTAATTAATTTCAAACCTGAAATTATAAAAAACAGAATGAATATATTAATATAGATAAATATATAGAATCATATTGTATAACTGTAAACTAGAAATAAAATCATAATTGATATTTATTGTAAAACAAATATGTAAACATGGAACGGAATACCGGATTATCGTGCATCCTCCGATACTTGTACTCTATATCATCGGATAATAAGTGCCAAGTCTTCTCCCATACCTCTCCGGATTCGACATACTATTAGATAGTAGCAACATAGAAAATAGTCTTCTCGGACTATCGGGCAACCTCCAATGACTTGCTTCTATAATTCCATCAACATATTCCTTGTCATCATCTAATAATCCCCGGAGCGTAACATGCGGATTTGAAATCGGGATGAACAACGCGATTCTGATTCTCAAATCATTGAATTCCATGGGACCCGCTACATGATTCAACATTATCCTGAGGTAATACAATTCTCCGCAATTCATTGGAACATGATAAATACGCCCACTGCAAAACGTTTATCTTTCCTCGGACGCCATTCACGTTTAGGTCTATCCCATACGAAATGATGAGGAAATTCACAGTATTTATATTTCCGAGCATACGAATGAATCTTGTTATACTCCATCCACTTCATAAATTGAGATTCTTTAGCGTCGCTTTATCCAAAACATCAGGAAGAAAGTCTCCATCCTTGAAGGGAATACTATGATCACCCTCCAAGTGAAAAGCCAAGCGCTCAACAGGAGGGGTCCGATAATGTATGTCGAATCCGAAAATCCTCCACATAGCTTCACACGCAGAGACATATCGACAATCAATTTGCCTTTTCACCTCATCGTTTTCGATTGCAAGGCATATCCTGTCGGTTCCCTTGTTTATATACTTGAAAAAATACTTGATTGCCTTGCTCTGATTGCAGTACTCGACATTTATGTGAGCTTCGTACTTTAGCAAAAGATATGGATTGAATGGGACAACTGAACGATTGTCGAGAGCAACTCCACCCTTATCAATTATGAAACCCGTGTCTCTTCGCCTATATACATGATATCTCGTCTACACGAGTGCGATCATTGAATGATTTAGGGAATTTTTTTGAGCACCTGTTGTGATCCATACATGGAGATTTAGGATTAGCAGCACCACATGGTCCATGCAACATATATTCAGCAACTGCCTCGTATAATCTAGGATATTTCTCCTTGTCAGGAATCTCAGCAATAATCCACTTGTCAATATCTTCAGGATTATGACCCTGATCCTGGCGGTTAAGAAAGAGAAGAATATGAGCATGCGGAAGGCCCCTCTTCTGAAACTCCACCATGTATATAACTGCATGAATCAATTAACAAAATAAGAGAAACATGCTAATAAAAAAAATATAAATGACAAAACAATAAGAGGAAAACAAATAATATTTAAAGATTTACTTACTTGCTTTTGGGGTGCCAAATACTTGGCCTTCCTTGAAATCTGCAATCATCTGATTAAGCTTCATTCTAAATACCCTGTTTAATACATCAGGCCTATCCTCAGGCCTATTGCCATATTTTTTACAGAATCTCGTAATCTCCGGCCATTTAGGATTACACGTAAATGTTATGAAAAGTGACGGATACCCGGTCCATTTACATATAGCGAGAGAATCCTGGTAATTTAGAGTCATCCACCGCTGCCCGTCGGTATAAGTGGATGGCAATATAACTCGTCTCCCAGATGCTTCGCGGGTACCTCCCCTTACCGATGCATCCGACAGATTTTTATAAGTTTCCATCCGAAGAGTAGGCTGATTATGACGTATCCATTGAAGCCTCTGTGTATCCATCATAACATATGTATCAACCATAAATTGCTGCAGCAACCGATCGCTTCTCATAAGCTGTGATCCTTCTCTTATCCTCTCCTGAAGTCGAAAAGATAAAAAAAAATTTAGTGACAAACTTGATCTCTTTGCCCCGGGAGGTTTATTTCTCGGAATGTCTGTGAAATATCCATCTTCACCGTATATAAATAACAGAGGATAATGTAGAGGAAGGTAAGATTTATCAAATTCATGAATATGTTTCAGATCCCCATTCTGCTTTTCAATAACAATGTCCCTGACATCACCCGAATCATCAATATCACCTTCAATTATAGCAGCGACCTCTGAGGCTGTCGGCATATTAAACGGTTTACCATCTCTACCCCGCTTTCCTATAAGCCTCAATTTAATATCTTTCTTCATTCCAATATTTGCTCTGGCCATTCTGTACGTCTGTGCATAAGGGTTATGCACATCTATCATATTTTTCAAATCAGCAACAAATGACTCATCGAATGGAGAAGGCTTATCTTTATCTTTCCTGCTTGTGTGAAAGAATCAGACATATAAATAGAAGATAGTCATACAATATATGTAATATAAATTATAATTCTCAAATAATTAAATAAAAACGTACCTGAAAGCATTAATTCTATTTTTAACTTCATTATCCGTGTCATAGATATAAAGCTGAGAGAAACGGGGGGGATGGCCGTCATTAGGCAATAAAGAACCTATCATATGATCATTCTTTCCTTTCAATTTAAACGAATAAGGACCACGACCATTGTTTATGCCATGTCCAACTGCACCGGTCATTGAAGTGAATGCGAACATAGAATTGTACGCTCGAATATTGTCTTTATAATTTTTACTCTTTTCATGCTTGTTCTCTAAGAGATCACTCAATAACTTAGGTGGCTGCACTAATGGGTCAATCTGAACTTTTTCATTCATGCAGCATAATGAAAATTTAGGCTCTGTTGATGCTTGAGTACTTTTTAACCTTTCATCATACCAGAACATCGCACCACATTCCGCACATTCGTACTTCGGATGGCCTATATCCCCATAAACTACAATATATTGATAAATATTTAAATTATGTAAGTAATTCATTGGCTATACAGAGAAAATAATAATATAATATATACTTGAGAAAAAAATTAATAATAAACACCTGTATTATATAGTTCGTTCGAATCTTTTTCCTTTCTACCGACGCGCGCTTTCTTGAATTTTTCCTTCTGATTTATTAACGACTCACTTGTTGACACATTCATGCGAGAATTATTTATTAACGCGGATTCTGTATACAAATAGAATAGATGACTTAGTATTAATGAAATATTTTATCATAAAATATTGAATAATAATTTGTGATAATAAATAGTTTTATTTAAAAATATCAAATGTTGAACAATTAAAAAAAATCATTACCTAAATTCACAGTAGGAGATAATAATGTTATATTATTTGCTACTGTTACACTATCTGTTCCTACAATGTCAAAAGAATGTTAAGAACGATTAATATATTTATTTTAGCTCTTTAAAATATATAGTTGACTAATAAATCAAACATGCATATAACTTACCAGATATAGGACTGAATCTATCAACATCCAAATTTATCTTTGAAGATTCCAAAATAGAAGCAGCTACCTTTCTTGGTCTCCCGATTTTTCTTTTCCCACCGTCTTTTAACAAATTTGTCGTGATAGAATCCAAAGAAGAAGAAATAGTTTTTCTCGATCGTCCAATTTTTTTTTGGCTCAAGGAGCGTGCCGTGGAAAGTGTTATGTACACTTGATGCTATGCTCGTAAATTTAGCTGAATAAGAAAAATAATTATTCTTCAATAAAATATTATTAAGAAATTAAAAATAAAAATAAAATAGGAAAAATATTGTAAAATAACAAAGAAAATCATACATATAGATCCACGGTCGTGAGTTGAATTAGGAGTAAGATTTTCATTTGTATGGTTCACATCAATACCTGTATATCAAGTGTTATTATCTTAGATCTAAATTAATTAACAAATTTATATACAAAAATAACATCATATATATATATATATATATATATATATATATATATATATATATATATATATATATATATATATATATATATATATAAACAAATTTTTTTTTAGAATTTATCTTTATAATGAAAATACTTCAAAATTGACAAAATTCAATAACATATTACCTTGAGCCGTAATACAACTTTGATGATTACTCGGTGAAATCAAATGACTACCCGATGATAAGTCCACTAAATATAAAAATAAATTCATTTAAAATGATAGTAAAAAAATAAATATAAAACCATGCATTCTTATAATTTAATTTTATACACACGATATTAATGGATATGCTAAAATAATAATAATAATAAAGTAAATAATAAAATTACCATTAGAAATATCCGCCAATGGTAATCGTTGAGAAGATCGTTGCGATAAATTAATGGAATTGTTGTCCACATCAGTAAGAGGCGTTTTTCTTTTCATAGATGCTCTATACATTTGTATAATCTAAAAAAAACTCAAATATTAATGAACATATATTTAGATAATGTTAATAATTTAAGAACAGTCTAAAAATAAATAAAAATAAAATAACAAAAAAAGAAAAAAAGAAAAGAAAAATAAAGAAAAATAATGTTAATAATTTAAGAACAGTCTAAAAAAAAGTAAATAATTATTTACTTAATTCAAGTGTAGTATGCTATGGTTTATTTGGAAATCGGATTACTTCTTGCCATCTAGGCGTTGGAGAGGGGCCCGCCTAGGCGCCATTAGGCGGGTTATTTTAGAACACTGCTTCTGAGTATAATTTGTTAACCTTATATTTGGGCCAAAATTTTATAAACGTTGAGCCCAAAGAAACATTGGCCCAAATGAAATGAGGAAAGGGTTAGACGGTAGCCGTAGGTTGGAGGAGGGGTGAGCCTGAGGGGTAGGCCGGCGTGAGTACAATCAGAGAGAGAAGAGACTGAGATTCAGAAAAGGGATCAATCGTTTGGAAAGATGTTGGGAGGTGGGAATGGAGTAGGGAGAGTGTTCGTGAGGTACATGTCAAAGGAAAGGGCACCAAATTTGAGGAAGATAAACCCTAAAGTGAGCCAGCAAGAGGCTGTTTCCATCGCCGAAGGTCTTTACAACGTCATCAAGCGTAACGGTCCACTCTCCATCTCTAACACTTGGAACCATGTGAAGGTCAGTCATAGTAAGCCAACCTCCTTTCGTTTTCTATTTTCACTTCCCAATTTGATTTTGAATACCAGGCCCGCCGACAGTTTTAATTTTTTAAGAAAAACGTCAAAATTTGACCAAGGATAGGCCTGAATTTGCATTATAGCTATGTTCAGCATCTGAACAAAGGCTGTGGGTTAAGCCTCATGGGCTCGTGGGCGTGTATTGATGGTATTGATCTGTCAAAATTATGTGAGCTAAGTATGTCATGAATAAGAGCTACAATTACTTGGACACAAAGAGTACCACCCCATAACTCATATGAGCCCCTCTATGGTCCTACATCACCTGGGTAGGGGTTATATCATTCGCCTAAGAAGGGTGTAAGAATTGGCAATATAGTGATACTTTGACCCCAAATAAGATAGATGGGAAAATGAGTGATGACTACACAATACGACCTACTATCAAATGAGCAACTGGAACAAATATATCTATAAGATTTGGGGTAAGCCTGTGGTGGCAACCTTAAACCCGGTTGCTCATTTGACCATTGTATAATATCATAGGTCAAGCACTGAGGTAGAACGGTGACTATGGGTTTCCCTAATAAGGCAAATCAAGTGTGCCATACTGACATAAGTGCTTGGGATCTGATATAAGCTAACTTGAATCCATATCAACAACTTAATTTGATCAATCCTCGTGCACCAAAGGAACAAATTCCATACGGCATTTTAAAACCATTTATTAGACATGTACCAGATAATTAAGGAACAAATTGCAGAACTTGTAAACAAAGAAGGGAGTTATTCTTACCTTGTGTTGATTCATGAACTACAACAATGGAGCTTTCTTCCTCCTTCTTCGTCCTTCTTTTTTCTCACTGCCGTGCTCTCTCTCTCTCACCGATTATCTCTCTATGCGGCTCCCCTAATCTATATGCCGTCTCTCTCTGCAAAGATTTATTATCCTAAATATCCGAAATATATATAATTGAAAAAGATATATAATTGAAAATAATGAGTACTGCAATCAAGATTTATTATCCTAAATATCCAAAATATATATTCGGTTAGATTTATCTAAATTTCAATTGCATTATCAGAATTTTTTATCCGAATTTTTCACCACTTATCCTAGTTTTGATTTTTTCGGATTTATGAACTAAAAAACACTTATCCTAATTTCGGATTTTCAAAAAAAAAAAACACTTATCCTATATTTTTTAATTAAAATCTAGAATAAAAATGAGTTGGAAATGAAATTTGTTTTTATCAAAAATTATAACAAATATCCTCTACATTATCTTATCTTTTAATAAAAATGAGTTTGAATTATTCAAAAATTGTTACAGTTAAATATAATCTAGAAATTTAAAGTTAGATATATCTTATCAAAATTTTAAATTTTATCTAAATTTCAATTGCATTATCAGAATTTTTGCTTCGGATTCTTTATTTTGTTATTGTTTTGTTATTGTTTTAATTTATTGGCTGTTTTACTTTCTTGGATTATTGATATACTTCAAAAAGGTCAAAAAAAAATTATCAAGGAGGAATTGATGTTGATGACTGATTTGGAAAAATATTTCTGCTTGCTTAAGTATCATGTGAAATAAAACTGTAACCAATGATGGAAAACATATATTCTGCAGAATTAAATGTAGATGTTATTGGATGTGTAATTCAAGAACTATATCTTTGCATGTGTAATTTGCAAAAATAACTAATATTATTAAAAAAAACATCCTAATAAATCAGAACAAACAACTAAACCTAAATGTAATCTTCAAACAAAATCATATAACCAAACGGTACTATTCAAAAAACAAAAAACAAATATTGCACTGAGTGAAAAAAGTTGACAGACTGAATACGATGCTAAAAAATCCTTGTTTCCTATTTATCCAATTCCTCTTGTTTAATTTGCTTGATTCCCTTCGTAACAGACAATTGTATCTCTTCATCATTGGAAGTAGTATCTAACAAACGTTTTTGTGGAGTGAGTGATGTTGAAGAACTGTCACACATAGATTCCAAATGCTTATCCTACATAATAAAAACGTAAATTAACATGATCATAAAAACCAAACTCTCATAATGAAATTGAAGTGGAAAAATAAAAAGTAAACTATGGATACAAAGAAATTTACCTCATTATTGCAGTTCAAACTGGTCACAATTTCAATTCCATGATTCAATTTGGAAGCAACCTCCTGAAGTTTAAAACAATTAATGGTTATGAGTTTGAGCTTTTGTCTAAAGCTAATGTGATGTATTTTCTACTTACATTATCATGTATGAGTGATAAAAACTGGGCGATGATATCTGCATCCTCTGATAATTGCTTCACTGTGAAAGTTCGTTTATCTTGATCAGTATCTACAGTTCTTTGGTCAACATCAATCCTGAATAAGCATCGTCTTTCAAACATTTTTCGAAAAGATTCAGGTAGTTGGCCCTGTTGAACATAATGTTATAGGAACATTATTTTACATCTATTATAAAGTACTAATCTATCT
Organism: Adenophora triphylla var. japonica; assembly: GCA_022495995.1. Classification (NCBI taxonomy): domain Eukaryota; kingdom Viridiplantae; phylum Streptophyta; class Magnoliopsida; order Asterales; family Campanulaceae; genus Adenophora; species Adenophora triphylla. Next base: position 62,418 of record JAFEMH010004813.1, on the reverse strand, counting down.
AATAACAAAATAACAACAAATTATCTACCTCTGAGACATCGGCAAGAACTACAGGAGCAGACATTCCGAGCAAAGAAGATGCAGACATCGGAAAGAGATTCTCCCTAAGTTATAAAAAGTCCTGTTTTTTTAAACTGCTCTTATATTCGTCAAATATTTGCAAGTTGAAAAAAATTGGACTTTTTATAATTTATGGAGAAACTGGTTTCTTCCAAAACTTACTCAACTTTGTGTATATTGGAACACAATCTGAAATTGTTTATATAGGACTAAGTTTTGAAAAGACATGTCTTTTCAAATTCAAACACAGATTTTCAACAGTTTATGACAGTTGAAACTGTTAATTCAAAAATCAAATCTTGGCATTATCCAGAACTTAAAATAATAATATAAAATAATATTAAAAAATATTTTAATATTAATTTACAAAAATTAAATTAGTTCAGCACATCATTTGATTGCCAAGATTCGAGCTTTATGTTTATAAAAACCTGTGTCATGGGGCTATGCCCGATGACTTTTGTCCGTCTCGAAAAGAGCTTCGATTTGATATGCTGTGCGTTCCGTGGTTCATCCGGAATCAAAAGTTACGCCCTTTTTAGCGCACACACCTAAACTTTACCAAAAACTCTTATTTCAAAAAAGACTTTTAATTTTCATCTTTTACCACACAATTTTACATAAGTTCCAACATCTTTATCATCACCAAGTATCACTTAGTACACTTGATAGAAATTAGGAAATCATAAATACTCGTATCTTTTTGGTTGAGTATTTTATTAATCAAGCATTAAACAATCAAGAAGGCAGGCTCAAATGGCATACAAACCGAGTTAATATGCATTAGAAATTGCTTATAACATCTAACAACCCATTATACATTAAGGTTAGTAAACAACATTAAATGTTAGTAAAGCACTGATATTTCTATCCTAAGAATAATAGCTCGTTAGAAATTGAAATATCATTTAATTATTAATCACTACTGGAACGAAAAGAATGTTTATTATTTAAACAAATTATATTTAAATCAAAATCTAAAATAAAACTCTTCATTGAATGTGACACATGGCGACTAATAATTGGTGAACATAGAGCTGACTTGGAATTTCACGTGGCGAGCTGTATGGTCTTGAAATGTTTCTGCTTTTATATATTATATAGATATAGATTGAATGACCATTATTGTCTCAAAATAAATGTTCTTTTAAATTTTTTGATTTAATTTTTTTTCATAATTCATTATATTTTTACAAATGTAAAATTTTGAAAATGAATTAAAAGAATGTTTATTATTTTTTCTAGATTAAAATTAAATTTTTTAAAATGATTATTAAATTTTGAAAAAAAATCATTCATTTTAGGATGGAGAGAATAATACAATTTAAATAAATTAAATTTAATCCAATAAAATAAACTAATCTAATAATCTAAAATTTAATATGGGGGATAATGATAAGAGAAATCAGTGCATGCTTCAAGACAATATTTCTACTTTCTACCACCATCACATTCTTCCGGATGAAGTAGTTGAACCGCTGTTGTTTGAATTTATTATGTTTAAAAATATTTTGTTTGGATTTAAAAGCTAAAATTTGTGTTTAAATCAAAATCTAAAATAAAACTCTTCATTGAATGTGACACATGGCGGCTAATAATTGGTGAACATAGAGCTGACTTGGAATTCCACGTGGCGAGCTGTATGGTCTTGAAATGTTTCTGCTTTTATATATTATATAGATAGATTGAATGACCATTAATGTCTCAAAATAAATGTTCTTTTAAATTTTTTGATTTGATTTTTTTTCATAATTCATTATATTTTTACAAATGTAAAATTTTGAAAATGAATTAAAAGAATGTTTATTATTTTTTCTAGATTAAAATTAAATTTTTTAAAATGATTATTAAATTTTGAAAAAAATCATTCATTTTAGGATGGAGAGAATAATACAATTTAAACAAATTAAATTTAATCCACTAAAATAAACTAATCTAATAATCTAAAATCTAATATGGGGGATAATGATAAGAGAAATCAGTGCATGCTCCAAGACAATATTTCTACTTTCTACCACCATCACATTCTTCCGGATGAAGTAGTTGAACCGCTGTTGTTTGAATTTATTACGTTTAAAAATATTTTGTTTGGATTTAAAAGCTAAAATTTGTGTTTAAATCAAAATCTAAAATAAAACTCTTCATTGAATGTGACACATGGCGGCTAATAATTGGTGAACATAGAGCTGACTTGGAATTCCACGTGGCGAGCTGTATGGTCTTGAAATGTTTCTGCTTTTATATATTATATAGATGATCCTTAATTTGAAAAATGTATTTATAATTTTCGGATTATAATGATCCTTAATTTTGAATTTAAAATTAACACTTTAAAAATATGTTGAATTATCTATTATCTATTAAAATAAAGATAATCAATTAAGATAAAAAAATTGAATTATACTAAATGGTATGAATTAGGCTTTTATTTTTATTTTATTTTTTATTTTCGTTGATTACATGAAATAATGGCTTACCATTTAAAAATCAAATTTTTGGAAAATCAATTCTATATTTCTTATTTTCGGGGATTGCATGAAAAAATTTCAAATTTTTAAAATCCGATCAAACCTTTAGATTAGGTGATTCAAAATGGTTTGAATTTTAAATTGATTGATTCAGTTATAAAAGGTAATTTTAAAATGAATAATATTTTTGGAATTTTTCCAAATAAATAATTCCTAAAATAAACTTTTTATTTTTTATTTATTTGGAAAATGATTTGAATTTTAAATTGATAGATTAAGTTATCCGAAATCAAAGGAATTAGGATTTTATTTTTATTTTTATTTTTTTTTAGGCGTTGGAAGAATTAAAGGATGACCAAACTCATTACAATTTAAAAAAATAAATAAAAAAAAAACTGAATAATTATTGCAGTCACAATGCCTAAATGAAAACAAATGCAAATGGTATAAAAAATTCATCGTTGCATAAATCAAAAAAAAAGAAAAGAAAAATAAACTAAAAACTTAAAGATAACATGACATCAATTTGAATGATTAAAAAAAAAATTAAAATAAACTAAATTCGTGAGTAACATTATTCCTACCGATGAACTTGATTGTTGTCGACATGATTAAGGCGCACTTGATCTATATAGTTAACATCAATTCGAATGTGACCATGAGGTAGTCCGCGTTTGAAAAACTCCATGGAGATGATAGAGACGAAAACTGCATAGATGAACAGATATATAATTAAAATAGAGGTTGTTAAAAAAAAATTGCATTCATAAAATCGAACTTAAACTACTAAATTAAAAGAATTACTTACATGAATTGAGGTTGCTAAAACAACATTCATCTTTCAAATCTCTCACAAGTTTATTGAATTTAGTTTTAAAATTGTCGTACAATAAATCAGTGATTTTTTCTTGTTCAATGCCAGAACTATTTAAAAATTTTGAGACTTCTGCCAAAAAAAGAGTAGATCCAAAGCTGATGAAATGTGAGAGAATCAACCGACTGTTTGTTTCATTGATATGTGAAATTAACAAACAATAGATTCAGCCTAAATTTTAATCATAAAATATTTTAGAGTGAATAAAAAAAATAGGATTACCTTCACGACAGATTCTATCACAGTGAACAATGGAATGGATGACTCTGATTTTCTGGCTCTTGTGAAGGACCTGTCGCGTGTGAGAAGAAAAAACAGATGGAGATATGTAAGTGCGAAAATTGAAGATTCCATTATGAGTTGAAACGAAAAACTGAGTATTCAAAAAAAACTGGTGGAAACTGAAAATATGTATTTTCCTTCGTAATTCACTCTAGGTTTGAATTTATAATTTTCATGAAAACTGAAAACATGTATTTATAATGTTAGGATTATAACTGAATAATATTTTTGGAGTTTTTTCAAGTAAATAATTCCTAAAATAAACTTTTTTTTAGGAGTTTATTTGGAAAATGGTTTGAATTTTAAATTGATTGATTAAGTTATCCGAAATCAAAGGAATTGAGCTTTGAATTTTTTTTGTTTTTTTAATTTTAGGTTTGTATTTTCGGACTATAATGATCCTTAATTTGGAAAATATATTTATAATATTCGGATTATAATGATCCTTAATTTTGAATTTAAAATTAACACTTTAAAAATATGTTGAATTATCTATTATCTATTAAAATAAAGATAATCAATTAAGATAAAAAATTGAATTATCCTAAATGGTAGGAATTAGGCTTTTATTTTTATTTTATTTTTTATTTTCGTAGATTACATGAAATAATGGCTTACCATTTAAAAATAAAATTTTTGGAAAATCAATTCTATATTTCTTATTTTCGGGGATTGCATGAAAAAATTTGAAATTTTAAAAATCCGATCAAATCTTTAGATTAGGAGATTCAAAATGGTTTGAATTTTAAATTGATTGATTCAGTTATAAAAGGTAATTTTAAACTGAATAATATTTTTGGAGTTTTTCCAAATAAATAATTCCTAAAATAAACTTTTTATTAGGATTTTAATGGGGCAAATGATTTGAATTTTAAATTGATAGATTAAGTTATCCGAAATCAAAGGAATTAGGCTTTTAATTTTTATTTATTTATTTTTATAGGCGTTGAAAGAATGAAAGGATGACCAATTGAGAATTGCCACGTGGCTTTCCACGTCATAATGCCACGTGGCGCTGTGTGAAGCCTGGAAATTCTTCTGCTTCCATATAGTATATAGATTCCATACGTGCAATAAATTTGATTTTGCGTAAAATTGATTTTATATAAGACTCCGTTTGTTTTGGGAAAAATATTTTTCGTAAAACGTTTTTTTCATTTTTCCTTGTTTGGTAAGCACCGAAAAATGGAAAAAATATTTTACGAAAAATGTTTACCCCACTTTTCTAAGTAAAATAACTTACGAATTTTACACAAATATAATATTTTTCGGAAAATAGTGACACCCTCACACACACTTATCTTTCCATACACTCCCGTGTTACCCACCCCAAATCAACCACCCCCGCCCTATCCCCTTATAAAAATGTTATTTATATTAAAATTATTTTTTACAATCCCCTCTCACCACCACCACCCCCACCCTCTGTCGGGTCAAAAAAAAATTAATCATTTTAAATTTATTTTTAATAACTATCTACTCCCACTACCACCACCTTAAGGACAAAAAAAATAAAAAATTATTCATTTTAAAATTATATTTTAACAACTCCCCCACTCCCAAGCAATTTTTTTTATTCATATTAAAATTATTTTTTAACCACCCTCGCCTTCCCCACCCCCACCAACCCCCTCCCACGGTCAAACTTTTTTTTACTCATAACTAAATTAATTTATTTTTTAACAATTCTCCTCACCCAACCCCACACCCCTACTCTTGGCTACCTACCCTACCCTACCTCCCCCCCCCCCACACACACACACTCTCAGCTACTCATCCTACCCCACCCCCACACCCTAGCCTACCATCATCTTACCTTTTATATTTCCCCCACCACCCTACCCTACTCCTATCCTATCCTACCCTACCCCACACACTAGGGGTGGAAACGGTTCGGTTTAGCTCGGTTTGGGGTAATTTAGAAGTCAAGCCGCTATACATCGGTTTGGAGAAATCCTAAACCGAGCTGAACCACAAAATAGTCCAAGCCGAGCTGAGCTAAACCATCACGGTTCGGCTCGGCTCGGTTTGAACCACGGTCTGAGAAAAATTGAAGGGTCAGACCGTGAGCCGAATAGGTTAGTGTGTAGTTAGACTAGATAGTACAAAACATCCAGTTGTTTCTCTAAAACTTTAACCTAATCTGGATTGAGTTCATAAACTATGAGTTGCAGGAAGCTTGAGATTGAAAGCTGAAATCTTTCCACAAACTACTTTAATGTATATAGTGTGTAGTTAGACTAGATAATACTTATTCATTGAATAGTTTATTATGCTTAGGTTGATGTATTTTGTTAGCCTGTTTGTATCCCATGTATACATGTACGTATACTTTGTATATATAAGTCTAAAGCATCAGACGGCAAATTCTAAATACAGGGAGTTTAAAATACAGGGATCCCGGGAAATTACTAATTTGCCCCTTTATATACCAATTTTTTTTTTTATCATTTCAAACACTCTCTCTCTCAGACTCTCCCTCTTCTCTGTGAACGAACGAGAGAAAGGCGATTTCAATCGACTCGCAACAACGGAAAAAGGAAAAATCGATAATGGTGAGAGTAAAAATCCGGCGTCCCAACCCCGCCTCGCAGCTGGAGCCGACGCTACCGCCAAAGTAATCGTCGCCGGAGCGTCCTCTTCGACCGTGCCCGTAAAGAAGGTAAACTTAAACCTAATTTAATGGGACATCTCGAGTGAAACCACTCGAGATGAATCTCGAGTGGGTTTATACGAGATGTCTCGTATAAACCCACTCGAGATGCATCTCGAGTGGTTTCACTCGAGATGTCATCCCACCGTTGTTGTTGATTTGTGTTAGATTGTTTAAAATTGAATCCAAGTTTTGGCATAAACCGGGTAGCAAATGAACCGGGTTTTAATGGGACATCTCGAGTGAAACCACTCGAGATGCGTCTGAGTGGGTTTATACGAGATGTCTCGTATAAACCCACTCGAGACGCATCTCGAGTGGTTTCACTGAGATGTCATCCCACCGTTGTTGTTGATTTGTGTTAGATTGTTTAAAATTGAATCCAAGTTTTGGCATAAACCAAGCTGGTAGCTTGATAGGCGGGTTTTAATGGGACATCTCGAGTGAAACCACTTCGAGATGCATCTCAGTGGGTTTATACGAGATGTCTCGTATAAACCCACTCGAGATGCATCTCGAGTGGTTTCACATGAGATGTCTCTAATGTATTGTCTCTCTCTTATTTGTTTTTTGTAGGCACGTGAACCTATGACCGTTTCGGCTAGAAAGAGGAAGGGCGATAAGCGTTTGGAGAGAGAAGAAAACCGGAGGAAGGCGCACGAGGGAGCCACGGTGATGATGAGCAGGAGGAGGAGGCGGCGGTCGATAGGGATAGTGGGGAGGAGGAGGAGGATAGTTCGATGGGGAGGAGGAGGAGGATAGTTCTGATGGGGAGGAGGAGAGTGATAGTTCTGGTGGTGGAGGTGGAGGTGGAGGTGGAGGTGGAGGTGGAGATGGAGATGATGATGATGGTGGAGGTGGAGGTGAGGAGGAGGTGGAGGAGGAGCAGGAGGAGGAGGAGGATATAGTAGAGCCTCCTAGACCACTGAGACATGGGAGGAGGCGGGGTCAGGTTGTGGCTGTCGGGCGGGGACGGGGAGGAGGCGGGGTGTGGAGGGCGACCATCATGGCAGCTTGAGAGGGACCCCGGTGGTGGCCTGCAGGATGTTTCCTTGCTATACGGGTTCGGTGATCACCGAGCCGGGACAGATTTGGAGTGACTCCATTAGTGAGTCATTAGTGACTTTCCAGACGAGACTGACGCATCTGGATAGGTAAGCTACTAATTAATGTGATATGTTTAAAATCTTGAAGTCATTTATACCACACACACACCGTAAATATTCCTTTACTTATCCCATGCTGCTTTTCTCGAGAATTGATTATATTTTTTGTTTCGAATCAACAGGTTCGACCGTGATGCGCATCCGGCTGCCGATAGAGCCTGGCTGGCCCTCGTGGATGCGTGCCGGGCCTCCAGCCTGCACTGGCGGTCATTCGAGGCCGAACCATGCGTACCGCTACGGCATTTTGGAACGGTGGTCTCCCGAGACTAACTCGTTCCATATGCCTCGGGGGAGATGACGATCACGCTGCATGACGTCTTTCATATCCTAGGTATGTTGTTGTTATATACTACACTCCGTCCCGCACGACTTAGGATTTTGGTCAACTTGAGTTCACTTTGACCGAGTAATTTAAACAAAAAAATAATTATCCAAATAAAATTCTAAAAATTGTTATTGTATCAAGCCTATATGAACTGTCTACATTCATGTCAGCATTACTGTTTATTTTTATAAATTCATCTCTTGTACTGAAATGTTTATGTTCATTTTCATTTTATTGTGTATCACCGCAGAGCAGGCTGTTCTAAGATCAGGACCCAGGTGCGACCTATCCGGCATCCGTAGCCACTTCCTTTAATATTTTGACCAATGTCATAAGCATGAAAAAGTCTTAAAATGTCATCTAGATCTTAGAAAAAATTTAAAAAAAAATAAAAAACCTATACGTGTACCACTTTCAGATGCTCGGGACATATTCCTTAAAACCCCAAAAAATGGGACATTTTTGTAACTCCACTTCCTTTAATATTTTGACCAATGTCATAAGCATGAAAAAGTCTTAAAATGTCATCTAGATCTTAGAAAAAATTTAAAAAAAAATAAAAAACCTATACGTGTACCACTTTCAGATGCTCGGGACATATTCCTTAAAACCCTAAAAAATGGGACATTTTTGTAACTCCACTTCCTTTAATATTTTGACCAATGTCATAAGCATGAAAAAGTCTTAAAATGTCATCTAGATCTTAGAAAAAATTTAAAAAAATAAAAACCTATACGTGTACCACTTTCGGATGCTCGGGACATATTCCTTAAAACCCTAAAAAATGGGACATTTTTGTAACTCCACTTCCTTTAATATTTTGACCAATGTCATAAGCATGAAAAAGTCTTAAAATGTCATCTAGATCTTAGAAAAAATTTAAAAAAATAAAAAACCTATACGTGTACCACTTTCGATGCTCGGGACATATTCCTTAAAACCCTAAAAAATGGGACATTTTTGTAACTCCACTTCCTTTAATATTTTGACCAATGTCATAAGCATGAAAAAGTCTTAAAATGTCATCTAGATCTTAGAAAAAATTTAAAAAAAATAAAAAACCTATACGTGTACCACTTTCGGATGCTCGGGACATATTCCTTAAAACCCTAAAAAATGGGACATTTTTGTAACTCCACTTCCTTTAATATTTTGACCAATGTCATAAGCATGAAAAAGTCTTAAAATGTCATCTAGATCTTAGAAAAAATTTAAAAAAATAAAAAACCTATACGTGTACCACTTTCGCATGCTCGGGACATATTCCTTAAAACCCTAAAAAATGGGACATTTTTGTAACTCCACTTCCTTTAATATTTTGACCAATGTCATAAGCATGAAAAAGTCTTAAAATGTCATCTAGATCTTAGAAAAAATTTAAAAAAAAATAAAAAACCTATACGTGTACCACTTTCGATGCTCGGGACATATTCCTTAAAACCCTAAAAAATGGGACATTTTTGTAACTCCACTTCCTTTAATATTTTGACCAATGTCATAAGCATGAAAAAGTCTTAAAATGTCATCTAGATCTTAGAAAAAAATTTAAAAAAATAAAAAACCTATACGTGTACCACTTTCGGATGCTCGGGACATATTCCTTAAAACCCTAAAAATGGGACATTTTTGTAACTCCACTTCCTTTAATATTTTGACCAATGTCATAAGCATGAAAAAGTCTTAAAATGTCATCTAGATCTTAGAAAAAATTTAAAAAAAAATAAAAAACCAGGGTTTATGGAAAATATGACATCTCGTGTATATTAACACGAGATATCTATGTGAAATCTCGTGTATAACTACACGAGATGATGTTTGAACATCTCGTGTAGACTCAAGACGAGACGCTGCTCGTGCCTGCACACGAGATGTCCCTCTGTATCTCGGGTAGACTTACACGACATAAATCTCGTGTAAATGTTATGTCGTGTAAGTCTACCCGAGATGTAAGAGGACATCTCGGGTAGACTTACACGAGACGGGCAGGGGCAGCGATGGAACAAATTAGATCCCTGTATTTAAGATCCCTGTATATAAATATATCCGCATCAGACCAACTAATCAAGTTGGGTTCATTAAAGTCTTCTGTTCATTTTTCCTCCTATCCTAATCTCCTACTTCTCTTCTTCCTATTCTGTCACGCTTCTTCCTTCTACGCCATAGGTCTGAAATCTAACCTATTAGGATTGGCTCCACGGTTCAGCTCTACGGTTCGGCTCGTGGTTTAGCTTGAAACGGTTCGACTCGGTTCGGCTCGGTTTGGCTTGAAGGGTCAGACCGTGAGCCGAACCGAACCGTGTGGTTTATCAATTTTCTAAACCGAGCTGAACCGCATAAGTTTAAAAACCGAGCTAAACCGCATGATTTGGCTCGACTCGGTTTCGAACCGCGGTTTGAGCCGAACCATTTCCACCCCTACCACACACACCCACCTCACCCCTACTAATCCCCACCTCCTACCCTACCACCCCATCTCCATCACCCTACCCCATTCTATCTCTTTCAACTTATATCAAATTGTATTTTATTGAAAAATATTTTACTTTAATTTATTACACATGAAAATATTTTTTGGAAAACATTTTCCTTACCAAACAGCCAAAAACATGTTTATGTCATTTTTCGAAAAACATTTTCATTTTCCGAAAAATATTTTACGAAAAATCATTTTCCGGAAGTATTTTACGGAAGTCGTTTTAAGCGAAACAAACGGATCCTAAGTCACAAATAGATTCTCCTCGTTAGCAATTGTGTTGAGAAGAAATTGAATGTAGCAATTCTCCTAGTATTAATACATCTTATTCTGATTGTAATTTTAACTTTTGCGAATTTACTAGGGATTAATTTTGAGTGAGGTTGTATACCATTTTTTTATGTTATAATCTGCTATACAATACAATAGTAATAGCTCAATAAATCTCTAATGTCTATTATCCAAAAAGAGAGACATGACCCATATCTAAACAGCTCGCTAGCTACAGAACAGAACAGTTCAAAATCCGGTCTCAAAGACAGTGACATCATCCATATAAAACGACCAAGCAGCCCTTAACAGGTCATCAACAACGATGAAAAGTAGCGCACATTTGACCTGGTAAGAAGATATTGATGGTTGGTTGTCTTGTTGGGTAGTGGAAGAAAGATTGAGCTGACAAAGGAGAACCTGGAAAATTTAATCTAGCTGGAATGTCACTTTCAGAGACCCTTCAGAAATCTTTGTATACTTACCTCAACTGCATCTTCAATACCTAGCCAAAACAAGGCGGCTTCCACCTCTGTTCTTCACATGGCCAAATAATTACCAACAAACTTGCAACTACAAGAGATCCCCTCTCAATCCTGAACCAACAGCAATATCTTTGTGTTATGAATATGAAGATTCTCAAAATAAGCTCCAACTCTTCAAAAATCGATGAATAAAGACTTCTATGGAGCTTTAAGAAAGTTGAAGTAGTAAATTATGAACATAAAAGTTGAATACGCAACAGAGTCACAGACATACAAATATTTCTATAGGCTGTATGGTTGTTATATATACTGATGACCTCCATAACTTACTAGTACGTACTGCTCCGACATAGACACCAATACACCATAAGGTATAAGTACTTAGAAGCCATTGGTAAGAATGGCCGAAACACTATGGGTATGTTTGGCAACTCAATTCCAATCCATTGAATTGGAATTGAAAGGGTTAAATTAGTTCCACGGAATTTATTTTGTTCTTTCAATTCCAAATCCAAGTCTTGAAATTGAGGTTGTCAAACATACCCTATAAGTAAAGCTAATTCTAACTCAGAATTGTGCAGATTTACTGTTGAAGCTCAAATCTCAGACAATCCACCCTATTCCAACAACAAAAAGACAGTGAAGTAACTGCAGAGATTCCAATGCCGAAATACAATTTGATTGAAATTATCAATATCAAGCAACTATTACAAAGACCTGCCGAAATGTTCAATAAATTTCGAAGTTCTCCAGCTAATATTACATATAATCCACCGTACATAAAGATTCTATCGAGGAAGATCAAGTCAAAGAAGAAATCTTGTGAACAGTTCCTCGGTTGAAGTTCCAACATAAAAATAATTGAGCATAAATTATACTTCTGGAAAAGATGCAATAAGCATATCAGAAACTTGAATCATTAGCTAAAATATTTAAAACAGCAATGACCAACATTTAGAGATACAAAGGCATTTATATACACATACTTGGAGATGCCACATCACTGAGTTTCGCAAGTCCACCCATTACGCAGAGCACATTCAATATTGATAAGAAATCCATCAGTTTAAGCAGGCAAAAAGGCCCTCGTCCCACCCAGAATATGTAAATACAAGGCGAGGCATATGGTAACTATCACAGAAGCCTTGGCACCAAAGAATCGAATAACTTCCAGTCCCCTATCCACAACCTTTTCATGAACAGCATCAACACTTCTTTTCATTCCATCCGATAGCTTCCATAATATGAACTCCACAAGGGATCGGATAGTCTCAAATGTTACCCTTCCTGTAACATCCAGCACAAATCTCCTATTACTTGGAACTGCTAATGTGGATGAAACACTACTCACCCAGCCACTATTCTGAATATCAAACGATCTACTTTTCTCCTCAACTTTTCTTTCCATTTCATAAACACCCTCTTTAGTTGGACCGTTCTGATCAAGAATCGCACAAGGGGAACTTGAACAAGACTTAGAATCCGATTTCGATGTTGACAGAACCTGATGAGATGTTTTGATCATCGTTTCCACGGCACCGCTACAGACAGAAACAAGAATGTCCTTAACTTTTGTGTGGTGCTTAGGATCAGTCAACCCAGAAAACATATCATCGTAAAAATTGACATTCATTGTTTTATCAAGATAAACAGCAACTGCAGTGCTCACAAATGTCTTAACACATTCACCTATAACTAACCTACTTTTCTCACTGCACAACAATTCAACCCACTTAGGCATATTTTCATCAAACTCTGGATTTCCTTCTTGTGATTGAACACTGGAATAAAATCCCAAAACCAAATTACGAGCAAAGCTCCCAACAACAACCGAAACAAAGCCTGTGCCTGCTGTAGAAATCAACTTGTCCATAACCCGATCAGGGAAACTAGAATTCTTCTCCCCATCTTCAATTTCACCCTCACTCTCTAACCTGTACCCCCTCAAAACCCCCAATGTAACAGCCTCAGAAACCCGAACCAATGACTGAGAAAACTCATCAGACTTGGCAATTTTCGATAATTGCTTCAAGCTATTAGGAATTTGGTCAGAATCAGACTCCAAAAACTCCTTCAAATCCTTGGAGACAACACCAATGGTCTCAGCTGAATCAGAAATCATTTCCACAATCGAGATAATCGCACCCACAAGCTTAACAAACCTCTTCCGTTTCCTAGCAACAGAAGGCAAGTGATAAACTCTATAAGCACCATAGCCAGAAAAACCAAACAAGCTAACTAAAATCAACCATTTCTTGTTCCTACGAGAGAAATCCAAACCCTTGTTGACCAATTGAAGATCCATTCTTACAGAAAAAGAAAAGAAAGTCAAAACAGAAGGAACCCCAGAGCTCAAATTAGTCAAACTCTAGGGTTCGAGCTTGAAAAACCTAGACTTTGAGGACGAGGGTAGAAGGTTTTGGAATTCAATCATGGGGACTGGGAAATCCAAGAAACCTAGGGTTTCGTATCAGAGAAAATTGGAGAAAAGCCTGCAAAATTGAAGTATTTATGGAATTGAATGCATTTGATTTAGGGGAAGACGAATTGGGATTGGAACGATTGTTGGTTAGTGTTAACGGTTTTGGAAATCTCCGGGACCAATTGGGAAAAAGGAAGAGGAGACGATATTTTTTGGAAAGTGTGATTGGAAGTTGGAGGAGGTGAGAGCTAAAAGGGCTTTTCTGGATAATACTGTACTCCCTCCGCCCCATAGAACATTACACGTTTACTATTGAGAACGGAAAATAAGGAATAATGTTATTAAAGTAGGTGTTGTGAGTGGGAGGAGAGAGAATGAGTGGAGAGAATAGTAAATTATAATGGTGTTGTGAGTATTAAAATAATGTAGGAGAGAGAATGAGTGGAGAGAATAGTGATTTAAGGTTTCCTTTTTAGGAAAGTGGGACTTTAAAGAGGGACGCCCAAAATAGCAAAAGGGGTAATGTTCTATGGGACGGAGGGAGTATGCTTTATTTCGTCACACTCAAAAATAAACACAATTAATTTTTTACGAAAATTAAAAAAATTGTAAATGTTATGAGTATAAACAGTAAAGTGAAAAAAAGAATATGAGGAGTAGAAAATAGTAAATGAATAGTTATTATAATTATTACAAGTAAATTTTATAAATAAAAAATATTAAAATATTTTCATTATAAAAGTACGTCTTTTTAAATGAAATAATCAAAATTAAACTTTGTATCTTTTTAAAATTTACTATTGATAATTTGATTAAACGCAATTTTTTTTTTAAAAAAATTCATTATCTATTTTGGAATAGATATAGCTATTGTATAAATATTTAATTATTTAGATAATTAAATATTTATTGCACAACTAAAAATTATTCAAAATAATTGTTGTTTAGCTATCTAAAACATATTTACTATTTTTACCAAATATCTTTATCAATAATTATGAAATAGCTATTGTACAAATATTTAATTATTTAGATAATTAAGAAAATAATTATATTCATGACTATAAATGATAAAATTTAAAACAATAATTATTTTAAGACAGAGGGGGTAACTATAAATTAATCAATGAGTCATGAGTTATAGAAAATATATAAAAAAAAACTATTTCGATACGACTTTCTTTTATTCGAAATTATACATTTTGAATTTAACACAAAAATTAAGAATTTTTTTTAGTGAATTAGGTGTTATCAATATGAAAATTAAGGTATGAAAGAGTAAATGTGGTAGAGAATAGAAAATAGAAAATAGAAAATTGTTGTGAGCGCTGAATCTTATACACTCATTCATTAGATAAATAACTTTCTCAAAATTGAAGGGTATATTTAAAAGAAAACAGTATTTTTTTGAATAAAAGAGTGTAATTTCAAAGAAGAATGAGGAAAACATCTTTTATAGTTATAACCAAGGAACAAATTCAATTATAATGAATGAATTTCATTAAATTAAATAATAAAATAATTGAGCATCATGCAATAAGAATATACTCCCTCCGTCCCAAAATGTTTGTCCCATTTGACTTTTTAGTTGAACTTTGACCACAAATATATGACAATTTAATTATGTTCATGAAATTTTAAAAATTCCTATTAATTCACCATTAATAATATTATCAACAACAACTTTTAAAATTTCATGAACATGATTAATCTCTCCTAAATTTGTGGTCAAAGTTCAACAAAAAAATCAAATAGAATAAATATTTTGAGACAGAGGGAGAGGGAGTATGAGGGAAAGGGGAAAGGGAAGATAGAAAAACCATCTACTACCTTACTTTAAATATAAACGTGCATTGGGTTTATGGAGTTGGCCTATTTTGACCATCCAAATCGCTAATATATTTTAATTCTTCTTCATAGTTATCTTATCTATCTAAAACCAAAATAATTAAATATTACTGTTTTGTTTTGTTTTGTTTTGTTTTGATAAAACCGTACTATTCCCTGCCTATTTGGCTCATTGTTTGTTTGATTTAATTTTGGAATGCAGAATCATAAATGTTTATAGAGAAAAGATGAATAATGGAGCTAAATAATAATTGATGTTTTGAAAGCAATATTCAGGATAAAAAGTATCATTTTATATTCAAAAGTTAACGAAGTTGTTAGCTGCTATTGACAAAATTGTTAAAGAAATTAACACCCGTTAAATATTCAACAATTCAAAAATGAAAAGTTAAAAAAGCGGGTCCTGAATTAATAAATAAAAAGCAGATGATTACAAGTTGCAAAACACCTTCTATTCTCTATTTGAGATAGTATATTCAAAGTTTTCCCCAAAATATTAATTGGGACAAATCTTCAGTCTTTCACAAAATTTTCAAGCTCCACTCAATACCACTCCACTCCCAACACTCCATCTACACTTATTTCTTGCAAGACAAATATCTATCTTTCAGGCAAGCACTATTTTTTGGAATTTTGATTACCCAAACCTTTCTTCTTCAACCATCTACTTGACCTCTTTGTCACATGCATATTAAACATTCTCCGCCCGATGACCCCACTTTATCGTTCAAACATGTAAGCATGTCTGAATCCTAATCAATATCATGATTTCTTGGCTCAAGTACTAAAATCCCTCTTTTATTTAATTGAGTCATCATCAGCTTCAAGATCACTAAATGATACGTCTTCATCATTTGCCACAAAAAAGCTTGTCCCGATATCCCCTTCCAAGTCTGAGTTGTCCTGAAGCCAAGCGTCCCCATCATCGTCAGATTCCTCAATCGGAACTTTAAAAGATGGGCATGCTCTAGGAAATGATTCTTCTCTAATAACAGACTTATCAACTATCTCATTCTCACTACTCAGAACTGTGTGTTTCTTTGTCTCAAAATCTGTTACTGTGGAGTTTGGGATTGTTAGGTCAAAAGTAGATGACCCAAAAGATCTATTTCCAGAAGGAGATTCTGATGAAGTGGGTTTATTATTGTCCTCTTGCAAGTAAGTTCGTTCTTTTGAAATAGCAGGACTCCTAGGTGACCAATCTGATTCTGGTTTGGTTCGTTTTTGTAGCTCCTGCATCCACAAACTTCTGGCCGCCACTATCTGCAACACAATGGGTGGGTCAGCAAACTGGGATGTGACTCCAGATAACTAACATGTGGAAATTTCATGTAAGAGAGGTTTCAATCCATCTCAGCCACGATTAATCACAACAACTATAATCGGGAGCTAAAACATAATGCTTCATTTCAAACACTGTTGTGAGCTCCCATCCCAAATTAATGGCAGTGGGTAACTTCAATGACCTACAGGCAAATGGCCTGAAAGTGTAAATTAAGATCACATTATATTCCCTCCATCCCATAATGATAATCCCATTTGACTATTCAAACATTTTAACAACCTATATTCATTTCCATCACAAACCTTATTGAAGTTTACTTATTACTCCATTACCCCTCTTCTTCCTTGGTTGGCTCTCATCCTTTACTCCCTCTCCTTCTTCTTCCTTGGTTGAAATTTAAAGTTCAAAGATTTTAGCCTAACAATTTTAGAAATTAGACCATCTGTTTGGGACATATAAAAATGACTACTGGGAACATCTTTATGGATGGAGGGAGTAGTTTTAAAGTGACTTTACCGGGCTAAATGAAAGTTGGTTAGTTAACACTTAATGAGTTAATGGTATTACTAACTCTTCTCTGGATTATGGTTGGCATGTGAAGCGTTGGCAAGTTTTTGGAAGGTGATAGACATAAAAGCATTAACTTGAGATATTTCACTTCAGAAGTTGGAAAAGGAGAGTGAGGTCATTTTTTACGAGTACAGCCTACTCAAACAATGGTAAACATTAATTCCTTTGCACAATGCAAGGAGAAAGAATGAACAAATTTGACTAAATCATTAGTGAATGCAGAAAAAATTGGAGTTAATGAATTGTAAAACGGAAACAATAACTTGAACAACAAACAATTAGCTCAACACAGTAAAAGAAACAGAAAAAGGTAGACATCAATATAAATAAGGGAAGCAAACGATCGTGACATGGCCTAAAATTACCTGAGGCGTTGATAGAAGTTCATTATCGTGCTTATTGAGCCTTGAGTGCAAAAGAACGAAATAAACCTTCCAAAAGTAACTCTCTGTCATGTGGGCAGGACAAAGTTCGATTCTGAGAGCAGCTAATCTGGGTGATAAACGTTCAATTGCCATCGCATGATTCCACTGGGCATCAGACATATCGAAATCTAAGCCAAAGAAATGAAAGCAGAATAAATACCACATAATGCATACTGATACTTCTAAAGAACATTAATAAACCATAAATATTATCTACAACGCAGTGCCTCACATTTTGATTATATTAATGCTAGAGAAACTAAATTTGGATCATCCCGACAAATTGTGCAAATTCATCATTTGAAATCCACTAACTTGAGGGACCAATCAAATTGGCTGTTACAATCAAAATACATCATGTGTGGTTAAGATTAGGTATCTCGAACACTAAAGTCAGCGTACAAACCCTAAGTTGTAACTTCCAGAAGGAGAAGATATATGATATGGATTATTGTCCATTCTATCAAAAGCACCAAAAACAAATTTTCATTCAAGGAGCGGCAGTTAGATATGCAAACAAATTGGAAGTGGTACCAAAGCTCATATAAATAGCCAAATTGTGGTATGTTATTGTTACAGATACACACGGCAAGCAACATCCTGTTGGAAGTGGGACATAAGAAGAAAGGCCTGATAGTGAAGGATGTCCGCCACAAACACAGCATGGAAGAAACAAGTTGGCAGATCAAAATGCACAATTTTGAACACTTCTTGAGAAGAATAACTAATGCTCCAGTGGTTAAAAAGTTTCTCCACAGGCATCACATTGGTTTAGACATAAAGAAAACAGTAGCATCACAAGAATCCACTGACGTATTAAACAGCTTAGGGTGAAACATATTCATCGGTGCCTTAGGATAAAAACTACCCTTCAAGTCTTCGACGGCGTCTCAATCCACATTGTCTAACTGGGGAAGCTATTTTCAGAGGTTCACTGCTATACGGAAAGCACCTACTTTCCCTTTCGACTCTCTTTTGAAGACAAAGAGCAAAGAACGACATCCTCAGAAAATCCTACTTGAACCTACCAAGTACCAACCAAGAGCTCCAATTAG
The DNA here is from genome assembly GCA_022495995.1 of Adenophora triphylla var. japonica. Taxonomy (NCBI): domain Eukaryota; kingdom Viridiplantae; phylum Streptophyta; class Magnoliopsida; order Asterales; family Campanulaceae; genus Adenophora; species Adenophora triphylla. Next base: position 43,757 of record JAFEMH010004813.1, on the reverse strand, counting down.
GAAAAAAAAAAGCTCCTCTAGTCTGAACATGATATCATTCCCTAATCCTATATCCAATATCCTAGACATAAAGACTTAACACTTCTATACCAGCTCCTAACAACCTTCAACTTCCACATACAGGCTTGACAACGGAATATCAATCAGATCCAAAGGTGCAATACAAATTTTCCAAATAGCAGTGAGAAAATATTCATCATGAACACTAAATGCCAGAATATGTCACTTCATCTTTCAATCTTCTCAGGGTATGGGTAAAATACAGTGTCGGTACGCGATACGTCAAATTCCAAAAATATAGGATACTGCAGTTCTACTATAAGATATTAAAAATATGAAATAGCCCTAACCTTCGCCTACGAAGCCAGAACGGTATATTAAAGGGATTGCATAGGGTATCAGTTTTTCACCAACTGATACCCAAGATTTCTTTTACCCTCACTAATTTTTTTTTTCAACCAGTGAGGAAGTATAGAGTCCATCTCATTGTACTAACTCCATACCAGATCATATTAATAGCAAATATATCCTCAATGATGAAATATATAATTCTGACCCTAGCCGTATCCATGATGTATCCTTGCAGTTGTCGTATACACGACGTATCCAAAACATATCCAAGCCGGATTATTTTTTAATTTGGATACGTACAAAATGCATCCTATACATATCACGCCGTATCCCCCTCAGTATCCTATGCATATCGTTGTTTCGTAGGATGTCAAACCTTACCATTGTGCACTGGATAAGAAACGAACTGCTTCACCACTATTCTAATCAAAAGTTGACAGAAGAAAAGGAACAATGTCCACCAGCACAACCATTACATTTCTGCTAAAGATTGATCCTACTACCCTAACCCTCCACTCCTACTGCCACAAATTTCTCTATCAAAAAATCAAACAATACCACCAATAATAACTCAAACACAATTCATTTTCATTGACAGAATTCCAATATATTTATCCATGTCTTAGGATTGTAGCTATGTAAGTACAGGCATAATTAAATTAACAACATACCGTCCATGTCTTCTTCCTCCGATAGAGGAAAATCCAACCACGTCTCTGGATGATTTGCTATATTCATCACAAATGCCAATACTTCCTCCGTTAGACCAATTGCATATTCCTCCTCCACCATATCCTCTTTTGACCTAACCACCTCCAAGTTTGACGAATTTGAAATTTCAATTTCACTCTCAAACCTACCACCATCATCTCTTTCAAATTCACCAGATAATCTCGGATTAGAAACAGAATCGGAAGCATCTTCTCCGGAGCAAGAAGAATCGCGACGGTCACGATCCTGTTGATGCGGAGGAGGAGCAAGAAATGTGGCCATCCCCCATAGTTGACGTGTTAGGGTTTCTGTAAATTCGGAGATATCTTCCTTCACCCCACGGTCACCACCTCTCCCCTGATGATGATCATCATCATCATAATCCAATTCCGATTCTTCATCGTGTCCGTTTAACCGGCGCTGATGTACGGCGTCATTTTGGGATTCGGACTGGTTAATCGTCGGAGAGGAGGTAGCGGATTCATACTGGCTGTGAGATTCGGCTTCGTCGGTGCCGTCATCGTCGATACGGAGAGAATTGACGATGGAACGAGCGAGCCATGACATGGTGGTTGGTTTTGATTGGATCGAGGTGGTTGGGGGATCATGGGAAAGGGGGGGAAAATGACGATGATAGAATCATCATACTGTTGAGCGTTTTTGTCTGCTTTTTGTTTTGCCAACGTGTATTTGGGCCCTCCTTGCTTATTGGATGGGCCCCACAATGAGTCAACTAATCAACTTTAAATCTGGCTTTCACTTCATACTACCGGGTCATCAGTCCTATAATTATAATTGGGCTCCATATCACAAAAAAATGTGTAAAGTCGGAATTTGGGCCCATCTGATAAATAAATAGTATGATTCAAGACGCCCAAAACCAATTTTAAAGGCCCAGAATTGATAAAACCTTGATGATGGTTTGGGCTTCATCTTCTTTCAAAATCTGATAAAATTTATTCACCAAAAGCTATCCTCCCAAAAATATGTTACTTTTTTGTCGGTGGAATATGGTCAAGATTAATTTAATATAGGTGGAACTCACGTCAAGTCAATTTATTATCAAACATTAATATCAATAAAAAGAATATGTGATACAATCTCAATCATAGATAGAAGAAAAAAAGCGAATGAATTCAGAAACGAGAAGTTCTTAATACAAAAAAAAAAGAAAAAAGGATTAAATAAAAAAATCACATTTCAGGTTTAATGGTAAACTCAAGTCATTTAGCTAAAAATTATATAAGCATTTGATTACCATCATGAAATTATAAAAATTACCATTGATAGGAAAATAGCATTTGTTGTTAGAATATGGCTTGAAACAGGAGTCAAAATTTAGGAGGTTGGGGAAACTGAAACTGAATTATTCAGGGTTTCTTGGATTTTACGTTTGACTAGGTTTAGGACATTGAGTTTTCTTGTTTAAATAGATTAACGAAAAATGTCTTGTTATTGTTTACACCCTGTTTTTACAGGTTTTCTATAGATCTGTCATACATCCCCTCCTTAATAAACCAATTGCAATCATAAACATTGTTTGCTCTAGAAGATATTTTATGACATAAAATCTAGTTTTTTTTTTCAATCCCGTTTGTTATGTTATAGAGGGTGCATTTTGTGTTTCTTGTCTCTCATCACTATTCTAGAGAGGTTAAGAAACAACCGTACGGATAGCTACTAACAATAACAATAATAATAACAATAACAAGTAGTTATTTTTTGGAGTGTCTAGAGAACTTATAATAGTCTCTAACTTTTTTGTTCAAGTATTTCAAGTTTTTATTTTGCTCCCTGAAAAATGAAATCTGACCCCCTAAAAATTACCACTGATCCACCTCAAACACTCTGGTACGAAGGTGACTTCCTGAAGGGGAGGTCGCCGGTTCGAGTCCCCCCAGGAGATTTTTGGGGCTTAATTTCCTACCTTGATTTAATTTCCTACCTTGATTTCAGGGTCCTTAGGAGCCCCCCGGGGCACATCCGTGCAGTTAAGAAAGCGGTATTGCTGGACTTGTACCCTCAGTGTGGAGAGTTCAAATCTTGGCAAGTGCAAAGCTGGAGCAGCCATTTAGTGTTGTAAGAGTGATGTAATTGCCTCTTTGACAGGAGCAGCTGGAGCAGCCATTTGGTGATGTAAGAGTGATATAAATGCCTTGTAGGAGGGCTCCTTGGGGGCCTCGGAGTATAAGGCGCGCCACCCCTAGTTAGAAGACATCCCACGATTTACCTCCGTCATCTTGCTGGGCCGATATCGATGGTCAGAATTAATCCGAAAGTGAAACCCGAGTATCAAAAAAAAAAAAAAAAAAACTATTCCAGACTTTCGGTGCATTTATACTAAATGTGTATTACTTCCTACTACGTCCCAAAATGAACTGTCGCTTTCAATTTGAACAAATTTTGATATTTTTTGTAAATTTCGATTACTAAAATGCATGAAAATCTTTGTTACCCTTTGTCCATAAATAAATGTCAAAAATTCAATAAATATGTGTCTTAAAATTTATTTATTTTTTTTTTTTTTGTAAAAATTGTCCCTAACATTTTTAACAGAATTTTTTTCGCTATTTATTTTATTATCGTAAAACTTAATGTTTAGAAAGTAGATAACAAGAATATTTATGTATATTTGCCATTAAAATATACTCCCTCCGTTCCCAACATAGATGCACACTTTGACTTTTTACGTAAATTAAGAAGGGAATATTATATTGAAAATGTTGTGAGTGTGAAAATAAAATAGGAGAGAGAATGAGTAGAGGAAATAGTAAATTATAATGGTGTTGTGAGTATTAAAATAACGTAGGAGAGAGAATGAGTGGAGGGAATAGTAAAGATTTCTTTCCATTTTAGAAAATGTGCACGTAGATTTGAGACGTTCAAAATGAAAAGTGTGCATTTAGGTTGGGGACGAAGGGAGTATAAAAAAACACACATTTTCAAAGAGAGTATCTCGTAAAATGAAATTTAGAAATTCCGGATGGAGAGAGTACTTTTAATTCTTTAGCTTTCTGAATAGTATATAATAAATGCTAAAAAAATTGATAAAAATATTTAATTGCAAATTTTTTTGCAGAATAGTCATTCATTTTGGGAAAAAAAATCAAAGTACTTATTCATTTTGGTACAAAAGGATATAGTTTTATGAGGTCATTGCTTAAAAGATTAGTTTTTATCTTTTTGTTTGTATGATTATATGATACAAATAAATTTCAAATCAAAGTATATTACTCCCCCGTAAAGGAGATTAAGAGTGCTATCAAGATTTTACATGTTTATTAAGAAAATACTAAGAAATTAATACACAATGCTAGTGGATTGGGGACAAAATCATCCAAAAAAAAAAAACTATTCATGATTCAAGTGGTTAAAAATTAGGGTAGTAAGTAGTAGTTTTTTTTTTTTTTGTGATTTTACAAAAAGAAGAGGTTATAAATGTCCTAAACACTATTTATTATTTGTCATTTTAGGAATAATGCATTGTAGGACACTTAGTTTGACACTTATCAAAAAGAAAAGTAAGACTTTTAGTCTACAACGGACTGAGTACTATATATCCCATGACATTGTTGTTGGGATTCGTTGAATAGTTTATTGTCTTTTATTTTCCTTTTATTTATTGTATGTATTTTGAAATAATGTTAAAAGATCGTTTATATGGACATTCTCTTGTTATTATTATCATTAAAATATAAACTAAAATAGACAATAAAAAATAGGCTTTATATGCTTCATTAAATTTTATTATATCTAATAGTGTGATATTAATTTTTATCTCATATAAAATTATGATTTTTCTAAAGAAACTTTAGAAACTTTGTATTTGAATGATTCATCTTGATTACTTTGTCTTTGAATGCATCTAATTCTTCACTATGTCTTTGAATGATTCATCTTGATTACTTTGTATATAAATGTAAGCATGCAAAGAAACTTTATGTAGTTTAATACTAATGTACTTGATTACCAATTAACCATAATTAGTGCACATTTCTATGTCAATTGTCTCTCTCTCCTTTTTGATAAATAATGCTCGCAAAAAAGTAATTCAACTTTAATTATTAAAATCAATTTGATTGAATTTGAAAGGAAATTATACAAATTTTAATTATTTTAATAGAATTTTAAAATTTGCAATTGATACACAACTGAACATACTATTATACTCCCTCCGTCCCTGAAAGATTGTCTCATTTGCCATTTTGAGTTGTCCCAAAAAGTATGTCCCATTTCTAAACTTAGGCATGAATATTAGTGCAAATCTACTAAGGTACAAGAAGGTGAAGCTCTTCCTTAATAATTGCAAAATATACAACAGGACAATCTTTTAGGAACGAAGAAAGTATTACTAAGAAAAATTATGATTTTTCTAAAGACCCTGTAAAAAGGCTCTTTTATTTACTAATCTATACTATAGTATAAATGAGGGATGTCCACCTCATCCTATGAACAGTTGAATGAATAGTTTCAATGGCCGAATTTTCCATTTTGTTCTTAAATTTATTTATTTTTTAATTAAAAAAAAACGTGTTCTCGGACACGGACTTATTCTAGTAATTGATATTTTCATACCCTAAATCGCTTAAATTGAAATACGAAACCTTTTCTACACTAATTTGTAAAAACAAAAATTAACGAATGAAATTGGTGCTTAAATGTACTAGGTTATTTGAATTTTTTAATGTTGTCACATGAGTAGTTTCAGCCTTAATAACTAACGTTGTTTGACTATGATTCTTCCATTTGACCTAACCGGATCTACAATATTCACACCAATTAGAACTACCAACATTAGGCAAAATGCATACTACTAGTATAATCTATCTTCCACCATTATTTGTCCGGGTAGAATGCATTCATGTACGCTCAATGAATCATTGAATTCCCTTTTCAACTTTCAATTAATTCCTGAAAATAATACTTTCTCCTTTTCACATAAAAAAACACAACATTAACTTTGCACAATAATTAATAATATTATATAGTAAATTAAGTGTTGTAAGTATAAAAATTAAGATAAAAGAAAGAAAGTGTGGTAGAAAATAGTTAGTGAATACTCCCTCCGTCCCGATAGAAATTGCACACTTAGGGCTATTTTGGTAGGCCGATATGATTAGCATTTATTAATAGGGAGGAGGTTATTAATCCAGAGATTAATAATACCACCCTATTTTTAGGATAAATAAGAAGGGGAAAAGAGGTGTTCAGATGCTTATCTGGGTTGTACTTTGAATAATTACTACGATTGCATTTAATCTACCAAACATATTTTTATTGGACTAATAATCCTATCCGGTCATTTATCGACCTACCAAACGGTCCCTTACTGTTTACGCGTAGATTAAGGAAAAAAATTATGGTATAAATGTTGTGAGTATGAAAAGTAACGTTGGAGAGAGAAAGTGGGGTATGAAATAGTGATTTGATTGGTGTTGTGAGTATAAAAGTAAAGTAGGAGAGAGAATTAGTGTGTGGAATCGTAAAGATTCTTTGTCATTTTAGGAAGTGTGCAATTTGTAATGTGACGCCTAATGAGAAAAGTGTGCAATTTGTAGCGGGGCGGAGGGAGTAATTATTTTGAGTATGGCAAGTGGGTATCACGAATTAAAAAATATTTAAAAAAAATCATTATAAGTGTGTGTCTTTTTAGATGGGATACCCAAAATAAAAATTTGTGTTTTTTTCGAATGTGACGGAGGGAATACTCCCTTCATCCGTTCTTAATTAATTAAATGTTAAAATTTTATTTAGGAGACATTTTGATAATTTTCACATTTTGTATAATTAGAAGGCATAAATGCATTAATATTCTCGTTATCCACTTTATAAACATTTAGGTTTGAAGCTATAAAATGACTAGTGAAAAAATGTTTATTTATAAAAATAAAATTTATTTTGGAAAAAAAATTCTTACAAATGGGCATTCACTTAAGAACCGGAAAGAGGGAGTACGTTTTTATTGGCTACCGAAGTATTTCAAGTAGGGGTGTAAATAGTTCGGTTTAGGCCAATTTACGGGTCGAACCACTAGTTATCAGTTTGAAAAAATCTCAAATTGAACCGAATCATGAAAAAATTCAAATCGAACCAAACCGAAACACCATATTTTGGTTCGGTTTGGTTCAAACCGCGGTTTGATTTTACGATGCGAATCGCGATTTAAACCACGGATCAAACCATGATATAGAACACGGCTTAAACCATTAATTAGAATATAGTTTCAGAATATACAATTCATTGTCATGATTGTTTGAATTTTTCAGACATATCATACAAAAGTTCAAAATTTAAATGAAATTGTGATTCAATGTTTATGATAACAACAAGTCATTTGAGTACTTGTAATGATATGTGCTAAAAAGTGAATTAACATTATTACAGGAAGATTAACCAAAAGAAGAAAGTGTTATGGGCTAAAACCCTTGAATAGAATTAGATGTTTTCAAATCTAAATGTGAGGTGCAGATTAAAGATATCCATATCTACAGTTAATATTGAACGATTTGGTGGTTTGGTTTATCAATTCGATTTGATGGTTCGTTCTCGCGGTTTCGAACCGTGGTTTGGGGGTACAGACCGCATGCCAAACCTAACCACACAATTTGATGATCTTTAGAATCGAACCAAATTACTATAGCTTGACAATTGAATTAAACAGCATGATTTGATTTAATTTGATTCCAAACTGCGATTTGCGGTTTGCAGGAACTACATACACCCCTAATTTCAAGTAATGATTTCATGCTTCTTAAACATGGGCTTACCCTAATTAAAATAAATACTCTCACAATCCTTATAACAATTTTTTATTTTTATTTATTTATTTATTTGTTAATATAGAGTAAACTTTATGAAAAAACAAGTTTTTCATACCCTGAAATTGATGGTCCATTTTTTTTTACTTTTTAGAAAAGCCATATTCTTGCTATTTAATAAATTTATAAATTTTGGTTGGGAGGAAACTAGGCTTTGAGAAGGGTTCATTCCTCCCTAACTTTTATAATTTTTACAGTTGACAATTTGCAATATTTGAATTTACTATATTTATCCTTCTAAAAAAATTCAGGAATATCTAGATCCGCCACCGACCTGACAGTCTTCAAACAAACAGATGAAAATAAATAAATCAGAGCAGATGCACAAAAATTAGTTTGAATACGACCCTCCATCAAACCAATAATATATACTCCCTGCATTCCAAGAATATATGCACTTTTTTGTAGGATGCGAGAATTAAGGAGAAAAGTGAAAAAGGTAATGTGTTGTGAGTATAGATAGTTGGGTGGGAGAGGGAAATTGAAGTAAGTGGGTAATGGTTGTGAGTAGAGAGAAGTGGGTCTCATTTCCATTTTAGAAAAGTGTAGATTATTGTAGGACGTTCAAAAGGATTATTTTGCAGATTATCATGGGACGAAGGGAGTATGGTGGCTTGATGAATGAAAGTAGTAGAAAGTTGGTCTAAGTCAAAGATCCCAAAATACACACACAAACAATCTCTCCAACTTTTAAAGAAAGGGGTCTCGTGCTCCTCTCGACCAACAACGTGGTTGTCGTAATCTTTGTCTAACAAAGTTGTATGTTTCCATTTTCCCTTTTTAACACCAAACACTATCCTTTCACTTCCAATAATATTTCCCCTAATCCCTCCAAATCTCCCATTTCTTGATCCCATCCACTTAACCTTGTAATCCACACCTCCCCTCCCCCCCAAACTAACTATGGATTTGGGAGTTACGGTAGGCATACATGGGTGAGTAGAACGTCTGAAATGCGAAGCGAGTTGAATAAACGGACAAGATTGTTGAGATCGTGCACACCGAACTTCTGTATAGTCCGACTGCACCAGCCCTGAAACCCTCAACTCAACCATTATAGCAATACTCTCGTTCGTAGTTTGATAACAAGTTGCCAAACTTTAAAAAAAAAAAAAAAAATTTACTTGTGGATTCATCATTTCACAAACTTTGTCACTGGTACAACCTTTGTTTGCATACAGTTCAACATTAGTTATTTTTGTGTAAAGGACAACACCTGAATTTGATCATCTTCCGCCAACGAGCCATGGCTTCGGTGGCATAGGCCTTGGCTTTCCTTTGGAATGAAAGGTCCAGCTTCGAATCCCCCTCTCAACATTGTAATTTAAAATGTTGAAACTTGGCAAAAAAAAAAAAAAAAAGATTAAGAGCTGTTAAGACGTTATGTGTGTGTAGAGTCGTCAATACGGGATAACGGGACGGTACGGCACTATGTTGTCCCACGACTAATGCGGGACTGGACGGGACGAATTTTCGCGGGACTAAAACATTCCGTCCCTTCTCAAATCTACTGCGGGACGCGAGACAAAGCGGGACAATGCGGGACAAGAAGACTTTAAAATTTAAATACTTCAACATGTTTGTGTTAGATTAGCTCAAGCTTAAGTATACAGTATATGTGGCCAAACAATTAGCTAGACCGGATGGAATTATATAATCAAAATATATTAAGACTGGCATGGCATTGATGAATTTTAAAAGTGAATGCAAATTAGGTTGGAGGTTGGTATACGCTTCATTTCATGTTTCAAAACTTAGGTACAAGTAGAGCCGTCAATACGGGATAACGGGATTGGACGAGACAACACTATGTTATCCCGCAACTAATGCGAGACGGGACGGGACGAATTTTCGCGGGCCTAAAATTTTCCGTCCCATCCCGTCCCATTTGTATGGCGGGACGGGACCGTCTCAAATTGACGGCTATATTTGTGTGTTCATCAGTTCATGGTCTGTCAATCTTGAATTACAGCAGTTCCCTTGCAATAACAAAAAAAATTATATCTAAACCTAAGACCCATTCCAATCCTTTTTTTATTCCATTCCCATGATGCAAATGCAGAGCAATTAGCTTTTGCCTTTTCCCCCATGCTACCAAAACAAACATCTGAGATACAACTAGCAAATACTTTTGGCTGTGTGTGTTTGTGTGTGTTGTGTGACTGTGAGTGTACAGCCAGAAGCAGATATTAGACCAAGCAAGAAACAGAATAGGCAATCCATGTAGAATTAAGTAACAATTGAGATGTGAAATTGATAAATCATTGTACAGTTTCACCTAATATTCAAAGCTCAAAACACTCTACAAACTTTACATTGGTGGAAGCAGATGCAAAGCTACAAAAAAAAAAAAAAAAAAAAAACGCAAAGTTGAATCACAAGATCCATGAAATCCAAGGACCCCGAGAAAAAAAAAAGGAGGAAGAACCCAATAACAATCGCGACAATAACTTACAGTTGCCATTGCAAACTGCAAACAAACGGCTTCAATAAACCCCTCCCTCCTCCACATTGATCACTAATTTCCACATACACTGAAACCCAATAGCACAGCAAATATATACTCCTCGGCATTATTGGATCACTTGCAAGAAGTGACCAGCCAGTGGGCAATTATGATATATCATCAAACCCCACATTATGATGCTTCTTTATGGTATAAATGGAAAAAAATGAAGTTTTTTTGATATAAACAGGAGAGACCAGGGTACCTCTTCAAACCCTTTTCGCTTGCTCTTGATTCGACTTTTATCGACCTGCAAGCTCCACAGCCTACTCTCCTTATGTTAGAAGGTCCATTATGAACAATTGCCACTTTTCCCTTCACTGTATTGTTCTAGTAAGCTTACATTTAGAAATGAAAAGTGTAGCTGTATAATTTAAACTACACAATTTCAAAAGCTCTGCTGCCCGTTGCTTTAGAACCGAATTGCAACCACTCTGAATCACAAGAAGAAGCTTTGCTGCAAGACCTGCATCGACAGCAGTAGCAGCACATTCTTCTGGGGAGAGCTTGCAAACTGCCCACAAAATCGACAATGCCAACTGAGTACAATTCTCAGAAACTCTCATCAACAATTTGACCATATTTGGAATAGTACTCGGGCAATCCTTCAATGCCAATCTACCTTCATCTAGGGTAGATAAAACATCAAGAACATAAAGAGCTAATTCTAAGCACTCCAAATTCAAACTTGGCAAAATTTCAGTCAATTGAGGAATGGCCCCAATACTCACAATTGAGCTTCTTACTGATTCATGTGAACAGATAATCTTCAACAATCTGAGACCTGCCAATACCCCATTCAGGTTTCTCTTATCCTTCACTAATCTCAATACTCCCACCAAAAGACTTAAACTTGATACATTTTCCGACCTCGAATCCTTGAATAAAACTTCCATCAATTTGGTACAATTTATCTTGGTTTCTGTTGATCCCTCATTCAATATATCCACCATTAATGAGATTTTATTGGGTTGCATCAAATTAGAGATTGAATCTTTACTTAAATCCAAATTCACCATTATCCCAATTGCTTCAGACCCAACAGCATGACTAGTGAAAGGACCCAACAGGGAAGAAATTAGACTTACCCCACCATTGTCCACCACTGTTCTTCTGACTGAATCATGTTCTGTAGACACCCTCCTCAGCTCTTTGAGGGTTTGAATCCTTGTTTGACCTTTGACTTTCTTCAAAGTTTCCAATAGCTCCAATGCCCTCCCTTGTACATCTTCTGACCTCTTCTTCATAGCCAAGTACTTCTGAGAATACCAACTGTAAATAAGATGGTAAAGGGTCGAATTTGGAGTGACAGAATCATCCCAAAGCTCCTGCATTGTTGTGGGGCAAGTAAAGTGCCCTAAAGAAAACCATTTGAGGATATTGGACCTTTCATAGGTTTGACCGGTGCAAAGGGTCACGGGATCTTGCATTGGCTCCAAAGAAATTGGGCAGATGAAGACTGAGGGCACTTCAATTGAATCTAGCTTCTCAATCATTGTCTTCAGATCCACTTTCTCATCGGCCATGGTGGTGGCGCCACCGCAAACAAAGCCATCGCCACCGCCTAAAATTCCATCCTTCACGGCTGTTTCCAGATCCAAGACTTGCCCACCACTAGAAGGCTGATACATAGGCATTTTCACAAACACCTTTCGAGCTACCCAAAAAAAATCTTCACCAAAACTCTAGACCGCACAGACCCTTTAAGCAGAAATCAAGTCTTCTCCAAGATACATCACATCCAAGGGAATGCAAGCGTCAGTTGAAGCGTGTGGAGGAAAAAAGACTAGTTTTTCCCCTTTCTTTAGCCTTCTTTTTCACCTCTTTCTCTCTCTAAATTTCTCTCTCATTGACAAAAGAGTATCAAAGGGGACAACTTTTCTTCATGACCATTCTCTTTATCTAGTCTTTATCTGGTCAAAAAGACCCACATTGTTCATTTTCACTATCATCATCATTATCAAAGACCATGATGAATTTTGTGATCTAACACCTCTTCCCCAATACCAAAGCTCTCAAATCTTCCCCTTGAAGCCCAAAAAGATTGAAATGATTCAAACCCAGATCAGGATTATATCAAAAAGAAGCAATCAAGACTGATTAACAGTGGAAAAATGATAAGAGAAAAAGCAAAAAAGATGAAATTCTGATCAAACACTCGAGACCAAACAGTACCCACTAAATTGAAAACGCCAAATCAATGAATGGTTACAGCAAAAAATCAAGATTTAGTGAGGAAGGCTGAGAAAAACCAGATTTTTTAGGAGAGAGAAAAGGGAAAGGAGAAGAAAAGTAAAGTGTGTGTATTGTGTATGAATGTGTGTGACCGTCCTCGACTGCTCTCTTTTTGGGTCAAGACTTGAGTGTTGAACAAACCCTACTAAATAATTTATTTATTGATTTACTTTTTTAATTAATTAATTAAAATAAAGTTTGCATGGGGGTACGGGCTATAGCAGGTAAATACGGGGCTATGGGGTTTTGAGCACCACACGTGCATTTATATCCAGACTGTCAACTTACCGAGATATCCGGTTATTTTCTTAGTTTTCGTATAAATTTGAGAATTTGTCTCAGAAAAAGAACACAAATCACTTCTCCTTCCCAATTAAATACTCCCCCCGTCCCGGCGGAAAAGCCACAAATTTTTTTTTTGGTGACCCATTTAAAATGACATTTTCTCAAAAAGGAAATCTTAAATCACTATTTTCTCCACTCATTCTCTCTCTTACTTTACTTTTACACTCACAACATTCTCTTTCTTACATCACCTCCCACTCATTTTCTCTCCTATTTAATTTTTTATACTCGCAACATTTAAACTTTTTCTCTTTCCTACATCACATTTCTTATTTTGCGTGCCCTCTTCATTTTGTGGCTTTTGGCCAGGGACGGAGGGAGTAGAAATTATACGAAAATTTTTAACAGTAGTATACTGAATGCAAAATTTTAAAAATATTGCATACTCCTTTTGTCACGTTATAAAAATTAGGGACTATGCTTGATATGTTCTAAAAAAGTTTCTTAATGTTCGATAAGTTCCTTTTTCATGTTGCAATATGATGTTGTATTATGTTTCGAAAATACAACATCAATTAAGGTCATAATACTGCATTCCGGCGGCCGCCGGTGACCGGAGTCCGAAGTCCATGGAACGGCGACCAGATTCCGACCTCCGGCGACCGAATTCCGGCGATCGGCGGCCGAATTCCGGTCAAAATTGCCGAATTCCGGTGAAAATTGACCGGATTTTGGCGAAAATTGATCGAAATCCGGCATGCGGCGATAGCAAACGGCGGCGACGGAGCTGGGCTGTGGCGGAGGCATGTGAATATGTCGAGAAGCATGATTCTGTCTCCTCGTCATATGAAGATATGCCGAGGTAAGAACTTTTCTCTCCTCATCATTATGACATCTCGTAGCGTGAAGAGCCAAGGAAATAGTATGAAGAGCCCGTTGCCAATGTTAAGGCCGAGGAGATACCTCTCGGCATACGAGGAGGGTATCCTCGACGCTCGTAATTGGGGCATTTTATACTTGTATATGGATTATGTTTATAGCCCAATCCATTTGGGCCCAACCTGGGCAAGCCCATGTTCGTATCTCGGTTTATACTGTTCAGTGGCCCCCGACTTTCTAGCTCGAACTAGGACGAGGAGAAAGTCATCTCGTCCTCGGCTTACGAAATACAAACATGTTTGACACGCGTCAGAGACGCTTCAGTGGTGCGACGTTTCACTATCCGCCGGTTACTTGCCATGATGATGAGTGGTGGGCCCCCAAGTCTGACAGGCCTCGAAAGTTGTTGCTGGCATTTAATGTTTGTGGCGCCATACTCGGTGACCCATACTTCTTTCGGGTTTAACCCGTTTTCAGTGAGTATAAAAACTAAAATTACATTCAGTTTAACCTTTCCACACCCGTGTTATTTGAGAGAAAAGGCAAGAAATCCACCGACGAGCTTTGCAGTCCCTGTTTCCGGCGAAGTTTGAATCTTTCAGTGAAGGTGTTTTCGTGCGTGATTCCGACCACTTTCTCACAATCAGGTATACATTTCTCCCTCTTTACTCATTTTGTTTATAATTTTTCCATTTCTAGGGTTTTAGAAGGGATTTTGGGTGTGTCATGAAAAACCGCCATTGTCAAGCTTGAAGCTTTTCTTCATGAATCTTTAATTTTGATTCTTGAAGACTTTTTTTTCTTTAAGTCTCGTATCAATTTCTTTGAACTTTGTCTGAATTCCTTTGAATATTGTGTAAACTCCCCCGTTGATCTTTGATTCCCCTTTAGAAAAATGGCTCGCTCTTGGGATCATTCTCCTCGATTTCGTTATGGGTACCACACATGCAATTTGAGGGTTTACCGGAGAGAGAGAGGACCATGGTTGTTGGTGACCTTGGCAGAGATAGGAAAAATGTTGAGGAAATATGGCCGTACCAGAATGTTCATCCAATACCCAGATACCACAAGGATAAGGATAGATAGGATTGATTCGCTGTCCCTCAATGTTGTCTTGTTCGAGGATAGGACCGAGATGATGGAGCACATCGAATTATTCTACCCTTCCTCGGATCGCATAGTTCGTGAGCGTCTGAGTGGTAAGGCTCCCTCCTTGGCCCATCTTGTAATGATGAGGAGGGGTATCTCCCTCCCCCGTCTTGAGATCAGCCATGGACAAGGTAAATAATCTTTGACTCCTCGTCTTTTTGCAGATATGACGGGAAGAGGGGAAGAGACCTCCTCGTCAACCAAGATAGTAGATGCCTTTGTCGAAGGTGCCCAAGTGGAAGGCAAGAAAGGCCGAGGAAGGAGAGGTCGAGGAGGTGGAAGAGGCCGAGAGAGGCCACCAAAAGCCGGGGACCCCATGCTGGAGAAGTTATATTCCACGTACGGGGTAGATAAAGCTGAGTTCAAGTTAACTTACATCGGCAAACCCGTCTTTAAGACAGACAAGGAGGAGAAGAGTTTCTACTACAACGATAACCATGTCCATTTATACTTCAAGCAATTTCAGCAAGGTCTTCGTCTCCCATTGGACCCTTTCATCAATGAATTTCTGGGTGATGTGAGGGCTGTGCCGGCTATGCTGGGGGCTAACGGGACTATGGTCCTTTTTAGTTTCATCGTACTTTGCCGTAGTTTAGGTTATGAGCCTACTATGGGAGCCTTCCGTCATTTCTATCAGACCAGCTATGTCAAGGATAGTCGGCTCCTCGTCTTACGGAGTGACCCCAAGCATCCAAAAATTCTTCTCCCAATGTCCAGCAAGGTTGGAGATTGGGACAACCATGTGATAAGATATGAGAAACCCAGGCAAGCGAGGTGGGAGTTCCAATCCCTTTCGATGATCCAACTTGCTCGGGTCCCACATGCAATATGGGTGGACCCAAGATTTGATCAAGCGCCTCGAGGAGTTTGTCGAGGTAGGGCTTCTGACCGGCTTTGGAGGCCTCGGATCATTACTACATCCGGGCGGGCTGACGGGGACCGAGGGATGGGGTGGTTCCCACAGTTACTGTTAGAGGAAGGCGTTTCAACGGCCGGAGGACGCGCCCGGTCTTGTCTTCCATGAAGATTGCGCGAGGTGTAAGGTCCCCGTTGACCAATGCCTTAGAAGATAACGTAAAGGATGTAATTGTTTTTCCCTCGTTTTTTGATACTTGTGTTTTTGATGTTATCTCTCATTCTGCTTGTATGTAACCGTATCTTCCTTGTCTTTGTAGATTTAACCCCCGATCAAGAAGCGGAGCTAGCGATGAAGAAATTGAGCGCCGTGGAATTGATCAAGCAGAAGAGACTGTAAGTACCCCAATCTAGATCACCCTCTTCCGAGCACACGGGAAACACCGCAGACTCACAAACGCAGTCTCGAAGACCCGTGACACTCAAAAACCCCCAACCAAACCAAGGGAGGAACCTTTCTGTGATAAAAAGGGACAAAAGGACCTTTTGAGAATTTTTCAGAAATTAGAAAAGCATACATGGTCCGTACGGACCTCTTTGCTTCAATGATTACTGAATCCCCTTAAAGTCCAATATATTCCCTTAAATCCCAGAGTGCATCATTACTGAAATACATGGTTGGTCCGTACGGACCTTATTGCATGCCAGGTTGGTCCGTACGGACCTTATTGCAACCAGACCATCATTTCAGAATCCTCTTAAAGTCCACATTATTCCTTCAAATCGAGGAAAACTAAAAATTTGGATTACCTATGAGGTCCGTACGGACCTTATTGCAGATTTTCCTATACTATAAATAGAGGGCTCCCCCTCCCTCATTTCACACATCTCCCTCTTCTCACCTCTCCCCCCAGCCTTCAGGTATCCCTCTAAGACCCTTCGGGGCACTCCCGGCCCCTTTTGGATCCTTCCGAGGCCTTCCGAGCTCCCTCGCGGTGCTTCGAAGCCTCTCCGAGCGCTCCCGCGCTGCCCCGAGGCACTCTCGAGGTACTCTGAGGTCCCTCGTGGTACTCCGAGGCCTCGCCTGGTCTTTCCCGAGGCGTCCCGGCTCTTTCCGAGTCAAACCAGCAACTGAAACGCACGTCGAAACTCTGCCCGGAGTGATCCTCTGCGATCCCAACGCACGCCGAACCTCTGCAGAGTGATCACTGCGATCCCAGCATCCTCGCCCGAGCCAGCACACTGCAATCCCGAAGCACGCCGAAGCTACGTCCGCGTACAACCGGCTCCTCCCGAAGCAATCCTGGTCAAATGCCGAACACTATTCCATCCTCAAATACTATTCCCGCCGGAAGACAGACACGAACCAACATTGGTTAGGCTTCCTTCCTACACTATTTCAATACATTTCAATACATTGTGTACAATGTAGACATCCGATACAACATGCATTTTTAAAAAATCACATCACGCGCACACACGCACACACAACATGCGGTTAAAGAATGTGGGGGTATTGAAAGACTCGTTTTGACGAGGTGAGCTCTAAGATTCTAATATTCTCTTCCCGAGGAGTCATCTGACCTCCGAACTCAAAATCTCATCACACAAAAATAGTTTTTAAACCGATGCCTTTTTCAATGTTTTGGGCTTAATAAAAACGGCGTGGCGACTTTGCAAGCAAAAACACGGCGAGACACCTCCCAACTACCGCAAACGGAATAAAGCCGATGCTTGGGCGCGACAGCTGCCCTATCGTATCCGGGCCATTTCCGAACGCGACAAAATGCGAGATGTCTGGGCCCCCGCGCGCGAGGCGGATCCCTGGAGTAATTTCGGTTGGCGACTCATTTGGGATTTTTTGTTTTTAAAAAAAACTTTTAAACAAAACAAAAGATTTTTTAAAAAAACAATGATGAGGGTCAAACTTTCATTTTACCCCTTTCTTTAACTGTTGTGTGTGTGCATGTGCTTTACTTTTTATTTTACAAATAAAAATACAAAAAAATGCATCAATATACATCTGTGTACATACATTTAAAATTCTTCGAAAAACTACATTTTACTCCAAAAAGAATTTAGAGACCGCACACTACTTGCACCATCAGCTTCTACAGACACCGTGAGACGCTACGATACACTTGCTTCGTCGCTCTTGATACACCGCACACTACAACCCTCAACCCGGAGTCGGTCTCGCTGTAACTGCTTAGTCTTCCCTAGAGCCTCTTGGATGCGCACGGGATCATTCCAAACATCCCATCCTAGCTGTCAACCCCGCACGCTTGCATCACACTCTATCCCGACCCGGCTGGTTTTTACCCAGCCCGTGTCATACAAGCCTCGGATACATATCCCATGCCGACCATTTTCGAGTCGAAGCTCTAGAACTCAAGATCCTCATGCGCAAGCAAAGCGATGAAAGGTCATGCTAAAATCTTGACCCGATCTTGATTTTCCGGAAGTTACACCTGCACGATGTTCCGTCCTGATATACATCCATGCTCACATGACACCATGTCATCAAGCCTTTAAAACATCGCCCATGACGATACGACCCACCAATGCCTAACGTCACAGATCCCTTGCGCAAGCAAGGTAAAGAGAGGTCATGCCGAACTCTCGACCCGATCTTGACTCAGGTGCCGGCTCGGCTCACTATTCACATGGCCGACGCATTAAAACGAACATGACAGTCTCTGACCTTAGGTTCGGATTTTTCTTTTAGGCCGGTGTAAACCGCTTGCCCTATAGGACCCTCGCCTGGGGCTGTCCACCCCGGGATGTTGAAATACAGGTGCAAACAAGGGGCTTATAGCTGCACAGATGGTCTCCACTGACCCAAGATCTAGCATAGTTGCGAAAAAGAAGAGAAATCTTTTCCAACCAACTTAGGATTCTGAGAAAACACCGTTTTAAATTAAAATAATAAAAAAAAGTGGAAACTGCATGTCACATGAGCTTTCCCCCCTTTATCCAAAAGCCCATCCTGTGTCTAAACCTTACCCGTCACCCCCTCCAGCAAGCCGAGAGTGAGCGAGAGTACCCGGGAACTATTCTCCCAGTGTCAAAGCCGCAAGGTCCAACTTCCTTCCCGCACACCAAGGTAAGTACCCCAACTGATCACCCCTTTCAAACACACGGAAACACCGCACTCATCAACGTAGTCTCGAGACCTCTCTCACTCAAAACCCTCTCAAAACCCTCTCAAACCCCCAACCAAACCAAGGGAGGAGCCTTCCCGGGATAAAAGGGACAAAAGGACCTTTTGGGAATTTTCAGAAATCGGGAAAGCAATTAAGGTCCGTACGGACCTCTTTGTTTCAATGATTACTAAATCCCCTTAAAGTCCACAATATTCCTCAAATCCCGAAGAAATGATTACCCAAATGCATGGTTGGTCCGTGATTTTAACCTCTTTCGCATGCCGAGATGGTCCGTACGGACCTTCTTGCATGGGGACATCCATCATTCCGTAATATTCACCATCATTGCAGATTCCCTCAAATCGAGGAAATCCAAAATTGGATAACCAAGAAGGTCCGTACGGACCTCTTTGCTCCGAAATTTTTACTATAAATAGAGGGCTCCCCTCCTCATTTTCACACACCTCCCTCTTCTCTCTTCCTCCCTTAGCCTTCTCGGCTCCTCTAAGTCCTCTCGAGGCACTCCCGCCCTTTCTGGATCCTTCCGAGGCCTTCCGAGCTCCCTCGTGGTGCTCCGAAGCCTCCCGAGCGCTCCCGAGACGCTCCCGCGCCGCCCCGAGGCACTCTCGAGGTACTCGAGGCCCCTCGTGGTACTCCGAGGCCTCGCTCGGTCTTTCCACGGTGTCCCGGCTCTTTCCGAGTCAAACCGACGATCCCAAACCACGCCGAAACTCGCCCGAGTGACTCCCGCCACCACAACGCACGCCGAACCTCTCGCCCGAGTGATCCCGACGATCCCCACGCACGCCGAACCTCTCGCCCGAACGCAGCCTACAACCTCAACTCACGCCGAAACTCGTCCGCGGACAACCGGTCCCTCCCGGGCAATCCCGATCCGTACCTAACGCTACTCCGACCTCAAACACTATTCCCTGCCGGAAGACAGACACGAACCAACATTGGTAAGGCTTCCTTCCTATACTATTTCAATACATTTCCATACATAGCATACAATGTAGACATCCGATACAAAGATGCATTTTTAAAAGCACACACACACACACACAACATTTAAAGGATATTAGGGTATCCGAAAGACTCGTTTTACGAGGCTACTCTGGTGAGCTCTAATATTCTAATATTCTCTTCCCTGGGAGTCATCTCGACTCTCCGAACTCAAAATCTCATCACACAAAAACAGCTTTAAAATTATCTTTAAACCGATGCCCTTTTTCAATGTTTTGGGCTTAATAAAAACGGCGTGGCGACTCTACAAAAAAACAAACGGCGAGACACCTCCAACTCCGAAAACGCCGCAAAGCGAAAATGCCGATGCCGGGCCGCGAAGGCCTCGCTGATCCGGTAATTTCGCTTGGCGACTGGCTGGGATATTTTGTTTTAAAACTTTTAAACAAAACAAAAGATTTTTAAAACGATGATGAGGGTCAAACTTTCATTTTACCCCTTCCTTTAATCAGTTGTGTGTGTGTGCACGTGCTTCGTTTTTATTTTACAAAAATAAAAATACAAAAAAAATGCATCAATATACATCTCGTGCATACATTTAAAATTCTTCAAAACTTCGTTTTTACTCGTAAAAGAATTTTAGAGACCGCACACTACGCGCATCGCCGCTCGGTTACACCGCACTCTACTCACACCGCCGCCTCGGTTACACCGCACGCTACGCGCACCGGCCGCCTGGATACACCGCACACTACAACCCTCAACCCGGAGTGGTCTCGCTTGCAGTACCGTTAGGTCTTCCTAGGCCTCTTGGACGCGCACGGGATCATTCCAAACATCCCATCCTAGCCAAGCGTCAACCCCGCACGTTTGAAGTCTTGAGTCACACTCGTCCGCACTCTGCTGGTTTTTACCTGGCCCGTGTCATACGCTCGGATACATATACCATGCCGGCCATTTTCTCGAGTCAAGGCTCGAACTCAAGATCCCTTGCGCAAGCAAAGCGATGAAAGGTCATGCTAAAATCTTGACTCGATCTTGATTTCCGGCTACACCTGCACGATGTTCCGTCCCTGATATACATCCATGCCGCATGACACCATGTCATCACGCCTTTGATACGTCGCCCATGACGATATGACCCAGCCTAACGCCTAACGTCACGCATCCCTTGCGCAAGCAAGGTAAAGAGAGGTCATGCCGAACTCTTGACTCCGATCTTGACTCAGGGCCGGCTGGTTCACTATTCACATGGCTAACGCATCAAAACGAACATGACAAAGCTCGGTCCTTAGGTTCGATTTTTCTTTAGGCCGGTGGAAACCGCTTGCACTATAGGACCTCGCCTGGGCCGTCCACCCCGGGATGTCGAAATACAGTGCAAAACGAGGGGCTTATAGCCGCACGTATGGTCTCCATCGACCCAGATCTAGCATAGTTGCGAAAAGAAGAGCAATCTTTTCCAACCTACCTAGATTTCGAGAAAACATGTTTTAAGTAAATTAAAACAACAAAAAATCAAAAATAAAAGAAACGGAAACCGCATGCCACGTGAGCTTTCCCCTTTTATCCCGTTAGGCCATTCCCGTGTCTAAACCTTGCCCATCACCCTCCAGCCTAACAGAGTGGTCGAGAGTACCCGGAACCCGTCCTCCCAAGTCAAAACAGCAAGGTCCTACCTCCTTCCCACCTCTCGTCACCAGATACCCGTCAATTCCCCATGGCCAAGTCAAGGATAACAACGATGAGAACGGGACCTTACCCCCAAGAAATTTCCCAACACCGGAAGAAGTTTGGCAGGTCCTCATGGCTATTGAGAAACGCCAAGGTGAGCAACAAGCTCGATCGAAGGTGCCATGCACCACTTCGAACCTTAGCCACCCAACTACCTCGGGGCTTCCTAAGCCATGATCGCTCCTACAGCCTCTAACATCTCTCATTGTCTCCCGTAAGTCAACCTCGTTACCCTCGTACGAGCCATGCAAGCTTATGACGTAAGACCACAAGACCTTCCAGAGGAAAGCCCGCCCATCCAGCCTCCCCGAGGTCCCGTACTCACCGCCGAACAACGAACACATCTCGGTGGGACGTTTGCGACAGGAAGTGCTTGTCCGGAAATGGAATTCCAGTGATGCAATGAACGAGGGCCGCCCTCGACGAAAGAAGAAGCTATCTTCTCAACAAAACCGAAAAGAGGTATGAATCCGGTGATCCCACGATGAACCCTTGGAGAACCCTCAGAAAGTTTGACTACTATGTCATCTACTCCAAAGAAATCTCCCCACTTAGTTCTCGCACAAGGCCACGGCAATGTTTGCTCCATGATCACTGGGACGAAGCTCGCACCGCCACCGAAGGCCCGAAGGTCCAGATAATCCAACCCCGTCTTGGGAAGATCTCAAAGCCACTATTGATGCTTCGCAAAAAGCCATGACTGGAACGAATTGAAATGCGCAGCCCGGCCTTACGCCAATCGTGCTCCTCCCACCTTAAACGGGAGAGACAAGCAAAACCATAAGTCCAGAGGTGAATGTTCTCGACACGTTCCGGCCAAATCCCAAAGTGAATCCTCCACGGACAGACAAAAGGCCAGCCATACCCGAGCCACGAATTGAAAAGGGGCCCTACGCCAAAGAAGCCGAAACCTTGGACCCAAAGGTTGAAGATCCCGTCTTGACACGCCTCAAGCGCACTCAGCTAACATCTCACTCGGTCCTTACTCACTTCATCTTACCCGCACAAGCTCAAGTTGGAAGAAAGCTCGGCCTGCACTATGGTTCCCATCACAAAGGACACCCGATGAAGCAGCCGATGATTGGCAACGTCAATTACAAAGCAATATCATCACCTTCACAGAGCTCGATCTTCCAAAATTTGGGGCCGACCACAACGAGCCTCTCTACATAACAGCTCAACCGGACGAGCGCCGTCTCCTCGGTGTTGGTAGATGGGGATCATCCATGAACGTCCTTCCAGCCAAAATGATGGATTTGCTAGGGATCAAAGCAACCGATCTAAAACCCTCGACTGTGCAATCAAGGCATACGACTCAACATCCCGCCCAGCCTGGGAATAGCCACCTTGAACCCGTGGTTTGGAAAACAAATGGTCCCGACAGATTTCCAAGTCATCGACATCCCGATCACATTCATCCGCCATTTTGGGACGCCTCGCTACACCAGCATCAATGGGGTGGCATCCACTCTTCATCGTGCGTAAAGTTCGTCCAAGGAACAGATCTTACCATCATCTACGGTGATAGCATAGTCAACGAAAGGACCGAAACAAACGGCGTCCCGGCCTTAGAAATCAAACCCGACGATGATGGCATGATGCTAACAGGTTCACCATCGAAAGCCCAAAGGCCCAAGTGTGCCACATAGACCGCCTTTGATTTGGGACAAGATCCCTCCCCGATGAAAATGATGAAGCACATGAACTACATCCCGGCTCGGCTTGGGAAAACGCCATCGTGGCACTCAACGTATCATCAATATCAAAGAACAAATACCTCGCACGGCCCGGGATACTCTCCTACTCCCGAACACATTGCGGAGGACAAGCGAGCCGCACGAAAACGCTCCACGTATAACAAAAGAGGCTTCGCACGCAATCTCCGATCTTCGTCCTTACAGCCTTCGACATGACCAAGTACTTCACAAGGAAGGCCGGCAACTTGGAAGAAGATCCGTAAAAGGGAACAGAGCCGATCGCCGCCAAACAAAGCCGGCCGACAACCATGGACAAGCTCCAGCAGTAACTCGGCAAGATTCAGAGGCCTCAAGCCAAATCCCCGTCCGAAGAGCATTCCTCGACACACCGCCCTCGCCGGGATCCACAACCACCACTATTCACAATGAATTTTGGTTCGGGAAAACCCCTCTTTGGCGGAAGAATTCGAAAACTCTCTCGTCAACACTCCCGCCTTCAACAAACGGGACGAGTCCGCATTCGAGCTAGTAATGCCCAAGACAAAAGCAAGAGACTCCGCAGACGATGCTTGGGACGAGCCACCGCTCCACTCGCTTCTTCAAAGAAGAAATCGAGATGCCTGATCTAATCGATTTTGTTTCGATAACTCGTGATAGCAATGATCGGGAACGGTGACATAAAGCCTTTCAAGCCCCATCTCCTATCAAGCTCATTGCCACTCAATAACCGGGCCACCTTCTCCTGACTCCACCGCCAAAGAAAAAGGACATGATCGAACAACTTGGTCTCGACCCTCGAGTCCTAGAGTCTAGTGTCAAAACTCATCCCGAGTCCATTAGCTTTGAATTTGAGTCTCTCGAGTCATCCGATGGCCTCACGCCGAAGATTACGAACTCATTGCCAATAATGTATTCCCGTATGCTCTTAATGAATGCTTCGATCTTTCCGAGTATCCTCTCATTGCATCTTTAACAACCGATAAATTAACTAACACACAAACAGCTTAATAACGATTCACTTGATAAAGAAGCGTACACATTAAACGAACAATACATTAAGCACATCTTTAAGCATGTTGTCAAACGAGAGAAAACCGGGCCCAAGCCGCCGAGGAGGTTTTAACCAAAGTGAATTTGGGAACCGCCAAGAGCCAAAAGAGACGCAAATCGGAAGTTTCTTCACCGGCACAGAGCAAGACGCATTGACCGCACCGCCAAAGAGTTCGTGGATGTGTTCGCTTGGTCTTACCGAGACATGCCCTGATTAGATCCTAACATTGTAGAGCACCGGATCCCTCAATCCCGAGGCTAAGCCCATCAAGCAAAAGCTACGCCGAATCAAGCCGTAATGGTCTTTACAAGTCAAAGAGGAGATCGAAAATGCTCCGTCGGCTTCATCGTGGTGATCGAGTACCCCACATGGCTCTCCAATATCGTCACGGTCACCAAGGCCAATGGAAAAGTACGCCGCTGCGTGGACTTCCGAGATCTCAACAAAGCAAGTCCCAAGGACGATTTTTCCACTACCCAACATCGACATGTTGGTAGACACTACAGCCAATTTCGAAGTCAAGTCCTTCGTGGACGGTTTTGCCGGCTACAATCAGATCAAGATGGCCGAAGAAGACCAAGAAAAGACAAATTTTCACAACCCCTGGGAACCTATCGCTACACGCAATGCCGTTCGGACTAAAGAACGCTGGGTTACTCTACCAACGGGCAAAGAACCGCCCTCTTCCACGATATGATCCACAAAGAGATCGGGCGTACGTCGATGACATGATCGTTCACTCAAAGGGATCGACGGACAACACCTCGCGTACTCCGAGAAAATTCTTCAATCGCTCCGAAAACACTCAATGAGGCTTAACCCCGCCAAATGCACATTTGGGGTTAGCCGAGGCAAGGTTTTGGGATACATGGTCACCGAGAGAGGCATCGAGGTGGATCCTCAAAAGATCAAAGCTATCATCGAAATGAGACCACCGCAAACTCGTACAGAGGTGAAAAGCTTCATGGGCCGCCCGCAATATATCGCCCGCCACAACCAATTGACCTCTATGTGCGAGCCAATCTTCAAACCGATGAAGAAGAACGCCGACATCGAATGGAACTCGTAATGCCAAGATGCCTTTGAAAAATAAAAGCATACCTTGTGAGTCCTCCGATTCTCTCGTCCTCCCCACGAGGAAAAGCCACCGTTGCTATACCTAATCGTGACCGACACCGCAGCTGGAGCCATGCTCGTCAAGAAAAGAAGGAGTCACGGGTCGAAAACGCCATCTACTTCGTCGCCGAAAGTTTCAAGGCAAATAACTCAATACTCGCCCTCGAGAAAACCCGCGCAGCCTCCGTATGGGTTGTCGGGAAACTACGGCACTACATGCGCCGCACACGCACACTTGGTTTCCAAAATGGACCCACCAAGTACCTCTTCGACAAACCATCTCTCACAATGAGGCTCGCCAAATGGTCTTTCTTCCTAGCGGAATTTGACATCAAGTACGTAAACCAAAAGTCAATCAAGGGACGGGCCATGGCCGAACAACCGGCCGATTTCCCAACCGACGAGGCTCGAGGCCCCGAACCACAATTTCCAGACGAGGGAATCTTCGCAATCGAAGGCGAAAATCGATGGCAACCGTTCTTCGACTGAGCAGCCAACAAAAAGGGAAACGGCATCGGTATGCTCTTGGTAGATCCCAAGGACGAGCACACCCCAATTGCTATAAAGCTCAATTTCGAGGTAACCAACAATGCCGCCGAATATGAAGCTCGCGCCGCCGGACTACAAGCCGCACTCGAGAGGAATGTCCGTAAACTCGAAGTTTATGGGGACTCACTTGATCATCAACCAAGTCTCCAACAAGTGGAAAACCATAGACCCGTGCTTGCAAAAATACCATGCCCGCATGGAGGACCTCATCACACAATTCGAAGAGGTCACCTTCCATTACTTGCCAAGAGACCGAAACAGTTTGCAGATGCCTTAGCCACCTTGGCTTCCCTTGTGGAAATCCCTCAAGGAAAAGCAATCAAACCCTTCAAAGTCGGACGAAAGGAAATTCCCTCGCCACCGTTGTGAGATCGAACTGTAACCTAAGCCCGTCAATGAGCCATGGTATAACCAGATCTTCCAATACCTCCAGAACGGGGAAACCACCTTCATGAACAAGGAAGACCCACACACGTAAGGGGTCAAAACCAAGAGCATCATGGCCCTAAAACGCCTTGCCTCTCACTTCGTCATCCTCGGGACATGCTATACAAGAAACGCTACCACGGGCCACTCCTACGCCGCGTCGCCCAAGAAGAAGCAAGCAAGTTCATGAACGAAGTCCACAATGGGGCTTGCGGTCCCCACACGAACGCCGCAGCCCCGATGCAAATCATTCTCGTGGATGGGCTACTATCGGATCTCCATGGAGGCAGATTGCATCCACTTTGTCCGAAGCCGCGACAAGTGCCAACGGTTCTCCAACCTCAATCATCTACCACCCCACGATCTCTACCGCATGACTACACCTCGCCCTTTCGCCACTGGGGAATTGACGTCATCGGGAAAATCGCTCCGCCAGCAAAGAATCTGGCCACGAGTTCATCTTAGTAGCCATCGACTACTTCACCAAATGGGTCGAAGCCAAGTCCTACAAGGTACTCACCTCCAAGAAGGTCGCGCATTTCCTCAAGGAAAACATCATCTGCCGATACGGCATCCCAAATGAGGTCATATCGTACAACGGCTCACACTTCAAGGGGAATTCGATGCATCGCCGGCTGAATTCAAGATCACACGTCACAAATCTTCTCCCTACCGGCCACAAACAAACGGCGCCGTGGAAGCAAAGAAACAAAACCCTCGAACGGATCATCCGAAAATGACCACCCGAGGACGAGATTGGCCCGAGAAGCCGCACCTTGCACTTTGGGGCTACCGCACATCACCGTAACACCACGGGAGAAACCCCATTTGCCCCGACATACGGGATGGAAGCAGCCCTTCCCATCGAGCTAGAAATTCCCTCACTCCGAGTGCCGCTGGAAAATGACATCAACGAAGTCGAATGGCTCCGAAGCCGACATGACGAATTGGCTCGCTAGACGAGCGACGACTAAAGGCCATGGAACACGTCCGAGCCTATCAAAGCAGATGGCTAGAGCTTTCGACAAGAAAGTCAAATCCCGAGACATCGTGGAAGGTGACCTTGTACTCAAAGAAAAGCCTCCCACTCGAACCAACCCACCGGGAAAATGGGAACCCACATGGATCGGCCCTTTCGTGGTTCAAAAGATCTTCTCCTGAGGCGCCATGAAGCCGACGTACCTAGACGGCAATCCCTTCATGAATCCAAATAACGGAAGCAAACTTCGCAGATACTTCGCCTAAAGAAGAACAACCGTGGCATCTCTTGGCACTCCATGTAGTGTCGAACTACGCAGACCCGAGCCCTCTAGTCCGGGGAACGTAGGCAACCTTAATTGGTCCGGCCTAAAAATACACAAAAAGTCAAAAGTTTGAATGTCAATCAAGACCTCCATCAAGCTACGCACTTTTCAAGAACACGCCCCAACAGCCACCTTGACCAAGTCAAACGACGGCGGCAACATCAAAGGACATCCGAGGGTCACTCAAAGATCAAACGATCGACTCATGTCCGCTCTGCCAGGGCTTGTCTTCGCCCTCACGCGCTTCAAAAAAAAAAAAAAAAAGAGAGCTCGAGCAAGGGCTCACAAAAAAACAAAAAAAAAGAGCTCGAGCAAGGGCTCACAAAAAAAACAAAAGAAGCTCAAGCGTAAGCCGCGAAATTGAGGTCAAGAGCCCGACGCCAACAAGAGGCAAGGAAGCTACGAAAAGACCGTCAAAACGACTTGTCAAGGGAGCATTCAACCTCTCACCAAGCACAAAGCCTCAAAGAAAGGGATTGCCGCCGTGGCCTGCATCGTCTGGGCCCGCAAATGCAAATGTAAAAGTCCAAAGATGGACGCCGACAAAGTGCACAATGTAAGCAAAGGCAAACAAGAGATCTTGCGTCTCGACAAAGCTTTAAAAGTAAATCACAAATCACTAACGGTTACAACATTTCTTGATGAGTTCAAGCACGGTCTACTCTCAAGTTCACAACATGCTAAAAGACAAATTTTAATACATTTAACTAATAATGTGTTTGCAATGCAATGAATGGATACCTAGGAGGTCATTCCGCGCCATCTCGCTTGTCCCCTCGCCATTCTTTCCTTTCTTCCCTCGTCCCCGCGAGTCTTCTTTCGCTTCACGTGAACCAACTCGCGTCTCTCGCCCGAGATCCGGGGTCCTCCCGTAGAGTCAAACAATCCAAAGAGCTCTCGTGGCTTCATTCGCCCGTGCTTCGGCTCGGATCTCCTCCCCGCGAGTCCGTAAAAGAGGACCTCTCCCCGTCGGGCCGGTCAACTCTAGTCTCGTAGTCAAACAAAGTGTCTCCCGTCACATCCAAAGGGTCGACTGTGCTTCGAACTCCTAAGGCAATAGCTACTACGGCAACCGGGTCCTGCACCGCTACACGCCTCGCTCTCCAAGACCACTGGGATCGCCCAACACGCCGCTCATACCAGTGCCGTATACCGAGCCGTCAATACAACGCTCCCGACGTCTAAGGAGTACCACAGAGGGAAAGCGGAATACTTCCATACCTCGTAAAATACAAGAAGGCACCCGAAGCCGCCATACAAAGAGGAACTACCTCCGCAAAGAGCAAGGTCATCCTGCCCCAACAAAGGCTCCTCGCTTCATCCCAAACCGCCGGAAACAAGCGACGGAATATAGAAGGAGGACCAAGACAAACCCGGAACTCGACAACGTAGGACCCTTCCCGCAAGATCCTCCCGGTCTCAATCCTCCAAAGGCAGGAACCCACCCGGGATCTGACGATGCGTACTAAGCCGTGCCATCCATCTCTCCCAAAGTGATCGATCCATATCCAACACAAGAGGTCGCCGAGCAAATGACCACGGGCTAAACGACGTCTGAGCCTCTGGACATGGCCTCGAAGTCTCTCTCGCAGCCACAAGGTGAGCAAAGCGGGGCTTCCCCTCTCATAAAACGATCCCTGGGCCGCAGACGATCGATACCATGAAGAGTCTCCCCAAAGACCAACGGGACAATATCCTCTCCAGCCTCCGCAAAGGCCCTACCACATCTAGCAAAGCGCCATCACAAATGCCAAGGAACCGACTGTAAAAGCTGCCGCCATCACGCACAAGGCAAATACATCCCAAGAGACGTCACTCATCATCAACCATGAACCGCTCCGCAGCCTCGTAAATGTCGATATGACCCGAATCAAGGATCATGCCCCGCACTTCTTCCAACGAAGCACGAAGAAAGTCCGCAAGCTTCACGCTCACAAAGAAGACCACCAATCAAAGGAAGCGAGATGGCCTCCACCTCCGGCCCTCCAATCAAAGCCCGAAAATCCTCAAAAGTGGGCACCATTTCATTGTAGGAGAAACAAGACACGTGCCTCCTAACATCCTGTAACTTCGCGGCAGCCCCGCAACAAATCCCAATCAGAACCAACTCCTTAAAAGACCAAACCGAGCAAAGACGAAACCTTACCTCGAAAGCCCGTCTCGATGCCTCATACGGCGCCGCATCCACGTTTTCAACCGCTCAAGGAAGTGTGCTTGCCTCTCCCGCGAAAGCCTCGGCAAAATTCTAGGGACGTACGAAGAATCCATGGCAAAAATGGAGGTTCCTAGAGAAAATGGGGAAGAAAGCTCGAAAATGGCCGCAAATGGGGAAATGAGGAAGAACTGCAGACACTCGGAAAGCATTTATGTCCTTCCCAAAAGCAAGGTTGGTCCGTACGACCTCTTTGCATGCTAAGTATGTCCGTACGGACCTCCTTGCAAATGTAACTCCATTTCCTCAAAGAAACAAGCATAAAAGCCACCGTCCTCGCAAACCTTGCTCCAAATCGCCCAAACACTGCCAAAGCCATTCCCGCAAACATACACTACCCACAAATGCACTCTCACCACGTGGCATGCACAAAATAAAAATAATAATAGCAACAATTTCTAGGACAATTCCTGAATCACAAAAATGACATTACATCTTAAAATAAAATGCCGTTTGCCATGCAAATACATGTGTTTTATTACAGTACCAATAAATGTCTCGTTGCTAAACAAAAAAAAAAAGAGGGATATGAAAAGAGGGAAAGCAAATGAATACTAATCGAATCCTCAAG
The DNA here is from genome assembly GCA_022495995.1 of Adenophora triphylla var. japonica. Lineage (NCBI taxonomy): Eukaryota > Viridiplantae > Streptophyta > Magnoliopsida > Asterales > Campanulaceae > Adenophora > Adenophora triphylla. Next base: position 13,196 of record JAFEMH010004813.1, on the reverse strand, counting down.
CATCATCATCCTCGCCGAGGTCCTCCAAAGAAAAGTCGGGCATCCCAAATAACTCGCCCGTCACATCCTCGTCGTCGAATACCGAGCACCCGCCGGAGGCTCCCACGAAAAGTACTCAAGGATCAAATCCGGCGAAAGGATCAAAGAAGGAAGGCTCGAGGAACCCTCACCCCGTGCGCCATGCGGAGGCATGAACCGATAAAAGGGCCGCTCCTCGAAGGCCCCGCAGCCTCCCGAAGATGTCCCCGCATCCATGCTATGCCGCCTCAAAGGTCCCTCCCGCTGCGGCTCCGCTCGGCTCTAGGCGGAGGAACGCCCACGTAGAGTGCCTCAAGGCATAGGCTCGTACGCCGGCACGCGTCGCGAAGACCGGCAAGATATCTTCGAAGCCATCTTCTTCGCAAACGACCTCATCGCCACGTAACGGCGAAGTCAAGATATCATAGGCTCTCCTGGGACTCCGCACCAACAAGCAGCCCAAGGAAACGCCAAAGAATACGCTTATACTCAACAACAAAAAGAGAAAAATACGTAAAAGATGCCAAGATGGAAAAGAGTAAGCACACTCACCGATCTATCTGGGTCCACTTCGTATGCAAGCAGAGCTCGCTCCGAACGGGTACATGTACACCCTCCTCTCGATCCGTCCCCGCGGACGTACGTGAAATCCGGTCCCGGCATCGGAATCCTCTCGGGAGCTCGCGGGCCGCCTCTCTCCCGCGCGCACTGCGGCGCCCCTCGCCTTCCTCCTCACGAAGGCCCCGTACTCCTCTCCATACAAGATGAACTCCTGCGCCGACACCGCCAAGGTACCTCTCGAAATCGAGCACGTCCATGTCCCGGAATCAAGCATCCCAAAGGGAGGGTCCTCTGAGCCACGGGAAGCACACCGGGGCCACGCCGCTGTAAGACCCGCTCCTGCATACATGACATCACAAGTCAAGCCCCGCAAAGATCTTCCGCCGCGCCGTCACTCCTGAGCCCCTCAAACTCATCCCCTCATACCGAGCCCACGGGAACAAGACGAACCCTCCGGCTATCCTCTCCGCACGCTCCCGCACATCCCCGTAGGCGATGGTGAGCTTCCCCGCCGGTCCTCCTCTTCCTCGCCGTACGAGCCTGCACCTCAAAGATAGCAGGTACGCAAAGAATGTACGATCTCTATCCCACGGGAAGCACCGGAAAACCTCATAAAACCACACCTCGTGACAAAAACAGAGAAGGCTCAAGCAAAAGACAATGGAGAAATGACAAGTTCGCTAAATCAAAAACAAAGAATAAACTCATACCTCCAGAGCAAAGTCAAACAGTGCCAACGAATGCCACCCCCGCTAAACCGGTCCAAGGAGAAGTAGAGCTCGGCCAAGCTCGCTCGCCCCAAGCAATGTCGCACCCTATCCAGTCAATCAAGCTCTCCAACAGAGCAAAGGGAGCCGCGGTCGCGTGGTTCGAGAACAAAGTCTCTGACAAGTGCATACCACAAGAAGGAGCGCGCCAACCGCTCCGCCGCCACCCGGCCGGTCCCCCGGATGTAGGCCCCAATACCGGCCGTAATCTTCGCCTCCACGTCACTATACAACATGCCTGTGCCCTCGCGAGGACGAGGCTCAAAGCCCAGCAGCTCTCGCACCACATCGTAGATCATGTCTCTCCACCGCATGCCCTCCTTCAAGGAAAGCCCGCGATCGCAAAGAAAGTCGGTAGGCGTCACCGTCACCTCTCCCCACTCGATGGAAGGTGTGGGTGGTATCCCACCAATACTCGATAAAGGCCAAGGAAGACGCTCTTGTTCTTCCTCGTATCGAAACTCCGGCCAGTTCTCAACGAACACCCCCAAAGCCGTAAGCCAGCCTCCGGGACTCGGCCTACCGTCCACGGAAATATCGGGCATCCGCCGCCATAGCTTCCACAAATGCCTCGAGCGATCCCCTCGAAGTCTTCATCCTCTTGGCCTTCCCGCCATAAGCCCCGCATCCTGTGTGTAAACACAAAGAAAGGTACGTCAATCACAAGATTTAATATAAAGGCACATATAACCCGTCACAAAACACGGCACATATTGCACATAATTTTCACATACATTATACATATAATTTTTCCATGTAACCCGTCACAAAACACGGCACACAATGCACATATTTTTCACATATAATGCACATATAATGCACATAATTTTCACATATATCATGCATATAATTTTTCCCATGCAGTCCGTCACAAAAACACGGCACACACTGTACACATTTTCTCAAAAGAAAAAAGGGGGGGGATTAAACCCTACACGACACATTTTCAAAAGAAAATCCGTCCCAACACAAAGGCACATATTGCACATATTTTCCCCACGTAGTCCGTCACCCAAAACAACACGGCACGACACATATGCATAACACATTTTTAAAAAAAAAATCCGTCCCTACACGGCACACACTTTCACATATAACCCGTCACAAAACACGGCACATGTCACATTTTTTCACAAAAATTATCACTACACGATAATTTTTCTCATAATGTACATACATAAATAGCATTAGGTACAAAACACCAAAGCATGCAATTCACTAGATAGGCACTTTATTTTCACAAATAAGAGCTAATCTACACATTTCTGCACAAAATACACATACCCACAATTTTTACATGTCCATTTTCAACAATTCATCAAGAATTTCACAAAAAGGCATAAAATAATAAAAAAAATTCAAAAATGCGAAAAACTAAAACCTAGTTCTAGCATTCAACAAATTCGAAAGGTGGAATCAAAACGGAATGCATTTCTTACCTCCCCGACGTTCATGGAGCGACGATTGTGCACCTCCGGATTCGGATACAAAACATCCGGTTCTTCGAAGATGGAACGAACGAGATCCAATTTCTTTGAAGCTCCATTCGCCGCTCAACCACCTCGATCGCTTGACGACGACTCCTTCGAGATCCCTCCGCCATTGCAAGCAATTCAAGCTAAGAAAAATGGAAGATTTTGGACAAAAATGGAGTTTTCTCTCTCTCTCGCCGGTTCACGCACCGAAGAAGAAGAAATGAAGGGGGCCTCGGTTATTTAACCCTGGTCAAAACCTGGGAACCGTAAAAACCAAGATGGTCCGTACGGACCTCTTTGCAACCTGGTTGGTCCGTACGGACCTCTTTGCAAGGGTGGCCAAATTACTTTCCCGCCCTTATAATCTTTGCCCCGGCCGTCCTAAGGCCTTTTCCAAAGAAATCCAAGTGTAATGGTCCCTAACCCTTCAATTCAACCACCGGCCATCGCCGTAAGACCGGTCCTCGCCCACTTCAACGGCAATTCAACCACCGCCATCGGGCCGTAAGACCGGTCCTCGCCACTTCAACGGCAATTCAACCACCGGCCATCAACGTAAGACCGGTCCTCGCCACTTCAACGGCAATTCAACCCCGACCGGCCGGGCCGTAAGACCGGTCCTCGCCACTTCAACGGCAATTCAACCACCGGCCACGCCGTAAGACCGGTCCTCGCCACTTCAACGGCAATTCAACCACCGGCCATCAACGTAAGACCGGTCCTCGCCCACTTCAACGGCAATTCCAACCACCGGCCGTCCGTAAGACCGGTCCTCGCCACTTCAACGGCAATTCAACCACGGCCGTCGCGTAAGACCGGACTCGCCCACTTCAACGGCAAATCAACCACCGCCATCGGCGTAAGACCGGTCCTCGCCACTTCAACGGCAATTCAACCACCGGCCATCAACGAAAGACCGGTCCTCGCCACTTCAACGGCAACTCAACCACCGGCCATCAACGAAAGACCGGTCCTCGCCACTTCAACGGCAACTCAATCACCGGCTCAACGTAAGACCAACACCTCGCCAACGGCGTAATCCAACCACCGCCCGCTCAACGGCAATTCAAGAAGGAGCCAACACCTCCCAAAGACGAATATCAAGGCACAAGACGCTCCAAACGCTCAACGACAACTCAACCACCGGAGGTCCGAAGTCATCTTCCCAATGTAAAAGGGCCCCTCTACAGGTCACGCATCCCGGCAATTCAAGCACCGGCCAAGCCGACGTAAGACCGGTCCTCTCGCCACTTCAACGGCAGCCAAGCAAGCACCGGCCATCAAAGTAAGCCCGAGCTCCTCCCCCAACAAGTCGAAAGGGAAGTCATACAGATCGCATATCCTCAAAGACTGGCCATCATCCTTGCCCACTCAACGGCAAAACAAGCACAAGAAGGAGCCAACACCTCCGAGTACAAGTCCCAAGGCACGAAGCGCTCCAAAATGCCAAATGGGAAGCTATCACCGGCCGTCATCCTCGCCCACTTCAACGGCAACGCAAGCACCGGCAGCCATCGTAAGTCCAATCTTCTACTCAACATGCAAAAACACAAAGGCATCTACGCCTCTCGAAGCACAAGGCAGCCACACCTCCACAATCGCGGCTAGAAGACGATTCAAAGTCCTCGCGCATTACATCAACCTGCGGCTAGAAGACGATTCAAAGTCTCGCGCATTACATCAAATCGCGGCTAGAAGACGATTCAAAGTCCTCGCATTACATCAAATGCTGGCTAGAAGACGATTCAAAGTCCTCGCGCATTACATCAACCGCCGCGATGACGATTCAAAGTCCTCTGGCCGTGGCACCAACCGCCGCCGATGACGATTCAAAGTCCTCTGGCCGTGGCACCAACCGCCGCCAGATGACGATTCAAAGTCCTCCGGGCCGTGGCACCAACCGCCGCCGCGATGGCGATTCAAAGTCCTCTGGCCGTGGCACCAACCGCACCGAAGACGATTCAAGTCCTCACTCTATCTCGGCCCTAAGGCCTTAAACCACCCGATTAGGAAAATCGTAAAATTTCCATCCCAGACGCCACCACGTCCTCACAATTGACCTCGGGTCACCACATCTAGGACACCACCACGTCCTTACCACCGACCTCGGCGGTCACACAACACTTCAGTGGCACCACCACGCCCACATGCACTCACAAATTCACGACCTCGAACTACGACTGTGCTTGATTCCCGCCAGGGATACGTAGGAATCCTATCACAGTGGTCCACCATCGACCTATACGGTCACCTAGGACACCACCACGTCCTCCCCATCGACCTATACGGTCACCCAGACACCACCACGTCCTTACCACCGACCTCGGCGGTCACACGACACTTCGTGGCACCACCACGCCCGCATTCACAAAACACTCACCCCACACCCGAACTACGACTGTGCTTGATTCCCGCCTGGGATACGTAGGAATCCTATCACAGTGGTCCAGCCTATTGACCTAAACGGTCACACAAAAGGACACCACCACGTCCTCACATTGACCCTCACTGGCCACTTCCTCTCCCAAAGACGCGATCCATATTAGGACCCTTATCTTATCTGGCGACCCCACTTCTTTCATAAGTGACGTCGTCGAGGGGCTTCGTAAGTACCCCAACTGATCACCCTTTCAAACACACGGAAACACCGTAGACTCATCAACGTAGTCTCGGAGACCTCTCTCACTCAAAACCCTCTCAAAACCCTCTCAAACCCCCAACCAAACCAAGGGAGGAGCCTTCCTCGGGATAAAAGGGACAAAAGGACCTTTTGGGAATTTTCAGAAATTGGGAAAGCAATATTGATCCGTACGGACCTCTTTGCCGTCATAATTACCGAATCCCCTTAAAGTCCACAATATTCCCTCAAATCCCTAAGAAATGATTACCCAAATGCATGGTTGGTCCGTACGACCTCTTTGCATGCCGAGTTGGTCCGTACGGACCTTCTTGCATGGGGGACATCATCATTCCGTAATATTCACCATCATTGCATTCCCTCAAATCGAGGAAATCCAAAATTCTCGATAACCAAGAAGGTCCGTACGGACCTCTTTGCTCCGAAATTTTTACTATAAATAGAGGGCTCCCCTCCTCATTTTCACACACCTCCCTCTTCTCTCTTCCTCCCTTAGCCTTCGGCTCCCTCTAAGTCCTCTCGAGGCACTCCCGCCCTTTCGGATCCTTCCGAGGCCTTCCGAGCTCCCTTGTGGTGCTCCGAAGCCTCCCCGAGCGCTCCCGAGACGCTCCCGCGCTGCCCCGAGGCACTCTCGAGGTACTCGAGGCCCCTCGTGGTACTCCGAGGCCTCGCTCGGTCTTTCCACGGTGTCCCGCTCTTTCCGAGTCAAACCGACGATCCCAAATCACGCCGAAACTCGCCCGAGTGACTCCCGCCACCACAACGCACGCCGAACCTCTCGCCCGAGTGATCCCGACGATCCCCACGCACGCCGAACCTCTCGCCCGAACGCAGCCTACAACCTCAACTCACGCCGAAACTCGTCCGCAGACAACCGGTCCCTCCCGGCAATCCCGATCCGTACCGAACGCTACTCCGACCTCAAACACTATTCTCCAAAGACAGACACGAACCAACATTGGTAAGGCTTCCTTCCTATACTATTTCAATACATTTCCATACATAGCATACAATGTAGACATCCGATACAAACATGCATTTTTAAAAGCACACACACACACACACAACATTTAAAGGATATTAGGGGTATCCGAAAGACTCGCTTTACGAGGCTACTCGGGTGAGCTCTAATATTCTAATATTCTCTTCCCGGGAGTCATCTCGACCTCCGAACTCAAAATCTCATCACACAAAAACAGTTTAAAATTATCTTTAAACTGATGCCTTTTTTCAATGTTTTGGGCTTAATAAAAACGGCGTGGCGACTCTACAAAAACAAAAAACGGCGAGACACGTCGCCCCAACGCGAAAGACGCCAGATGCCGGGGCTGCGAAGCCTGCTCGGATCCGGGTAATTTCACTAGGGCAGTCCATCAACTCCCCATTGCTAGATCAGCGGATAACAACGAGGAAAACGGGCCCTTACCCCCAAGAAACTTCCCGACAATGGAAGAGGTGTGGCAAGCCGTCATAGCCCTCAAAAAATTTCAAGGTGAACAACAAGCATGGATCGAAGGTGCCATGCACCACTTCGGAACGTTAGCCATCCCCCAACCACTTCTGGGGCTTCCAAAGACATACTCCGCTCCCGCAGCCTCCTAACGTCTCTCATTGTCTCCCATAAGTCAATCTATTGCCCTCGTATGAGCCATGCAGCTACGACATAAAGCCACAAGACCTCCCGGGGGAAGATGTGTCTGGTCAACATCCTGAGGTCCCGATACCACCACAGAACAATGAACACATCTGGTGGGACGTCTGCGATTGCACCGCTTGTCTGGAAATGGAATACCAAGATGAAATAAATGGGGATCGCCCTCAAAGAAAGAAGAAACCCTCTTCTCAACAAAAACTGAAGAAGAGATACGAAGCCGGCGACCCCACAGTTGGAACCCTCGGAGAACCATCAGGAAAGTTCGAATACTACGTCATCTACTTCAACAAATCTCCTCGCCTAGCTCTGCACAAGACCACGGCAATGTCTGCTCCATGATCAGCTGGGAAGAACTCCGCACCACCACCAACGACCCGAGGGTCCAGATACCCCAACCCCTATCTTGGGAAGACCTCAAAGCCACTATTGACGCTGCAACAAAAGCAATAACGGTGAATGAACTGAATGCAAAGCATGGCCCTACGCCAACCAAGGCCCTCCCATTACAGAAATAGGAGAGACAAGCAAAGCGTAAAAGCCGCAGGTGATCGTATCGACACGTTACGGTCAAATCACGATGAATCCTCCAAGGGGATAAAAGGCCAGCCCATGCCCGAGCCTCGAACCGAAAAGGGCCTTACGCCAAAGAAGCCGAAACTCTTGACCCGAAGGCCGAAGAAGATCCTATCTTAACTCGCCTCAAGCGTAATCGTGCTAACATCTCACTCTGGTCCTTACTCACTTCCTCTTACCCGCACAAGCTCAAGCTGGAGGAAGGCCTGGCCCAAACCATGGTACCTATTATCGTGACACCAGATGAAGCTGTTCAGATGATCGACAACGTTCATTACAGCAACATCATCACCTTCACGGAGCTCGACCTCCCAAGATTTGGGGCTGACCACAACCAGCATCTCTACATAACAGTTCAACTTGACGAGCACCGCCTCCCTCGAGTCTTGGTAGATGGAGGATCAGCCATGAACGTCCTTCCATCCAAAATGATGGACTTGCTAGGGATCAAGCCAACCGATCTAAAACCCTCAACTCGTACATTCAAAGCATACGACACAACGTCTTACTCGCCCCGGGAATAGCCACTCGAACCCGTGGTTCGGAAAACGAATGGTCCCGACCGACTTCCGTGTCATCGACATCCCGATCACACTCATTGCCATCTTGGGATGCCCTTGGCTACACTCGCATCAATGGGGTGACATCCACCCTCCACCAATGAGTAAAGTTCATCCAAGGGACGGATCTCACCATCATCTATGGTGACAGCATAACCACTGAGAGGACCTACATGAACGGCGTCCCGATCTTGGAAATCGAACACGACAATGACGGCATGATGCCGACAGTGGTTCACTGGCCGAAAGCCCAAAAGCCTGTGTGTGCCACATAGACCTACCTTTGACTTGGGACCGGATCCTCCAACAATGAAGATGATGAAGCTCATGAACTACATCCCGGGCTTGGTTTGGGAAAATTCCATCAAGGTACCAAACAAATCATCGAGGTCAAGGAACGTAATACCCTCCATGGCTCGGGATACATTCCCACTCCCGAAGACGCCGCGAAAAACAGAAAAGTTGCACGGAAACGCTCCGCTACTAACAAAAGAGGCTTGCACGCAATCTCCGACCTCCGCCCTTACAGCTTTGACATGGCTAGGTACTTCACAAAGAAAGCTGGTAGTTTGAACGAAGACACAGAAAAGGGAACAGAGCTGATCAATGCCAAACAAAACTGGCCGACACTCATGGGCAAGCTCCAAATGTAACCTTGCAAGATTCAGAGGCCTCAAGCCAAATCCGGTCGAAGAGCATTTCTCAACGCACCAACTCTACCGGACCCACTACCACTACTATTCACAATGAATTCTCGGTTCAGAAAACCCCCTCTTTGGCGCAAGAACTCGAGAAACTCTCTCGTCAACACCCTTACCACCAACGAGCGGGATGGAGTCTCGCATCCAAACTAGCAATACCCAAGATGAAGATGGAAGACTTCGCAAATAGTGTCCGGAACGAGCCATTGCTACAACAACTCTTCAAATAAGAAATTGAGGTGCCGCTATTTCGATAACTCTACAAGAGCCATGATTGGGGACCGGCGGCGAAGCCTTTCGACCCCGCCTCCCGTCAAGCTCATTGCCACTTAATAACCGGGCCACCTTCTCCTGGACCTACCGCCAAAGAAAAGGAACATGATCAAACAACTTGGTCTGACCCCTTGCTTCCTAGAGTCCAATGTCAAAGCCCATCCTGAGTCCATTATCTTTGAATTCAAGTCTCTCAAGTCATCTGATGGCCTCACGCCAGAAGATTACGAACTCATTGCCAATAATGTATTCCCGTATGCTCTTAATGAAAGTTTTGACCTTTCCGAGTATCCTCTCATTGCATCTTTAACAACTGATAAATTAACTAACACACAAACAGTTAATAACGATTCACTTGATAAAGAAGCAGACACATTAAATGAACAATACATTAAACACATCTTTAAGCATGTTGTCAAACGAGAGAAAACCGGGCCTAAGCCGCGAGGAAGTTTTAACCAAAGTGAATTTGGGAACCGTCAAGAGCCAAAAGAGACGCAAATCGGGAGTTTCTTCACCTGGGCGCCGAGCAAAACGCATTGACCGCATCAAGCCAAAGAATTCGTGGACGTGTTTGCTTGGTCTTACCGAGACATGCCCGGGTTAGATCCAAACATAGTGGAACATCGGATTCCCTTGAATCCCGAGGCTAAGCCCATCAAGCAAAAGCTATGCCGAATCAAGCCAAAATGGTCTTTGCAAGTCAAGGAAGAGATCGAAAAGATGCTCCGCGTTGGCTTTATAAGGGTGATCGAATACCCGACATGGATCTCCAACGTAGTCACGGTCACCAAGGCCAATGGAAAAGTACGCTGCTGCGTAGACTTCCGAGATCTCAACAAAGCAAGTCACAAGGACGACTTTCCACTACCAAACATCGATATGCTGGTAGACACTACAGCCAATTTTGAGGTTAAGTCCTTCGTGGACGGGTTTGCCGGCTACAATCAAATCAAGATGTCCGAAGAAGATCAATAAAAAATAGCCTTCACAACCCCCTGGGGAACCTACTGTTACCAATGATGTCGTTCAAACTAAAGAACGCTGGGGCTACCTACCAACGGGCAGCAATCGCCCTCTTCCACGACATGATCCACAAAGAAATCTAAGTTTACGTCGATGACATGATCATCCACTCAAAGGGATCAGATGGACAACAGCTCATTGACCTGAGAAAGTTCTTCAATCGCCTCCAAAAACACTCAATGAGGTTAAACCCTGCCAAATGCACATTTGGAGTCAGCCGAGGCAAAGTCTTAGGATACATGGTCACCGAATGAGGCATCGAGGTTGATCCTCAAAAGATCAAGGCCATCATCGAAATGAGACCACCGCAAACCCAAACAGAGGTGAAAAGCTTCATGGGTCGCCTGCGTATATCACCCGCTTCATCAATCCGCCGACCTCCATGTGCGAGCCAATCTTCAAACTAATGAAGAAAAATGCAGACATCGAATGGAACTCGGAATGCCAAGATGCCTTTGAAGAATAAAGGCGTACCTTGTAAGTCCTCTGATCCTCTGTCCTCCCCACGAGGAGAAGCCACTCTTGCTATACCTGACTGCGACCGACACTGCAGCTTGGAGCCATGCTCGTCAAGAAAAGAAGGAGTCGCAAGTTGAGAACGCCATATACTTCGTCCGTAGAAAGTTTCAAGGCAGCGAACTCAATTACTCAGCCCTCGAGAAAACCTGTGTAGCTCTAGTATGGGTCATCAGAAAATTACGACACTACATGCAGTCGCACATAGTGCACTTGGTCTCCAAAATGGACCCAGTCAAATACCTCTTCGACAAACCATCTCTGTCAATGAGGCTCGCTAAATGGTCTTTCTTCCTAGCAGAATTTGACATCAAGTACGTGAACCAGAAGTCAATCAAGGGACGGGTAATGGCCGAACAACTGGCTGATTTCCCAACCAACGAGGCCCAAGGTCCTGAACCACAGTTTCCAGACGAGGGAATCTTAGCACTCGAAAGCGAAAACCGATGGCAACTGTTCTTCGATGGAGCGGCCAACAAAAGAGGAAACGACATCGGTATGCTCTTGGTCGATCCCAAGGACGAGCACACCCCAATCGCCATAAAACTAAATTTCGAGGTAACCAATAATGCCGCCGAATAAGAAGCCTGCGCCGTCGGACTAGAGGCCGCACTCGAAAGGAACGTCCAAAAACTAGAGGTCTACGGGAACTCAGCCCTGATCATCAATCAAGTTTCCAACAGGTGGAAAACAATAGACCCAGGCTTGCAAAAATACCACGCCTGCATGGAGGACTGTTGGTTTAATGCCCTAGGCTTTAGTTATGTTTAACTTAAAACCGTTATGTACCATCTTTATCGCTTAAGTTTATTATTTGATTATTATATATTTTGCATATTTATTGTAATAATATCCATCCCTAATTATTAAGTGAATAATTAGTATAAATGTTAATGGATAATCATATGATGATTATATGCATAGAGATGCACATTAAATTTATGGGTACTTGTTAGTGAACAAGTGACTGACTTGACCCGTATGAGATTTATGTCATGGTCAAATGTCATAATTAAATCTCATATTGTCATTTCATTTAGTCCCTAGACCGTGAGATTATCATGACCTTACATATGATGAAAGTTATGTTTGATTTTAGTCAAACGATATCTTAACACGATATTTATAAAGGCTATCTTTGGCATGATCGGATTCATGATGGGAAGGATGATAAGTCAAGATGGAATTTGTCCCTCTAAAGAGAGATGTTTTGCTTGGGCCCCTCGATGAGTGATAATGATGAAAGTGTATGGCCATACCCCAATGCGATTGGATTATCATTATACTCAAGATCGAGAAAGCATTGAAAAAATACAAGTTGATGTGGACCATGACTTGTGTTCAATATAACATTGTGAGACAAAGGGAGAAATGGAAGTGTACTATTGGAAACGTGAACTCTTACATTATATTAATTGGGTAGACATAATTGCTTGCTAGAGTCCACTTATGTTTTATGAGGGTCGATATGATCGGGCTCATTGCCAACATAATATAATCCTATTGGGTCACACACAATTGGAATGAATTAGCTAAACCAAAGGAAGAAATGATTGAGAGTTTCGGATCTGGCTTAAGTTGTCACGCGACAAAGTTGGACTTTGTCACGCGACAAAGTTGGCTTCTGTCATGCGACAACTTTAGCCACAGAGGCGGTTTATAGAGTTTCCTAATTCGATTAGGAAACAAATACCTGTACTAATGTAGTATAAATATTAAGTCTGTGAACCCTAATTGACTAGCCAAATTTTCTAAGAAAAATCACAACGATGTAGATTTCTCAATATTCTTCCTAAGGTTTAAGGATCTAGCAATCCTCAAGAACCGTTCTTGGTTCATTCTAAAGTGTGGATACTACTAGAGGGTCTTCACTCGTACGACCATCAAGGCCTAGAGTTCGAATCTGAAGTTTCAAGTTTTGAAGATCGAAATTTGTGATTCAAAATCACATCGATATATTGTTCGATAGCTCAAGAACGAAAAGCAATTAAGGTTGGTTAATTCTATCTCATAGGAATTCAACTTAATTGAATAGAACGGATCTTAGGGCTCTTGGGGTTTGTGTTATTTAGATGCTAATTTCGCGCATGGACCCATAAAACCCAACAAAGGGTATCGTAGCCCCATTCGTATGGTTAAGTTTGAATTAACATGCTAGAATGTTTATATAAATTGTTTATATGTTCGTTGCATGTTTTTGTATGCGGTAGAATTTTGATTTTTTATCTGAAACAATGTGAAAATCGTTTTCTGATCATGTTAGATTAAATCTATTAAAAGATTGTTTTATTTGGATTTAATTGCTTTATGATTGGAATTGATTGAAGCCGGAAAAATCTGCAAATCTAGTAACCCAAAGGTCACGCGACAAAGTTTGCTTGTGTCACGCGACAAAGTTTGCTTGTGTCACGCGATAAAGTGCTGCTCTTTGTCA